>OX451740.1:1100755036-1101322187 GCA_948472305.1 Vicia faba | reverse complement strand
TATCCCCCAGCGCTGGCCCAAGGTACCCATTGTTGGGCTGACCAAGCAGGCCCAAAAATGGAGACTGTTAGGTCCTACGTGTGTAGTGAACGTCAGTACGTGGTCCCCAACCTGAATGGATTACTCTGAATTATCAAGAGGATGTAGATGCGGTCCTTTCGGGGTCAAGAGGACTCTGTGACATTCACAGGCTTTGGGTGGTAGCCCTACGAGAAGGGTGCTCGCGAGGACCCTGTGGGCATCGTTGGTCCTCCTCGCCAGTTGTGAGGTTGTCCCTGGAGGACATATCCTGGTCGAAGAGAAGAGTGGCGGGTGCTTGGGAGGATTCTTTGAGTGTGGTTAGTCCTCCTCGCCAGCCATGGGGTTGTCCCTGGAGAATATATCCTGATCGACGAGAGGAGTGGAATTACTTCCCGACATTATCAAGGGCAGACTCTCTCCTGCTGGTTTTCTCTTACATCATACTTTTATGGGGCCTTGTATAATGTTTGGACCAAGTGCAGGCCCAGCCTAGAACAAGAGCCCCCCAATTCGTTGCTCCTGAGGAAAAGAGTTATGACTTAAGACCAACTTCCCTGTATGGTGATGTGATCGGTGGATCTGGAACTGACTGTTTAACGCTGGTTCGCGAAATGTCGCGGAAGCAAGAGTCGCCACCGTCTTTTATTTTCTCCAAATGGAAAGGACAAAAGCACAGAAAAATTCCTTAAAGAGATTGCTCTCGGTTCGGGAGGTAGGTTATAGAAAGGGAAGGTGTTAGCACCCTTTCTATCCATGGTTATCCATGGGCTCTTAGATACTTGCTCATTGTGTTTTCAAAAATGGTTTGTTTGCTTTTCAACTGTGGGTTTTTAAAAAGTTTCTTTGAAAATTCCAGTTCGACTCTTGTATCGGTCCTCAAGAGTGTTTGAAAATCTGCTTTCGAAAGCTTTTGAAAAGGTGTCGGTGTGAAAAGTATTTTTGATTTGTTTTGAAATTAGAGCAAGTATCTAGAGTTGTCTACCTACCCTAAGGAATTCGTCTGTATAAATGTCCTTTAAAGTAGTGCCATCCCACCATTGAGAGGTAGGTAGCACCACCATTGGAGGCATTCGGGTCAATTCGAGGTTCGGGACATGGTGATCACCAGAGCAATGGGAAGACACCTTAGAAGCTACCCTCATGCCAGGTTCCCGGATCATGAGGACTTACTAAGACATCCTCTACTCGACGATCACCTTTCGAGGCAAGGCAACAGTGAGGCGTACCCTAAGGGTGGTGTGTGATTTTGTGTGTCATGTTCGTTTACATTTATCTTGTTCATGTCAGGGTAATCTATGCGTTTGTTTTTATTTAATCATTCATTCTTGCATGCATTTATTTAACAGTTAAAAGTTGCGAGAAATGTAAAGTTTTAAACTATTACAAAGGCGCGGGTCCACATCGCCAAAATTTAATCCAGGACCCAATTTGACAGAAAGTAAATAAATAAAGTGCGAAAGATAAATATTACACGGCTTTGGGAGAATTACATAAATAATTAAAAGAAGGAAATAAATAAAATGCGTGAATTGGAATTAAAATTGGAAACGAGGGCGTTGGACCCTTTTTAATGAAATTAAATTAAATTATCAACAAATTAATGAAGAAAAAGAAATTATTTTGGTATTTTTTGGATTTATGAATTTTTATGAGAATTAATTTAAATTAAGAAATTAATTAGTTAACCCTGATTCTACAATTTTTATTTATTAAGAAAATATTAAAATTTAAACCTAATTTTAAACCTAATTAATTAATTGCAAGTATTTACAAAAAAAATATTAAATAATTAATTATGGTGAGAATTTAAAAGATAAAAGAAAAAGTAATTATAATAATTAACCTAATTCTACAAGTTTTTAACTTATTAAGAAAAGATATTAAAATTAACCCTAAATTTAAATCTAATTAGTTAGTGAGATTTATTTACAAAAATATTAATTAAATAAAATATATTTAATTTTGTCTTTTTTCTGATTTTTTATTGTTTTTATATTTTATGAAAATGTTAATTAAAGAATTAAGGGGAAATAACTAAATTAAACAAATAATAATAAAAGATAACAAAAGAAAATAGATGCAAACCCTAGGGGGGTGTTGATCCCAAGTGGAGGTTTTGTTCCAGCAATCCAGGCCCAATAAGCTATGGCCTCATTTGACTTTGATGCTGGCATGTATGTGCGTTGACTGCAGCCCATGGTACTCTCCAATTATGGCCCTTTGATTCATCTCAGTAGGCACGTGGATAGTCCAGATATGGGGAATATGGTGAACCCTAGTATTGAATCTGCATGGGATTAGATTAAGAGAAAAAATATTGAAAGAGAGTGGGGGACCTGGGGATCGAACCCAGGTCCCAAAGGTTACCAATGTTACTTTTCACCATTCAAGCTAGCGCGTTCATTCTTTAACCTAATGGAAACTAAATAATATAATGAATAAAATGGATTAGTGGACAGAATAAAAAAACGCGCTAATTATTTGAATCCTCTAATAGTATTCCTCCACGCATCATCTTCCCCACAGATTCCTTGCTTTTGCCTGCAAATATATATTAAATAGCGGGGGTTTTAAACCCCCACAATCTGAAATGCAGAAAATAGCGAATAGAAATCAAGCCAAAATAAAAAGGGTGCGACTAGTGATTCTGGATCGTCCAAGCATGCCGAGTTCAGTGGTATAGGTCTCAAGTCTCAATTGTTCCTGAATAAGGAAGCCCCAATTCATGACCTCTGTAACCCTAAAAGACAACAATGGCAATTTCGCGTATGGTGCATGAAAATTTAATTGAACAACACAGTTAGCTTCAGAATGATGAGAGCAACACAAAACAAGTATTAGAATTCAAAAAAATGCCATGAATGATAAGATACGATTTATGCAAAAAAGTGAAAAAGCTTGAGTTCTATTCACCAATTCTGGGCATTAGGGACGTGGAAAGCGATTCAAAAACGTTTCTTGATGTCTCAGGAAGACAATGGTATAGCTATTTTGGCTTGAATCGCCCTAGAACCTAGTTTTCAGTTTTGAATTTTTTTTTGAGAAAATTGCAAGTTTGGCAATGGCTTTTCTACGCAGCTCAGTGGTCCTTTGCATTAGGTTTTTCTTATGTATATATGTGTGAAGGTTTTAGGTCAAAGAAACCAAATCAAAACCTTTGCATTCATGATTTTCAAGATTTGATTCTTAAGGATCTTTTTCAATATTTCTTCATGAATAATCATGTCAATTTGCTCCAATTCTTTCCTTTTTTGGTATGCACGAAATCCTTAGTGAATCATGAGTGATTGTCTTGCACAAAAAGATTTGAAAACCTAGTTTTAGTATTTTTCATATATTTTAATTAATTAAATGAATTTCTAGCATTTAAAAATTCAAATAAATAAAATAAAAATGATAAAAAACTTCCCTTTGGGCCAAATGGTCGTGCACATGCCTTGGATGATGAATTGTGGAAGAAAAAGAGGCCCATTAGCATTTTTAAGACCTTTGAAGCAATGTTGACTTTTCAAAATATCCAAAAATTTTCAAACTTCCACAAGGCATAACTTGCTCAATTTTTAAGATTTGCTCATGTTCTTGGACATTTTGGAAAGGTCTTTGAGTCCTCTAACCGATTCCTTTGGTCCCATGTCATTTTGATTTACCAATCTCAAGTTATGGCCTTTGACTTAAAGTACCTTTTTGTTGACTTTTGAAAATGACCTATAATGTTGAAATTGATAACTTTTTGTGAGAGCATTTCTTGGACTTGAAGTGTGAAGAGGAGTTGTAGGAAATGTCTTTCTATTCAAAATGAGCTTTGGATGGAATTTTTCTGATAATCCATGTGGAAGTTATGCCTTGGTCAAGTTACAGTTGACTTTTTCAACTGTCCAAATATGGAAACTTTTGCATCTTGATGTTTTTTTAGCCAAGCTTTGAGAATCATGATCAAGCATTGATCAAATGATGTTTGTGGCTTCAAAATGAGATGTTGACCAAAAATTTGAAATTTTGACTGTCAAATGACCATTTTGCCCCTACAGTTGACTGTAGTGCAATTAGGGTTTTTGACTGTGCAATCTTGTGTTGTAAGTCTTGAAACTTGGTATGAAGATGCTTGACCATGTTTATAGGCATGTGGGACTTGATTGGTCCCTTGGAAACTTCATTTTCTTTGTCAGAACCAAAACCCTAGTTTTTGACTGTTAGGAGGCCCTTGAACTGTGCAACCCTTGGGGAGATTTTGAAGCTTTGACTTGGCAAATTTTGGAGAATATGGGAGGGAAAATTTTGGGGTACAACAGTTTCCCCTGTTCAATCTTCTTAGACCTGAGGATGTAGATTGGCTGACGTGCCTTTCGTAATCCAAAGGTGGAAGATGATTGAACACTAGAGTGCCCAGAAATTTGCGCTCACATAGTAGTGTGATGTGGGGAATGGGCTTACAGATGCCATTTGGAGATTGATAGATAGGATGATGGGCTTATAGATGCCATGCTGAGAGATGATGGAAGGATGGATAGGCTTATAGATGCCATTTGAATGTCGATCGCGTAAGAGATTCCTTAGCGAGAACTTGCGTACCTGCAAAAGAAAAATGATTACCTGACCTGTTACAGGAGTGGTCTTCAAACTCTTGTGTAGATGTGTCCTGACTGGTTACAGGAGCTGGATCTGGATCTTCAAAAGGTGATGAATGAACCAGGGGTGGTTACTACCTCAACAGGAACAGAGAGAGAACCTTAGGCGATTTCCACCTCAACGGTAATCATTGAGAGAATCTTGGGCGAATTCAACCTCGACAGTAATCATGGAGAGAATCTTGGGCGACTTCAACCTCAACAGTAATCATTGAGAGAATCTTGGGCGACTTCAACCTCAACAGTAATCATTGAGAGAATCTTGGACGACTTCGACTTCAACAGTAACGCTGAGCGAATCTGGGGATGATTACTACCTCCGCAGTATCGGGGAGAGAACCTCAGGCGACTACAACCTCAATAGTATCATTGAGAGAATCTTGGATAACTTCGACTTCAACAGTAACGCTGAGCGAATCTGGGGATGATTACTACCTCCGCAGTATCGGGGAGAGAACCACAGGCGACTACAACCTCAACAGTATCATTGAGAGAATCTTGGATAACTTCGACTTCAACAGTAACGCTGAGCGAATCTGGGGATGATTACTACCTCCGCAGTATCGGGGAGAGAACCACAGGCGACTACAACCTCAACAGTAATCATTGAGAGAATCTTGGATAACTTCTGCTGAGTCTTTATCAGGAAAATCTGCTAGGGGTCGATTTAGCTGGACTAGAGAAGGCCTTGGACTGGATAAGAAACAGAAAATCTTAGGGTCGATTAACTGAACCGGTCTAGGTCTTGAAATGTCTTCAACTGGATAAGAAACAGAGAGATCTTAGGGTCGATCTGACTGAACCAGAGAAGGCCTTTGACTGGATAAGAAACAGAGAAATCTTTGGAGTCGATTTAACTGAACCGGTCAAGGTCTTGAATATAGCTGGGAATTTAACTGAATTCTTCCTGAAAGGTAAAGGTCAGTCATATGCAATGCATGATATGGATCAAGCGATGATGTTCTCAACATCAATGAGATTTGTAAGATATGATGCATATATGCATGCTATAATGTATGAAAATGTGATGTTTATGAATGCATCTTTTTGTCTAGGAAAGTAAATCCTTGACGGGTGCCGGGAAGTCACTCCTGGGCTGATATTGAAGAATAGATTTTTGCTTCCGCTGGGGGTGATAGTTGCAAGAATACCGGTAGGAGAAGATAACTCCGTTGGGGAATAAACTTGGCGAATGGATTACTCTGCGGGGACATCAGTACTCTAACGATCTTGCTGGGGAGCAATACTCTGTGGGGAGAGAGGTACTTTGTTGAGTTTGATGAAGATAACTTGTTGGGGATACCATTGTTGTGTTGGAAGTGTTGATAGACTTCGCTGGAGATAAGAAGACTTCGTCGAGGACGTTTTTTCCATTGCTTTTGGCTGAGGATAACCCAGTTATATCCTGGCAGGGAAATAACTCTTGAATAAAGCCGAGGGACGCGTTCGTGCTCTGCGGGGATAAGCTTCCAGAATCTACTGGGGATAAGCTTATTGCTTCGGGAGATGGATTCCAACTTTCCTTGGGAACCAGATTGGACTCTCCTGGGGAAGTTTTGAACTGTAATTTTTGTAAGTTGAAAGAGGGAACCTATGTAGGGTTGCCTGATGATGAGCTCGTGTAAAACCACATCTTGGAAAGAAGGACACCTGTGTAGGGTTACTTTTGAGGTTGGGCTCGTGTGGAGCTGCATTTGGAGTTGAAGGAAACATGTGTAGGGTTTACTGACAATGAGTCCGTATAAAACTGCATCTTTGAAAATAGAGGACCTGTGTAGGGTTTCTAGGTGACGAGTCCGTGTAAAACTGCATCCTTAAAAATAGAGAACCTGTGTAGGGTTTCTAGGTGACGAGTCCGTGTAAAACTGCATCTGGAGCTTGAGAAGGGTACCTGTGTGGTAAAACTGCATCCTGGAAGAGGCAAAACCTGGGTAGGGTTTCTGATGACGAGTCCGTGTAAAACTGCATCTTTGGGGAGATAAAACCTGTGTACGGTTTCTTCGGGATAAGTTCGTGTAAAACTTTGGCGGAACCGGGGTAAGGTTACTGCGGGGTAAGTTCGTGTAAAACTTCTTGATGAACCGGGGTAAGGTCATCTCGAGATAAGTCCGTGTAAGACTTCTGGAGGAACCGGGGTGAGGTTACTGCAGGGTAAGTTCGTGTAAAACTTCTTGATAAACCGGGGTAAGGTCATCTTGAGGTAAGTCCGTGTAAGACTTCTGGAGGAACCGGGGTGAGGTTACTGCAGGGTAAGTTCGTGTAAAACTTCTTGATAAACCGGGGTAAGGTCATCTTGGGATAAGTCCGTGTAAGACTTCTAGAGGAACCGGGGTAAGGTTACTCGTGGAGAGTGACTCCGTGTAAGACTTCGTCTGAAAATTGAGAAGGAACCGGTGTAGGGTTGCCTGTGGATGAGTCCGTGTAAGACTTTGTCTGAAAGTTGAGAGGGAACCGGTGTAGGGTTGCCTGATGATGATCCAGTGGATGATTGTCCTGTTTGGTTTCGGATATTAACCCACGATCTGGAATTTGTAAAGGTAGATGGTAATCATCCTTTCCTTGGTACTTTGGTTGACAGAGCGACTGGATCGCCTGGACGACTCATTATTGCCCCTGTTTCTGAGATGAGAGAGGGAGGCCTGTGAGGTGCTGATAGTTATTGATGGACAAACCTTCTTCTGGTAGGCAGGTGACAAGATGACAGGACATAGTCGTACGCTTTGATCCCTAACTTTTGCCTGGACCGCCCTTTCGGGTTTTCAGTCCACCGGGATGCCCATTTTTGCCCAAGCCGCCTTTTCAGGTTTTCGACTTGCCGGGTGTACAGATTTTTTTTTCATTTCATCCCTTATTTTTGCCCGAACCCTTTTGGTTCGCCGGGGAGCCCTAATTTTTTCCTAGGTGTGTCAACCTAGCGGGTCTTTGATTACGCGTAGTATTTTTTCGACTATGTCCGCGTTCTCAGGATGTGGGGAGTTGCCCCTGTCAGAAGTGTTGTCATGCCACCAGAAGATGTTTGATCATGCAAGATTCGTTGTCGGAATTCTCCAAGTGACTTAGATGGAGATTTTCCCCTGGCTATTTGGCGTTTAAAGAGATTCTCTACTGCCCCAGATGACGGACAATGATCACGTCTGCCCCTTGGTTGGAAGTACTTTTGTTCACTAGGTATTCATCGTGCGAATTTCCCTGCCGTTCAAACAAATAAATCATATGCAAACAAGGTTATATCAAAAATGCAAAGTTTATGTCTGTCTTGAAGATTTTGAAAATGCATTCTTTTCATAAAACACGTGAATGTTTGTAAAACATGATGTCAACTCCGTTTTTACCGTAGGCCTTAAGGAGTCGGGATACCTTTCGTAACAGTATGCTTTCGAACTAACCCGTACTTCAGCTAGGACTTTTAAGGGCTATAACGTGGCCTGGTTCACGGTTTAAGAAACAAAGGATAAAGGCTCAAATTTTATTTGTACCCACCCGCTCTTCGTGATGTTCTCCAAACCTAAACTCAGTTGATCATACGTTAGACCTTGTTTGAGTCTTTGCCCTGACGTTCCAATGATGGTTCGGATATTGATGATTTACTCTGAATAGGCAGTCATGTTTTTGTTGAGGGTTGGTGTGACCTCTTTCTTTTTGATTTTGGTATCCCTATTTTTTGCCTGAGCTGTTTCCTTTTGGAATTACAGTCAGTGGGATGCCCCAGCTTTGTAAGTCTCCTTCGTAGGTTTTTTGACTTATTGGGCTTTTTTATTTTGAGAGATATAACGACTGCCTGTCCTTATTAATTATTCGGAACCATCACTGTCTTTCTTTGTTTTGTAAGGACCTCTTTGGTGCCATTTGTTATGCACTTGGATCAACTGAGAGAACTACCCTGCCCCAGGTTATGATTAAGGGTTTTAAATTTCGAAAAGAAAAACTCCTACTTCTTTGGCTCAGAGGGGTTGACGAGGGATTATCTTCCTTATAACTCCAGTGTTTAGGGATTGAAACAATGCCTGTACCTCATCAGCGGGGTCTGTTCAAAAGCATACTGTAGATCGTGGTATCGTTTTCGTCATCCTCCCTCAAGAGGCTTAGCATTATTAACCAAGAGTTGATCATCACAAGAATATGAAAACAGTTTTAAGTATGGTAAACATAATTAATTCAAGACAAACATGTGTAATGCATTCATGAAATAAAAGAGTTTAACATGACAATTGTTTATTTGAACAAGAAAAGAAAAATACAACTTGAATTCAAATGAACAAAAATCTCTCAATCCTAGCCATGTTTTGGCAAGGGAGCAGTGGTCACGTTGGGAGTCTCAGCAGGCTCGAATTCAATCTCCTTAGCATCGATCATATTCTGGATCTTATATTTCAGCGCCCAACAGTCCTCAGTGTCGTGCCCCGGGCTATTAGAATGATAAGCACACCTCGCCTCTGGGTTGTAGCTTGGAGAGGAGGTCTTGGGATTTGCATGAGGGTTGATTACCGCAATCAGGTTCATTTTCAACATGTGCTGTAATGCTTGTGACCATGACATGTTGATGTTGGTGAATTGTCTTTTAGGCTCGTCCGTCCTTCGCTGATTTCCCGTTTGTGGCTGTCGGCGTGGTGCAGCACCAGAGATCATGACTGCCCCTGCTTGTTGGTCACGACGACTCTTTTGACCGTATGCAGCATTAGACTCTTTCCTGCCCATGTAAGGCTTTTTGTGAGTATCAGAAGGTGTGGCCTCTTGAATTTTCCCACTCTTGATACCAGCTTCAATTCTTTCCCCAGTCAGAATGAGGTCGGTAAATCCTGTAGATGAATTACCAATGAGATGATTGAAGAACGGCCCGGACAGGGTCCCCAAGAACATATCAACGAGTTCCCGGTCAGTTAATGGAGGCTGCACCCTGCCAGCCAGGTCCCTCCACTTCTGTGCGTACTCTTTAAAACCTTCACTTGACCCTAGCGTCATACCCTGGAGTTGGGTACGTGTAGGAGCAAGGTCGGCATTATATTGATACTGCTTGTAAAAAGCAGTAGCCAATTCCTCCCAGTTACCTTGGTTCCATCCAGCTGGTAGAACCATTCGAGATGAGTCCCTGAAAGACTCTCCTGGAAGAAATGGATCCACAAATTCTTGTCCACAGTGTACGGCTGGATCTTCCGCACATAAGATCTGAGATGTAGCTTAGGGCAGGACGCCCCGTCATACTTTGCGAAAGATGGTGCTTTGAACTTGTGTGGGATCACCACACCAGAAGATAGACCCAGGTCTCTGAAATCCAACCCCGACACTTGTTGAATTTCCATGGCATTCAGACGATCCTCTAGTTGTTTGTACCGGTCCTCAGCTGGAGGGTACTGCTCATCATTGAACTCCGTCTCGTTGTCGGGGACCACTGGACTAGGCACCTCTCTCTCATGGGGGCTGCCTTTCCCCACAGATGGAGTTGTCCTCTCAGCTTCATCCTGCAGTGTGTTCCCAGATCTGCGTCTAGGGCTGAACAAAACAGTCCTCTTCTTCTTCTTCTGAATCAGAGTCTTCAATTCCTTTTGACCCTGAGCTAGGCTCGCAATCAACTCCTGGAACTGGGCATTCTGGGCCTGGAGAGCCTTGATGGATTGCTCAGTAGACGATTCAGGATTCATGACGATCGGCTGAAATAAACAGCGAAGAAGGTAAGCAACCTGTCAAAAGGGTACCTGCAATGCAATGATATGTATGATATGCATGCAATGTTTTCAAGGATCTCGCGGGGTAAACAAGAAAACCGTTAGAATTTGAATTCGGTGGCTTGATTGAAGGAAATTCCTGTTGTTGAGAGTCCTTCTTCAAGAGTCAAGGCTCACCATATCGAGTGAGTCATAGCCCCTGACAACCTTGGCTAGAGGAAAATAAATCCCCTTTTCCCCTTGCCAGACATGTTGGTTCATCATGACCTGCATCACAAGCCCTTGAGATCCTTGAAATGGGTTAGTCCTTATGCGGGATGCATGCAATGGTATGATGTTATGCTATGCATGGGGTAATGTAGGTAAACCCTGTTATGAGTCCCAATTAAGGACTATAAACAAAACCTGCAAGAAACTCAAGTGTCAGATAACAAGCATGCAAGTAGTCAAGTATGAAAGCACACAAGTCACACCAAGCCCTTAGAGTTTAGGCCAGCATGGGGTCTGGGTATTACCCTCTTGAAGTTGGTGGGCTCAAAACCTGTCCTATCAGAAGTAACCGGGTTCTAAGGGTCCCAATATCATTGGATTGCTTTCATTGTTCATCGTTTCGATTTAGCCACTGAACTGGCGACCGAAATATTCCAAGAAAACAACCCTCAATTGAGTGTAGTATCGAGTATCAACCAACCTCGGACTGCACCAAAGTCAGTTATCTCACTACCCTAAATAGGCCAAGATGGTTCAATTAAGGTTCCTAAGGTCAGTTGATGCTTCATGACACCACGCGGCGGCCCCGTACTCTTCTTGACTGAACTCAAGGGTTACCGGTATACACCAAACTACCACATCAATGTAGCAGACTGCTTCAACCATGTCGGTATACCCCGCACAGTTCCCTCACAGTCTTGTTGCTACTTTCTAAGAAGGTATCCCCAGATCCGCGTTAGGATCTATAGAACTCCCAAGACAGTCCCACAATTTAAAGCAAGCAAATCAATACAATTGAAAACACAGTTATGAACTAATCCTAAGGTACACCTCACTTTATTAGTATGTCCCCAGCAGAGTCGCCAGTTCTGTGATCGGTGGATCTGGAACTGACTGTTTAACGCTGGTTCGCGAAATGTCGCGAAAGCAAGAGTCGCCACCGTCTTTTATTTTCTCCAAATGGAAAGGACAAAAGCACAGAAAAATTCCTTAAAGAGATTACTCTCGGTTCGGGAGGTAGGTTATAGAAAGGGAAGGTGTTAGCACCCTTTCTATCCATGGTTATCCATGGGCTCTTAGATACTTGCTCATTGTGTTTTCAAAAATGGTTTGTTTGCTTTTCAACTGTGGGTTTTTAAAAAGTTTCTTTGAAAATTCCAGTTCGACTCTTGTATCGGTCCTCAAGAGTGTTTGAAAATCTGCTTTCGAAAGCTTTTGAAAAGGTGTCGGTGTGAAAAGTATTTTTGATTTGTTTTGAAATTAGAGCAAGTATCTAGAGTTGTCTACCTACCCTAAGGAATTCATCTGTGTAAATGTCCTTTAAAGTAGTGTCATCCCACCATTGAGAGGTAGGTAGCACCACCATTGGAGGTATTCGGGTCAATTCGAGGTTCGGGACATGGTGATCACCAGAGCAATGGGAAGACACCTTAGAAGCTACCCTCATGCCAGGTTCCCGGATCATGAGGACTTACTAAGACATCCTCTACTCGACGATCACCTTTCGAGGCAAGGCAACAGTGAGGCGTACCCTAAGGGTGGTGTGTGATTTTGTGTGTCATGTTCGTTTACATTTATCTTGTTCATGTCAGGGTAATCTATGCGTTTGTTTTTATTTAATCATTCATTCTTGCATGCATTTATTTAACAGTTAAAAAGTTGCGAGAAATGTAAAGTTCTAAACTATTACAAAGGCGCGGGTCCACATCGCCAAAATTTAATCCAGGACCCGATTTGACAAAAAGTAAATAAATAAAGTGCGAAAGATAAATATTACACGGCTTTGGGAGAATTACATAAATAATTAAAAGAAGGAAATAAATAAAATGCGCGAATTGGAATTAAAATTGGAAACGAGGGCGTTGGACCCTTTTTAATGAAATTAAATTAAATTATCAACAAATTAATGAAGAAAAAGAAATTATTTTGGTATTTTTTGGATTTATGAATTTTTATGAGAATTAATTTAAATTAAGAAATTAATTAGTTAACCCTGATTCTACAATTTTTATTTATTAAGAAAATATTAAAATTTAAACCTAATTTTAAACCTAATTAATTAATTGCAAGTATTTACAAAAAAAATATTAAATAATTAATTATGGTGAGAATTTAAAAGATAAAAGAAAAAGTAATTATAATAATTAACCTAATTCTACAAGTTTTTAACTTATTAAGAAAAGATATTAAAATTAACCCTAAATTTAAATCTAATTAGTTAGTGAGATTTATTTACAAAAATATTAATTAAATAAAATATATTTAATTTTTGTCTTTTTTCTGATTTTTTATTGTTTTTATATTTTATGAAAATGTTAATTTAAGAATTAAGGGGAAATAACTAAATTAAACAAATAATAATAAAAGATAACAAAAGAAAATAGATGCAAACCCTAGGGGGGTGTTGATCCCAAGTGGAGGTTTTGTTCCAGCAATCCAGGCCCAATAAGCTATGGCCTCATTTGACTTTGATGCTGGCATGTATGTGCGTTGACTGCAGCCCATGGTACTCTCCAATTATGGCCCTTTGATTCATCTCAGTAGGCACGTGGATAGTCCAGATATGGGGAATATGGTGAACCCTAGTATTGAATCTGCATGGGATTAGATTAAGAGAAAAAATATTGAAAGAGAGTGGGGGACCTGGGGATCGAACCCAGGTCCCAAAGGTTACCAATGTTACTTTTCACCATTCAAGCTAGCGCGTTCATTCTTTAACCTAATGGAAACTAAATAATATAATGAATAAAATGGATTAGTGGACAGAATAAAAAAACGCGCTAATTATTTGAATCCTCCAATAGTATTCCTCCAGGCATCATCTTCCCCACAGATTCCTTGCTTTTGCCTGCAAATATATATTAAATAGCGGGGGTTTTAAACCCCCACAATCTGAAATGCAGAAAATAGCGAATAGAAATCAAGCCAAAATAAAAAGGGCGCGACTAGTGATTCTGGATCGTCCAAGCATGTCGAGTTCAGTGGTATAGGTCTCAAGTCTCAATTGTTCCTGAATAAGGAAGCCCTAATTCATGACCTCTGTAACCCTAAAAGACAACAATGGCAATTTCGCGTATGGTGCATGAAAATTTAATTGAACAACACAGTTAGCTTCAGAATGATGAGAGCAACACAAAACAAGTATTAGAATTCAAAAAAATGCCATGAATGATAAGATACGATTTATGCAAAAAAGTGAAAAAGCTTGAGTTTTATTCACCAATTCTGGGCGTTAGGGACGTAGAAAGCGATTCAAAAACGTTTCTTGATGTCTCAGGAAGACAATGGTATAGCTATTTTGGCTTGAATCGCCCTAGAACCTAGTTTTCTGTTTTGAATTTTTTTTTGAGAAAATTGCAAGTTTGGCAATGGCTTTTCTCCGCAGCTCAGTGGTCCTTTGCATTAGGTTTTCCTTATGTATATATGTGTGAAGGTTTTAGGTCAAAGAAACCAAATCAAAACCTTTGTATTCATGATTTTCAAGATTTGATTCTTAAGGATCTTTTTCAATATTTCTTCATGAAGAATCATGTCAATTTGCTCCAATTCTTTCCTTTTTTGGTATGCACGAAATCCTTAGTGAATCATGAGTGATTGTCTAGCACAAAAAGATTTGAAAACCTAGTTTTAGTATTTTTCATATATTTTAATTAATTAAATGAATTTCTAGCATTTAAAAATTCAAATAAATAAAATAAAAATGATAAAAAACTTCCCTTTGGGCCAAATGGTCGTGCACATGCCTTGGATGATGAATTGTGGAAGAAAAAGAGGCCCATTAGCATTTTTAAGACCTTTGAAGCAATGTTGACTTTTCAAAATATCCAAAAATTTCCCAACTTCCACAAGGCATAACGTGCTCAATTTCTAAGCTTTGCTCATGTTCTTGGACATTTTGGAAAGGTCTTTGAGTCCTCTAACCAATTCCTTTGGTCCCATGTCATTTTGATTTACCAATCTCAAGTTATGGCCTTTGACTTAAAGTCCCTTTTTGTTGACTTTTGAAAATGACCTATAATGTTGAAATTGATAACTTTTTGTGAGAGCATTTCTTGGACTTGAAGTGTGAAGAGGAGTTGTAGGAAATGTCTTTCTCTTCAAAATGAGCTTTGGATGGAATTTTTCTGATAATCCATGTGGAAGTTATGCCTTGGTCAAGTTACAGTTGACTTTTTCAACTGTCCAAATATGGAAACTTTTGCATCTTGATGTTTTTTGAGCCAAGCTTTGAGAATCATGATCAAGAATTGATCAAATTATGTTTGTGGCTTCAAAATGAGATGTTTACCAAAAATTTGAACTTTTGACTGTCAAATGACCATTTTGCCCCTACAGTTGACTGTAGTGCAATTAGGGTTTTTGACTGTGCAATCTTGTGTTGTAAGTCTTGAAACTTGGTATGAAGATGCTTGACCATGTTTATAGGCATGTGGGACTTGATTTGGCCCTTGGAAACTTCATTTTCTTTGTCAGAACCAAAACCCTAGTTTTTGACTGTTAGGAGGCCCTTGAACTGTGCAACCCTTGGGGAGATTTTTAAGCTTTGACTTGGCAAATTTTGGAGAATATGGGAGGGCAAATTTTGGGGTACAACAGGTGAGCATAGTTTCGTCGGGGTCTCCTTTCACGTTGAGGGATGGGGTCGTTTTTATGCGCGACTACTCGAACGTAGATTAGAGTTTTCTCACCGAGAATATTTAGCTGCTCCTCGACTCGCGGGGAGACGAAGGTTCGGAGTATGTTTACTTTGTAGGCTATTTGGTGTAGCTTTTGGTTGTGACTACTCGATTAGATATTAGAATTTGCTCACAGAGAAAGTTTATTTGGTCCTCGACTCGCATGGAGACAAAAGTTCGCAGGATGTTTACTTCGTAAGCCACATGGTGTAGCTATGGGGATAGATGATGGCCTAGGGAGTAGGGGTCATTATGACCGTGAGTGCATGGGCGATGGAGAGATGGACGATTGATAAGATGTTCGATGTAACGCTTCATCTTCCGTGCCAACCTTATAAATAGCGCCTAAGGGCTCATTTGTAACATTTCCAAACTCTCGCTCTCTCTTTTCTCCCTAGAGTCCTCATTTTCTATCGTCCTCAATTCCCTTCTCCAACCATAAGCACTGTCGTAACTTCCATCACCGACTCTCTACTAAACTTCATCAAGTAAGTGTATTCCAGTGATTATTGTCGTTTATAGTTGGATTTTTTGACAAATCTTATGGATTTCATGATGAATTTCATTACCCGGGGGATTTTTTTTTGGGATATTCATACCTCTCTTCGTGATACTCATGAAATGGCTCGTGGAATTGATCTACTCCCCGCAGAACTTATGAACTTTCTCGGGGAATTAATCCCCTCACTACATAACTCATGAAAATTGCTCGAGAAATTCATCCCCTCCTCGCAATGTTCATGGAATTTCTAGGGAGATTCACCTTATCCTCGTCACCTTCATGAGGTTGCATGAAAGACTCAAATTCTCCTTGTGGCCTTTGCGAGTTTGTTCAAGAGATCTATATTCTCCTCGTTGTGTTCACGAGTTTGTTTGCTTTTACTTAACGAGGGTACGTCGACCTGGTTTGGTCATAACAACCCCATTTCACTTGTGTTGTGGTGGAAGGGAGAATTTGATTTAGTTGTCGAATTCACTGGTTTCCTATGCTTTACAGGTGAAATGGTCGAACCAATTGAGACTGATCAGTGGTTTTTCCACCTTTATTTACAATTGATTTTAGTTATAGTTTCTTTATTTTGTCAAGTGTTTTAGTTCATTCTTCTATGTTTTATGCGTTGGTTGTTGTTGTACCCCAAAATTTTCCCTCTCATTTATCAAATATTTTCTCACAAAGATCTCTCTTGGTTCAAGACTGCACTAGGGTTGATCAGCTCAAGGCACCTCCTTAAGCACTGATGACCAAAATTAGGGTTTGAGATTGCACAAGGATATTTGAAATTTCAATGCTTCATATGACTTTCATGGATTATTATGGACTCCCAAGACTACTCATGTCAAGTTTCAAGCCTTGGGTCACACTTTTGCTCAGTCAATTGAGCAGTTGACCTAAAAATCAACTGTATTGTGGAAAAAGTCAACTATGGCCAATTTACAGTCAAACTTCATAATTTTTGATCCACATCAAAATTAAAAACTCATATGTATCATTTGATCAAGTTTGGACCATAATTGCCCAATAAATTTGATCAAATCATCAAAAGGGCAAAATGGTAAAAATTAGGGTTTTGACTGAGAAAGGGCAATTTCTAATTTTTGACCTAGCAAATGGTCAATTGGTTTGAAGCATGATTTCAAGAGTTCAATTGCATAATTTTGACCTAATGGCATGACCTAAAAAATTGCTCAAGATCAATTGGATTGATAGTGAATTTTCAGTCAACTAATCAAAAGTCAACTGTACACTGCAAAGTCAAACTTTGACTTTTTGGTCAAAGTTCAAATGTCAAAGATCACAATTCATCAAAACATATCAAAATATGAAACTTATTCATCAAGAAATCAAAAAGTCAAGATTTCATTTTGAAAAGTCAAAGTTTTCTAACTTAGAAATTTTTCTAAGTCTTTAAACTTCATGTTTTTTCTTAACTTTGGGCCAAATTTTCACCATGATGCAAGAGGATTCAGAAGAAACTTTCAACATGAAAGATGTAGATCTCCATGATATATACAACATTTATTTACACAAATTCTCCTAAAAATGCTTAGATCTTAAGTTATTAATTCATAAAGTCATGGTCTTGAAATTGGACACTTAGTGAAAATTTGCCCTAGTTTTGGTCAGGATTTTGACCTAACTTCATGACACTTTTTCATATAGTTCCAAGGGGAATTTTCAAAATTTATTCAAAGAGGGGTTGTAGAGAAAATTACAATCTTTCCAAAATGTCCAATAACTCATTGAGATCATTCTTGAGTAGGGAGAATCGAAGAGATGAAGTTAGGATTTTCACACTTGAATTACAAGTCATTTTATGATGAACAAGATTCAAATTTCAAACCTATGCTGCATAATATCTACTTTACAAGCCTCAAACTTTTTAGGCACCTCATAATTAATTGCTTGCACATCTGTTAGAGGTCTCAATTCAAGCATTCAATGCAAGGTCATGCTTTATATCCATTTTGGGAAGAAAGTGCACAATGCCATTTTGATAAAGTAGCTTTTTGCACAAAACTTGTTCTCGAGCTTTGAAATTGCTTTCTTCTGATCATACATGTCCTATAACTCAAGAGAAGTTGATCTTAACACTTACAATCACCCAGCCCATGCTTGTACTACACATTGAAACTTGTTTTCCCACTTTGCTTGAAAATCAAGTAACATAGCAATTAGCTTATAACTTGTACTTCTGACTCTCCAAAGCACTCAAGCCTTTTTCTTATACATACACAAGTATTTTGTCACAAATCCCACACATTCTTAACCCCTGAAAACACCTAGAACTCAGATTTGCATCTCATACCTCCATTTTCACATAACCTGACCAAAAGTTTGAAACTCATAACTCCCTCGTGCGTTTTCAAGCCTCTTTGTTCCTAAAGCTTCTAAACATCATTTAGAAGTCATCCCTTACCCTATTACAATTTTGTAACACCATCTTCCTCCATTTCCAAGTTCAAAAACAGAGCACTACAAGTGGACTTCTCCAGACCATTTCAGTCACTCTCCAACCTAGCTAATCATTGCATTAGCTTCCCGGGACCTCAGTGGAGCTTTTCTGATCATCACAACACCTTAAGGAGTGCTCATTTGCAGAACACGATTTCCAATTTTGAGGTAAGTTATCTCAACTTTGAACTCTTCATACAAGAATCATTAATGGTTTATTTGTGAAATAAAAATGTAGATATCATTGTTCTAAAGCTAACCATGTCCATAGTTTTCATTTATGTTGCTTGAGCTTAAGGAATTTTAAGATTGAAGTTTCTGAAATTTTTAGGGTTCAGATTAGGGCCATTAAATCCATGCTTGTCTTTGATCTATAATTTTATTGCTTTGTATTTCTGAAATCGTGAGGAAATTTGCCACAAGTTTCATGTTTACATTTTTGCAAATGGATGAGAGATGAACAAGATGCAGGTACTATGGCTGGGCGTGAGGTTGAAGATGAAGTTCAGGCCATGGACTTGATTTCTATCATATATTTATTGTTTTGTTTATATTAACAGATGTATAGCCACTCCAGTGGTAAAGCACGCACTTGTTAATCTATGGGACCTGAGTTTGAGCCCCAGTGGTACCATTTTGCTTGTTTTTCTCACATTTTCTCATATTTTTGTCATTTGTTTGCAGCGCTGGGCTCCTCTTGTTGGGCCCATTATTTTTGCTTCTTTTTGCCTCCCCTGCTGACTATTCACACCCCTGGCTCATTTTGTTTCTTTTTCTCATTTTTCATTTATTTGTTTTCTTAAATATTTTATTTAATATTAAAAAATCAGAAAATAAGATAAAAACATTAGATTTATATTTTGATATAGTTTATTTATTTTTTAGAATCAAAATTACTTTTATTTTAATCACATTTTATTTATTTTACTAATTGATTTACAAATTTAATTAGAAAACAAGATTTTTTTTAGTTTGTTTTCTTTTACACAATTAAAATATATTATTTTAAAATATAAAAAGACCAAAAATATTTTATAATACTATAAATTATTTTTACGACAAAAATACCAAAAATATTCTTCTTACAAACTTAATTTCTTTTTTAATCAATTAATATTTAGATTAGGGTTTTATTTAAATTCTTTTCCTAGTAAATTTAGGTTTACTTTTTACTAACTTAATTAATTGTTTTTCTTTTAGTTAATTAGGTTAAAACAAAACCCTTTTTCTTAAAAAATCCAAACAAAAGTCCATTTTCTTTCCATTTTACATTCTTGTATATTTATTCATTTTTGTACATTATTTATCCAAATTCAATATGGTTGTAATAGATAATTAGGTTTATTTTCTAGCAATCCCCATTTGTAATTTGTACACCCCCTCCCACAAGTATTATAATAGCGTAGTAATTTTAAATTCCGCAATTTATCGCTTTATACAAAATGCTAGTAATTAGGGTTTGTATGGAAAGACTAAAATCAATCAAGTAGCAAACCCTAATCAAAGACTAAATAAAGCATGAAAATCAACACACACGCACACAAGCACCCCTAGGATAAAATCCACTTGGTTGCCTTACAAAATGACCATATTACGCATGTGAGGTATCTTAGCAAAAACAAACAAACACAAGATCATAGTCCCTCGATGATGCTATCAAAAGTTGCCCTTCAAAATGATATTAGTCCCTAGATAAAGATGCTAATATGCATTGCAACATTGCTAATCATGGTTATACGATGACCCATGCCCGTCCCGTTCACATCCAAAGATAGGGTTACTTACCAAATCAATGGTAAGATAACAATGTCAAAGGAAAGAGGAAACAAACATGAAAGACTTTTGAGTAGGTAGAATGTTCCTAGTTACTTGCTCAATTTCAAAACCAAAACATCTTTGCTATTTTCAAAACCAACACCAACACTTTCAAAAACATCTTTCAAACTTGAAACATTTTCAAAAGATCAACACTTTGTATACATTCTTACGAATGAGAATCATTACAAAGTTTGCCTAAACAATGGCACCTTTTCAAAAGACTTTCAAACCACACAAAGCACATTTTCAAACAAAATCAAGTGATCTAGCAAGTAAATAAGAGCCCATGGAAAACCATGGATGAAAAGGGTGCTAATACCTTCCCTTTTCATAATATACCCCCCGAACTCAAGAAACAATCTCAAAGGTCTTTCCTGTGTTTTTCACCTTTCCTTTTGGATAAAAGAAAAGTCAGTGGCGACTCTTTCTAACTGCAAAATTTGCGATAAAACACAAAACACCCAAGTCAATTCTCCCACCGTATCACAATTGTGTATTTTGTTGTTTACAGACTCAGAGGAATAAAACCAGGAAAATCAATGCAAAAAGTGCAGAATTCAGAGTTTTGGAGGAAGTCTCAAAAACTAAGCTACAGGGTACCTGACACGGCCATTCATGTCGCTTGACACGGGCCGTGTCAAGAGAGGAGGCTTAGCAGGAAGGTTGAGGAGAAGAGGCAGAGGATGACATGGATGTCCGTGTAAGCTTCGCGGCCCATGTCAGAAGGTCTGGGTGAGAGAGTTGTTGTGCAATGTACAAAGAAAGACACGGGTTCTTGTGTCAGGTGACACGGCCCGTGTCAGCCTATAACATTGATTTCCTAATTTTTTTCATACTTTTTCCATATGTTAAGTTGCGAGGGCGTTTGGGGTACTTCCAACCGACCTGGGTGAATAGTGACCATTTAAATGAGTTTTCACAAGGAACAAAGGAAATTTTTTGGGCAAAAAAGAATAGATTACACGACAAAAGATTGGAGAAGTCAAGGTTTTCAGAGAGCGGAAGATTTTCATGCGCGGAAACAATTGAAGATCAAAGTTCATCCCAATCCTTGTAATGTCTATATTTTGTCTTGTGATTATTTTGAACAATATGAGTAGCTAAACCCCGCAATTCTAGGAGGTGTCCATGATTTGCATCTCTAAATAATTTTGATTTCTGAATTTCTTTAATATAATAGTCTTCTTTATTCAATTTAATTGTACAGTGTTTTTATGGCTTCCTGGTCGGACAAATTAGAATTGATTTACCGTTAACAACCAGTTGGATTGTGGTTGTTAAGGTTTTTGTATAATTGGGCTATAGTAGATATCACCTAGGACTAGGGATACCCTATAGTTATCATATTTAGCCCTTGATAAAATAAAGGCTCGACTCCATCAGATATCTTTAAGGACTTAGGATTTAGGAATGATGGTTAAAGGTTTTCCCACTAAGGACTTAGGGGAATATAATCTAAAGGGCGGGTAATTATAGGATATGAACTTGTTGAAGAGATCAGGATTCAAGATTGTTACAGGGAAAATTATACACCATACCCTAGCATGCTCCTCATATATGTGAAAAAGCTCAAATTTACAGTCTGCTTATTTTTTATTTCTGTTAAGTGACGATATCAAAACCAAAACCCCAAATTAAATTTTTGTTTAATTGAACGTGAGATGATTGCATGCAGTCCTTGAGATCGACATTCTGGGAATTTTCCATTATTACTGCAAGGAAAAAATAGTACACTTGCTATTTTTCCCATCAAGTTTTTGGCGCCATTGCCGGGGACTGTCAAGTTATTGAGTGTAATTTGAGTTCAATTAAAATTTTGTTGCTCGGCAACTAAAATTTCTTTTCTGTAATTTTTATATTTTTGTTATTCCTGATTTCTCCTAACCTTTGCATGCGAGGAAAGCCCTCAGCTGAATTTCCTTTTGACGCAGAAATTGAAAGAACTTTTCACACAAGGCGTAGACAAGCTCAGTTAGTTAGGCAGAAATCAGAAGGTTCATCAGATCATTCAGGTTTAGGGTCTAAAAAGAAAGAAACAATGGCTGAAGATCCACCACCACCATAGAGACTTCTTAGGGACTACGGAGGATCAAATGCTCCAACAGGTTATTTGACTATTGTGAATCAACCGGTCAATGTTGCATATTTTCAACTGTATCCTTCAACCATCCGCTAGCTCGAGAACAGGTCTTTCACCGGAAATATTAATGAAGATGCCAATAAGCATTTGTAGAGATTACTAACCATGAGTACCACTTTGAAGATTGAGGGCACTCTGAAGAAGCCAAGAAATTAAGGATGTTCCCATTCATACTGTCTGAAGATGTTGAATAATGGTTTTACTCATTGCCTGCTGGAAGTATCACCACTTGCATACAGATGGAGAAGACTTTTCTTGATGAGTACTCTCCTACTTCTGTTTATATTCGTAAAAGATATGATATTGTGAATTTTAAGAAGAATGAATGAGAGTCGCTAGGTGATTCTTATAAGAGGTTCAAGAGGTTATTAGTAGCCTGTTCCACTCACAACATGGGTCAAACTGAGCAAATGCAAATGTTTGCAAATGGCCTCAGAATGAAGACAAAGCAGCTTATTGATACAGTTGTCGGTGGCCCATCCAACTTTACAACAACCACTGGTGTGAACAAGATTATTGAAGCAATTACTGCAAATAAGAATCCGGAGCTATATGAAAGAGTTGTAAGAAAAATAGATGAAATGATTGATTTGAATTTGGAAGTTAATAAGCAACTAAAAATTGAAGAGGTTATTGCTACGGAAGTGGAGAAAAAGCTGAAAGCAATGAACATGGGTACTCAACAGGTAGCTCAATTTCAACGGGTACAAAAGGTTGTTTGTGAAATTTGTATTGGACCACACCTTATTGTGCAATGTCTTGCAACTCCACAAAAAAATTGAGGGGATAAAACTCTTGAGGCAAAATAACCCATATTCTAACACATATAATCCTGGGTGGAAGAATCATCCTAACTTCTCCTGGAAAGATCAACAGCAACAAGCTCCTCAGGAGGCAGAGTGGGAGATGGCTATTGAAAAGATGGCGGCCCACACCTCTCAATTTCAAGAAGATACAAGGAGTAATCACATGAATACCACAGTTGCAATCAAAAATTTGGAAGTTCAATTGGGACAGATTGCACAACAAGTAGCGATGCGAGCACAAGAAAATCAGAAAAAATCATGAGAATGTTAATGTTGTCACAACAAGGAATGAGAAAGTTGCTGAAGAGAAGAAAGATGGGGTAAATTTGATGACAATATCATATAAGTAGAGTTAGAAGTGAGAGAAAAGGAAAAAACAGGAAGAAGTGGTCTCACATGTGAAGCCAGTTGAAGAGAAGACTAAATCAGTGATCAAGTTACCATATCCATCTCGAGTGGAAAAGAAGGACATAAAAGAGAAAGAGTTTGATAAATTTTTCCAGTTGTTCAAAAACCTAGAGATCAATATACCATTCTTTAAAGCACTCGAGAAAATGGCTTTGTATAAAAAATTCATGAAGGAGGCATTATCAAAGAAGAGATCAACATGAGGGGGATTGGTACCCTGTGATGAGAAATTGTGTGTAATTTCACCCGAGAGGAAAATACCTGTCAAGCAGAAGGGCCTGGAGTCAGTTGTAATACCATGCACCATAAAAGACAACTTTAAAGAGGGTTCTGGTTGATTCTGGCTCTAGTGTGAGTTTAATTCCATTATCGATTTTCAAGAAGCTAGGTATTGAGAAGATAAGAAGGAGCGGGACAAAATTGAAATTTATTGATCACACCATTAAGCATTCATATTGGATAGCTGAAGATGTATTAGTGGAAATTGATAATTTTGTTTTCCCAGTTGATTTTTAGATCATGGACATACCTGAAGATGAAGAGACTCTTATCATTCTTGGTCGACCATTTATGCTGACTAGTGGGTGCAATTTGGATATCAAGACATGTAATCTGACACTGAAATCATTTGATAAGGAGATAACCTTGAAGGTGTTGGAAATCAAGAAGCAAGGTACAGGTGGAAAGAATAAATATTCAGTCAGAATGATCAAAGTAGAAGGAGAAAGCAACAGTTCAAAATCACTCCCAACAGAAGTCTCAGGAAAAATCTCTCAAGTGCAATCAATAAAAATTCCTAAGCTCAGTCAAGAAGGAAAAAAGAGAAATAAGAAGGAACACTGAGCTGAGAAGATGGAAGTTAGAAGTGGCTGGAAGCATAAATTGATTGATACTTTTGATCTTAATGAGTTTTGGATTACAAAAGAGACAATCAACAAGTTGTGGAAGAGGAAATACCCCCATAAGGGGATGAACCGTCGAGCCATGCAACATTAAACGGAGCACTTAGTGGGAGGCAACCCATACTTTTAACTTAGTTTTTTGTTTAATTTTGTCTACAGGTAATAAAAAGAGAGTCTTACTGGTGAAAGCTAGGAGGCAGCAACAATTGTTTCATTCCCCTTTGTGAGTCAATTTCTTCGAGCTTGTTCTGGAACATTGGGGTCAATGTTTAGTTCAAGTTTGGGGGGGGGGGGGGGGGGGTATTTCTTTTCTTTTTACTGCTTTGTTGTTAGATCTGTTTGTTGGTTTTATCCTAAGTGTTGTGTAAATCCACGAGTTGAAGTCCTTCTCAAATTTTGTCGAAATGTTTTGTTTTGTTCAAGAACTTGTTTCTCATAGAGTTCGGGAATAGTATATAGAGACAAAGGGATGGTTGTTGGGAGGTAGAAAGTTTGAAATAATATGACAGTGATACGAATCTAATGTGTAGATTTGTACCATAGTGCTTGAATCTTGAGAAGTACTCCTGAAGTAGTTTATCCTCCTAGTCTAGCATAACATAGATCCAGATGCATGTATGATTGATGGAGAAAGAAATGAATTTGGAACCAAATGATGAAAAGATGGTAAAAGGGAACTGGCTCGCTAAGTTGGGTAGCCATCATCCGGTTATTCAGCCCAAAGGGGGTTGATCCCTAAATGTCGTCCAAAAAGACAATATATAATTGCAAAGTTTGAAAATTTGATCGGTATTTAAAAGTAGCCAATGATGTTATTTGGTGCGTAAGAAAAAATTATTGATTAGTCTTGTGCATGTGATGATCATCATAATTCTCACTGCCTTAACTTGACTGTGCGAATGAAAAAGGAGGAAAATCGGAAAGAGACTTAAGTACAAAGCATAGTTAAAGAGGTATCTGAAGAGGAAACTCTAGAGTTAAAGATTCATAAACAAACTATTCGCGTCATGTGAACATCAGACGAAATGCTTTTTGATCAATTTCAACGGATGCACTTATGATTACTGGGTTGTTGTGAGTTTCATGAGTTCTTGTAATGGTCGCTTGAGGTCAAGCAACGGTTTAAGTTTGGGGGAGTGTGATCAGTGGTTTTTCCACTTTTATTTACAATTGATTTTAGTTATAGTTTCTTTATTTTTTCACGTGTTTTAGTTCATTCTTCTATGTTTTATGCAATGGTTGTGTACTTTGTTGTTTTCAGACTCAGAGGAATAAAACCAGGAAAATCAGTGTGAAAAGTGTTAAATTCAGAGTTTCAAAGGAAGTCTCAAAAACCAAGCTATAGGGTACCTGACACGGCCACCCGTGTCGCCTGACACTGGCCTTGTCAGGAGAGGAGGCTCAGCATGCAGGTTTGGGAGAAGAGGCAGAGGTTGACACGGGTTCCTGGGCGAGATATTTGTTGGTGCAATGGACAGAGAACAACATGAGTTCCCATGTCAGGTAACACGGCCCGTGCCGGTCTATAACACTGATTTCTTGATTTTTTTCATACTTTTTCCACATGTTAAGTTGTGAGAGCATTTTGGGTACTTCCAACTGACCTGGATGAATGGTGACTATTTAAATGGGTTTTCACAAGGAATAAAGGAACTTTTTTCGACAATAAAGAATAGTTTACACGATGGAAGATTGGAGAAGTCAAGGTTTTCGGAGAGCGGAAGATTTTCATGAGTGTAAACAATTGAAGATCAAAGTTCATCTCAATCCTTGTAATGTCTATATTTTGTCTTGTGATTATTTTGAACAATATGGGTAGCTAAATCCCCCAATGCTAGGGGGTGTCCCTGATTTTCATTTGTAAACGACTTTGATTCCGGAATTTATTTAATACAATAGTCTTCTCTATTCAATTTAATTGTACAATGTTTTTATGCCTTCCTGATCTAACAAATTAGGATTGATTTACGGTTAACAACCAGCTGGACCGCAGTTGTTAAGGTTTTTGTATAATTAGGCTATAGTAGATATCACCTAGGACTAGGGATACCCTATAGTTATCAGATTTAACCCTTGATAAAATAAAGGCTTGACTCCATCAGATATCTCTAAGGACTTAGGATTTAGGATGGATGGTTAAAGATTTTCCCACTAAGGACTTAGGGGAAGATAATCTAAAGGGCGGGTAATTGTAGGATATGAACTTGTTGAAGAGATCAAGATTCAAGGTTGTTACACGAAAAATTATACACCATACCCTATCATGCTCCTCATATCTGTGAAAAAGTCCTAATTTACATTCTGCTTATTTTCTATTTCTGCTAAGTGACAATATTAAAACCCAAACCCCAAATTAAGTTTTTGTTTAATTGAATGTGAATTGAACTCGATAGTTGCATGCAGTCCTTGAGATCGACATTCAAGGAATTTCCCATTATTACTACAAGGCAAAAATAGTACACTTGCTATTTTTCCCATCAGAGACACCCGAGCAGGTCGAGGTAGAAGAAATAAGTGGAGCCGATGAGGGAGTCCACTTGATCAACACTCTCATCGATCCGTCATTATCCTGAGTCGGGTCAGAACCCCGAGGAATAGCCTCAATATTTATCCATACGTGGAGGTGGGCATACACCGCCATCAAATATGGGGGCGACCAAGAGGGTTTCTGGTAGAATTTCATGATCTTTCGCCTGACACCTACGGCCATAATATGGTTGTATGTTCCGGAAGATTGTTTCCCCATGTATGAGATTGTCTTTAGGGATCTGGGGCTTTATCTTCCCTTCAGTGACTTTCAAATTAGGATCTTCAATCATTAGTCCTTGGCGCCCTCCCAACTGCACCCCAAGGAGATTGCTTTTATACGAGCATTCGAGATTACTTGTCGATGATTAAGGATTGGGGCGATGATTCCTTTGTTCTTTAGGGTTTTCCATCTTCAATGGAAGTCTAGGGGATTAAAACATGGTTAGGTTTCTTCTAAATGATCCAAGAGGTTGTTTCAGATGTACATGGACTTTGTCTATGATTTTAAAGACAAGTGGTATGTCGTGCAACCTTCGTCTTAAGAGGCAGTGAACGCGTTGTTCGACCCAATTTCTCTCATAGATGATGACGGGGAAGTGTGTTATGACGAGGATGGGAACAAAGAGATTGGGAGGATCTCTAAGTTCCATATCCATTGGTGTCGAGTTCACTACGACCACGGGCCCGACCACTACCATACTCCTGCCGGCAGCATGTGTGCCGAGGATGAAAGGGCCTTCAGTATCCTCAACAGATTTGTCGAAGGCTTCTTCCCCTCCAGGTGGGTGATGAGGGAAGGAGATGATGTTCTTGGTTGTAGCGGCGATTGTTATGTCGGCCTTTGCCAAAGGGAGGGTCTCGTGGCCGATACTACTTCTCTTTATTCCCCCTATTTCTTTTATGTTCAGGAGATCATCACTCCTTGCATGGGGGATGTGACCGCGCTTCCTCGCAGCTTTAGGCTGGCTCCTCTCCAATGCAGGGCCTCGCATAGTTCGGCAGGGAGAAGGGCTTCGAGAACCTTCTCGTCTGTGTCGTCGTGAGGGAGATTGGGGGAGGTCCTCGTTCTGTCGACATTCCTTGGAAATGAGCCAGGTGGCCACGTACATCCCTGTGAATGTCGTTGCTGGTGGTGACACTAATGATGAGTATGATAGGAGAGAGCATGTCTCAATCGTACTTCCTCCGGAAACGGATAACATGATAGTTGTTTCAGAAATAATAAGTTTCAACAAATTAAGGTATCTCAAAACTCCCGTCGCCGAAGCAGAAGTGGCCAGCAAAGACATGAACAACAAGAGCGGGATCAGGGAATATTTTGCATGCAATAGAAGTCACACAGGTTCCATCTTTCCTTTTTCACCTTTTATCAAAATATTGAGGACAACGATTGATTTAAGTGTGGGGGAGGAACTTTACCACTTTCCATTTATTGCTTTTTTAGTTTGATTTATTTGCTTTCTAGTTTATTTCATGTTTTTAGGATTTTATTTGTTTTCAGTATTTGGTCATGTCGTTGCATGTGTTGTCGAGTTTGTATGCTTGTTTTTGAATTGTTATTGAATTTCCTTGATTTTTAAAAAAAATTAACTTCCAACAAAAAATTTCTTTTTAATGCATGGCATGCACACTCTAAAAGTATATAGGTTGTCACACTTCAGGTTGTATTAGAGAGACTTGGGAAAGTTTCAATAAAATCGATACTGTTATGACACCCAAAACCCTCTCATTATGTGATATCAATTTGGATACCCATTATGCCGAGATCATAGATTCAAGTTTCCAAAGTAGCTCTTAAGTAGTTTATATTAGTAGTCAGCACTATCTTAAACACAAACTACGTAGGGAGTCGATGAATATAAGTGAATGACCCCGTTTGTAATAAATAAAAAAATTAATTGGAAAATAAACTTCTAAGTTAGGTGACCCTCACCCGGTCATTTAGCCCAAGGATTGTTAAGCCTGTAATGATTTAATAATAAACACCCATTGTAGGTTGGTCCAAAGTTCACTGATATTGAACTTAGTAGGGCGGGCTAAAGTCTGATCCCCCACAGCTGCAGTTAGGAAAAATGGGGCTGCATTGCTTAAATACCAGAACCTTGTGCTAAAGAAAAGAAAATGACCATAGTCGCTAACTGATTTCCCTATTATGTGCGTTTATGGATAATGGACTTATTTTACTGCGCTTGAATCAAGAGAGTGAAAGAAAACTGAGAGAGATATAGGTTGAGTTATAATGGCATGATTCAAATTTGTTTGCATAAAGAGGGAATCTTTGAACATTGTGTCGTTACGGTGTCTTTGATATTGAATATTTAGTACCTATCAATCTGACATTATCCTAGCATCCACGTATGATTAGGAGTTGTGTCGTGCCCTTGTTTCAAATCGCGCATAATCATTTCTTTTACCGTGTTGGTTGATTGCTTGAGGATAAACAATGGTTCAAGTGTGGGAGAATTTGATAACACGCAATTATATCATATATTTGACTTGACTAGCATGAATTTTAGTTTCATTTTCTTTTATTTATGTCTTGTTATGCGGGTAGTATTGCCCTATTTCAGGTACCTCAAGTAAAATTGGTCACAGAGGAGATTTGAGCAAAAAGGAAAAAAATAAAGTAAAAAATAAAGAAAATACAAGAAAGGTCGAACCAAAGGCCCATTAGCAAGGACCAAAGCCCAAGGTGGCGCTCACCACTACTAAGTGTGGCGCCTGTCATGCACAAAGGGTGTGGCGCCCACCACCTGTGTTTATGGCACCTGCCACATCAAAATAACAAGGAGTGGCGCTTGCCACGAAGCCACTTTCTCATGCATTCTTTCCACGACTCCATCTTTCTTGTTTAACCCAACCATCCTAAATTCACGCTAAACATCGGATTTTCAAGGGAATAATTTGAGTTTAAATTGGAGGTTTCGTCTATGGTGTTGAGGTCATCGTTTTCCAGCCAGAGTATTGTATTGTTCTTAGGATTTTAAGTAGAGAATTTACATGTAAAAGTGATAGCTCTTCCGGTGTGGAAGAGCTATCACAACTTTAGTTTTAGGTGTTTTTGATTTCTAATACTGTACTTAGAAGATCAAGTGCGCCGACATAATCTTTCAGTTTCAAGTTATTGTACGCAAAGATATTTTCAGAGTTATTTCAGTTTTCGTTTTATTTCCAGGTTCCATTTTAATTTCTTATGATTTGTTTCCATATTTGTTTCAATTTAGAATAAGTAAGTTTTTAGAAATATGTTTTGTTTCATATTTAATAATCGTAACAACACGTTTACGTTAGAAACTATGTCTGACTAAATCATTTGATGTCGGCATGTAAAAGCAGTCATCCGGATGGAATTCAATAATAATTGGCATTAATTTTTATAAATTATTTTTCTGGTTTTAGTTTCTAATTCTAAAATTAAAACGGTTTTTATAACGAGAGTAAAAAATCAATAAAGGTTACGGTCAATAAGCGATAGTTTGAGATTTTAACCGGATAGTAGAAACTAAGCATTAATCCTACACATGGAAATAGTACTTTATGATTAATTAGAACCTGTTGATTTCCAAAAATTACTTTTAATTCAAATGAGTGAGCGACAACAAAACATTCTCGTTTAAGAGTATAGTCAAAGTCAATAGCACGACAATGTGAGATAAAGTCTTTTAAATCAATATTTTCTACTGAAAAGTATTTAGACAATTATTTTACGCCAACATTTTATCGAATCCCCGAAGTATGATGAGTTACATATCGGTGTCCCGTTATTGATTATTTCTATTAAAGTTTCAGTTTTAGTTTAAGTTTATTTCTCATTTTCCCTTAAACCCAAGAAAATTCATTAGCTTTAACTTTACACAGTAACATTAGATAACGATAAGTTTGATTTTTGGTCCTTTGGATTCGATAATCTTTAAAACTACGTGATACAACCGTGTACTTGAAGTCAGTAAACTCGATTGACTCATAAAGTCGCGATCAAAAGTCATGGTCCAACCGATATAAAAACCTATTTCGTAGTAGTGTATGTTATTATTTTATGTTTTTTTATTTCAATTTTTAATCTGGTTTTTGTATATTAAATAGGAAGTTGTTGTTCAACTATGATACATTTTGTTGTTATTTGATAATGTATAAATGATTAAAGACAAAGTTATATTATCATTTATATATGTATATATTCAATAAAAAATTTGTAAAATAGAATGAGCCTAATCAACTTAAATCACATTGATTTAGTTCGATTTTATTTCTAAAAGTTGATCGAACAAAAATGAAACATCAATTTTTTTTTAAAATTCAAATGACTTTTAATATCAAAATTGTCAAAATTATATCGCAAATACCTCTAAATGGAACCATGCATAACTGCTTCAAATTCCGTGTTTAATTTTGAAAGATTAATTGTTTTCCATTAATATTATTTCATGTGTATGTTGTGTTATGTGAAATGTTCATTTGGAAAATCAAATCCTGTATCAAATACGAGAGAATGTTTCAAAAACGAAATCAAATCAGAGAAGGCGTGGTCAAAATCATGCTAATTTGTTTATAACAAATATGTATCTAAATTCTAAATCACCGGGCCTATCACTTTAAAATATACTTTTATTAAGGATAATATAATCACCGTATCTCATCCAAATCCAAGATGCTTGAAGCTAACATTTAATTATATTACTATGCAGATTCTTGAATCTTGTTATTATTTATCAATACATTTTCATTTATATTTTTTCTATTACAAAAAGTTGACAAAACTATAATACATACCTACTCCTTTTAAATATGTAACATGTTATTTAATATAGTACCAAATTATGGTATTCATAAATTATCTATTTGTCTCATTACTATGTTTTTGGAAATTTTCAATTCTGTTTTGAGGTTAGTTAAATAAATAGGATTAAATATGTTTAAAGTTTTTAAAAAGTTAAATATTTTTATTTTTTGTCTTTTTAAAATATTTTGTTAGAAAATTATTTTGTAAGTTAAGAATTTTAACTTTTGATCTATCTTATTAAAATTATTGTTGAAACCGTTGCTAGTTTAGTCGTTAAATAGTAATATATCATTAAAAATCGTCACTAATTCAATATTTAAATAAACGAAAAATAAAATATCTAATTTTAGAGGGACTTTAAACATATTTAATTTAAAAAAATATTTTTATGATATATATTTATTATGTTGAATACGATATTTAAATAACTTTATTTAGTCTATATTGAGAGAGAGACCTAACACACTTACTATTCTGATTACAAAGAAAAATTCAATTTATTTTAGAATTGGTTAGATCTTAACTCCATATTTTCTTTTAAATTGTCTCTTAGAGTATATTTCTCTAAGAGTAGATTTAATGATTTACTCTAAATTTTAATCTCATGTTTTTTTAGTTTAATAATTTTAATTGATCATTTATATTCTCAAGTGAGTAAAATATTTTTAAAAATATTTATACAAATAAAATCAAAATCATATAAACAATACTTTTTAAAAAAAAAAAACTTAAAAGAAAACATATATTTTCTAATTTAAAAACTATCTTCTAAATTTATTTAAATTTAATAAAATCAAATATATCTTCTAATTTTTTGAATTTAAAAAAATAAATCTTAGAAAATCTACTTCATATAAAATTATTTCTTGAAAGTTGTGTATTATTGAATTAGGAGATTTTTGAGACAGTTCAATTTTAATCTTATAATCTTTTTTCCAGTATTTTTTTAAAAATATATTAATTTAAAATATTAAATATATAAAAAAAATACTCAAAAAATGACTTTTAAGACCTTTAAAAAAGTGAGATGAATCTAACGAGTTGAACTGAGTTGTTTGTGAACTTATAATGAGTCGAGTTTGAACTTAAAAAAGTTCGAGTCGAACTAGAACCAAATTTTAAACTGAACCAATTCTTAACAAGTTGAGTCGGGCTGAAGCAAGTTCGACTCGACTCATTTCTAGCCCTAATTACACCCTTCATCGTATCTCTCACTATTGATATCTAATCTAACAACCATTTAAGGCACCAAATCACACACAAGCGATTCTAACAGCTCATCTTGGGATTAAAGCCATCTACATAAGGCGCCAAATCACACGCAAGCGATTCTAACTGCTCATCTTGTATAAATATCAAATCGCATTTTTAGGTATTCAACTCATTCCCACCCTTTTACTACCTTTCACCATGGTGACTGATTTGGACGTTGGAGTGTTAACTTTGCAAGTTCACTTCCTCTCCACCATATCGAAAGTTGTTTCACTTTTCTAATACCTCATTCCACTATTCCGTAACTTGTTTTTGATTTCTAAACATAACACAAAGATGTAGCCTAACCAAATATAAAACAATACATATTAGAAATAAATTACATGTATTGTACACTTTGTCCCAAGTTGTTATAATTGTTGATGTTGTGTTGCATTATTGTTTTACAATTTTGCAAAAAAATTCACTGGAGAAATTACAGGGTCGAGTTGCAGACTAGGTCACTCTATTTAAAACATTTCGCGGCACTGTCTAAAATTAGTATGAGTCATAAAATCAATCACAACGCAACCGCGATATAACATCTCAATTCTACATTGTATGATAACTACTTGCACGATAGAAAATCAGTCTCTAAATACACGTTGTGTTGGTACAAATACCAGTCGAATATGGTATAAATACCATTTATATTATTTGTTATAAATACCAGTCGTAATAATTTCTCAAACGAGGATAAATTCAAATAATTCTCCAAAGAGAATTCAGTAATGATCATTTGATCATTCAAAATAATTTCTCAAACAAGGAGAAATTCAAATAATTTTCCATAAAGAATGCAAAAAAAAATACTTGGTAATTTCTCAAACAAGGAGAAATTCAAATAATTGTCCAAAGAGAATTTAAGAAAATACTAGGAAAATTTGGCGAGTTGAAAGAAAGGAGAGAAGTTGACACTTCGATAATTCAAAAATGTGAAGTAATGAGAGTGAAGAAGGAAAAAATCAAAAGAAGTTTTTAGTGTGTTTTAGAATGAAACATGTGCATTCCTTATATAATGAAGTAATCTAGGTTAGGTATCTAATTTAAGCAATGTGGGACTTAAATGTTTCCTAATTAAAAACATACACACACACACACACACACTCACACATGATTTTCTAATAATGTGGGACTTGAATTTGTTCATATTCATTCCCATATTGGAATATACATGTTCTAACGATCCCCACTTGAATTTAAAAAAAAAGTGTTTCAGAAGTAACGTCAAACATTTTCAAGATAGTGCATAAAAAGTGTGTCTACAACTTGAATCTTTGTGTAGTAAGTTAGATTACGATTCAATAGGAGTGACACAATTGTCTTGAAATCTATCTCAAATTTCAAACCCGCGCATAACTTTTTCTTAAATTGTATTCTAAAATCCAATGCTTTAATGACCCAGCATGTCTATTCCAATTTAGTGAATTATCTAAGAATTCTGCCTCGAAATTCCATAAAAACTAGCCTAAGTTCCAGAATCACATAGGTTAGTCTATCAAGAGTACTCTTGTAGCTAGGTTATCCCCCGATATAGTATAGTTTTCATTAAGAGTTTCTCTTATCTCATCCTTTTATCGCTTCAGGATTCGTGTTTTTCTTATTAATACTAGCATGATCATCTCATATTACTCACAACTTGTTATTACGTTTAACTTATTTCTTTGGATCTCTAGTCTTTTGGTTCGAGTTACCAACATAAACAACTCACTTCTCTATAGGCATTAGTCCTATATACTTAAATGTATTATGGACTTTTTCTCAGTGTAATCCTTTCGTCAAAGGACCTGCTAAATTTCATCAGTGCGTACATGATTAACGCTTAAAACCCCTTTAGAGATACAAGCTCTAACAATACTATGTTGTCTCCTTATATTATGTCTCTTACCATTATAATAACGATTGACATAGTTTTTCTCCATAAAAGGGGTCTTAGCTAGCAAGCATATTCACTAACTTGCTTCTTAATTAGAAATCACTAATGATATCAATTTAGACTCCTTCATGGACTGAACTAACATAGTTCGGTTCTTTGATTTCCAAGATGTAGCTTTTCTAGCTATACTAAATATATAGGAACTAGTTGCTTTGGAATTATTTAATAAGGTGTTCCAATCATCACTGTATGCTTCAAGTATAGTAGGAAATATATGATTATGTAAATTGAGATTCATGGTCCTCTAAAGGTACCATATGACTCTCTCAATAGCTTGTCGATTCTCATTACTTGATATACTAGTAAATCTGCACAATAATCTGACGACGTATGCAATTTCAGGTCTAGTACAATCATTGACATACCTATAATTTTCAATGGTGCTTGCATATTTGATAATGAGAAATCATATCATATAATTACTACGCTTTCTACCGATTTTATAATACATTGAGTCGTCTAACTCCCGATTATTCCGAGTTTTTATGTCTTTTCACATGTATAACATTTGTCAACTCAAGACAATGAAAAAAGGACCACATGAAGAAAGCTAAACAAGAAACAGAAGAGAAAAGAACAAAATCTCAGATTTTGCACCTGTGACGACCGTCACGCCTCCCCAACTAGAAAGAACGCTCGTCACACATCGTTGACGAGCGTAATGCGCTATTTAAGCGCATTACGACCGTCACCCACCTGTGACGACCGTCACGCGCGTAAAGAGGAACATTATGAATTGGTGGAGACGTGGGCAATGTGAGGCAGAATCCTTCTCCAATATTTCCTCCACTCAGTAACCATGCATCCTATTTTCACGCCACTCAAGCCTCTTCCAAGATTTTCTCAACTGCAATATTTTCTCCTATATATATGTGGTAGTGCAAAGGGATGTGGGTCGAAGAATTTTTCCAGAGACCAAAATTGCTGCTTTTCTACATTAAACTATATTATTTATTTTTGAACCATTTTCATTCGTACTATAATTCTTATTTCCAGAATTAGCTTTTAGAGTGTTAATTCTTCATCTAAGAATTAACACAGTTATAGATTTCGATTGAATTGCAAGGAATTTGTAACATCCAAGATTACCATAGCAACATTATTTCCAGGTTTTTTTTATGCAATTAATATTTATTTATTCTTGTATTATGTCATTTATTTTTATGAATTATATTTTAAATTGCATAGTTATTAAATATATTATGTCCGGCTAAATTAATTGTACCGGTATGCGACTCCTAAGTACCGAAGGAATTCGGTGATAACTTGGATAAAAACATTTATAAAACAATTTCTGGTTTCCAATTTCCATGTTTAATTTAACTACCCTTGTCACGAGAGTGAGAGGATAATTAACACGATTTTGCTACGAGAGTGAAAAATTAATTAAGGCAAGAACCTGCATGCGAGAGCTGGGGTTCAACCCAGATAGTGGTAACGAAACATTAATTTTTAAATACACGAGAGTGTTTTAATAAATTAATTAAACTCAAATTATTTTCAAAAAGTGTTATTAAATTTAAAGTGCATCCACTAGGTTTAGTAGCATAAGTTATTTCATGAACGCGAGAGTGTATGTCTCAGGTTTTTAAACAATTAGTTTTTATCGAATTACTTTATAGGCCAAGCGATTCACCGAATTCCCGAAGTCCGACTATCACATACCGGTATAACTATTACTATTATTTTTAATTAAACTGTTTCCCCCAAAAAATCGAATATTCATCGCTTAGTTAAACAAACTGTAGCATTAGATCGTATGCGATTGATCCTCAGTCTCTGTGGGTTCGATAATCTTTTAAAACTAGAACGACTGAACTGTATACTTGCAGTTAGTATCCCGACAGACTCATAAAGTCCCGATCAAGTTTTTGGAGCCGTTGCCGGGGACTGATTAATCAATTAAGTACGATTCTTCTGTTGCGCGTTTAGACTAGGCAACAGAAACCCTCTTTCGATTTGTATTCCAAATACTCACTCCTGAAGCGAGTCTTTGCATCTACGAATCTTGTCCCAATTACTATGTATCACCCAAATTTTTTCTACAACCCCCACTCTGAGTATTTCGAGGAATCACAAGAATTCCATAAATCCGACCTCGAAATACTATTGGAGAATTTCAATGCATCACAGACTCATTATCACCCAAATTACCTTTCCAACCACCAATCCCAACATTTTGAGGAATCGCAAGAATATTATAATTCCAACCAAACTTATCCTCAACCAAATTTCCCCTACAATCACTATACCCAATATTTCGAGGAGACGCAAGTATCCTATAAATCCGAACTCGAAATATTACTGGGAAATTTTACTGAAATATCAATGATGACAAAGCGCTTTACGGAAACACAAAATGCGACTCTAACTCAATTTGAAGAATCAGAAGAATCGTATGATTTCAACTTCGAAACATCAACGGAGGATTCCGACGCGACGCTAATTCACTCTAGGTTAGAATCTCTGATGGAGCACTTTGTAGAGACACAAACTGTCCAGAATGAAGAGTTTAGAAAACAAAGTCTTCAAAATAGTGAAAACCTTAGGCAATTGACCATTGTGGTTGAGTCGCTCGCGACTCACAACATAGCCTTAGAGACTCAAATCTCCCAGCTTGAACAAAACCCTCTAGGACCCTTCCCTGAGGAAAAATTGGATGTTGTAACAACCAGTAGTGAAAAACAAGTTGAAAATTCTAAGGAGAGTGATAATGAGGTTGAGGAAAGTGATGATGTGGGTGAGGAGAGTTCAGACGAGAAAAGAGTAAAGATTGAGAAAAATCCTCCAACACCATCTAAAAGGGAGGTTGTAGAAGAGGTAGAAAATGGAGCACCTATTGTTATGCCTCACCCCTATACCCCACCATTTCCTTTCTCGAAAAGTTTTATGGAAGCTCAGATAGACTCCCAATCTAAAACATATGTGGAGGTATTGGAAAATATCCACACTAATGCACCCTTATTGGAAGTCTTGCATAAAAAGAGAAAATTAGAGGACCGTGAAACTAGGGATATAATTACTGTTAAGAAGGTAAGGTTAACCTTTGAGGTGGTGGATGAAATCACTAAGCCCAAACTTGAAAAGTTGATACTTAGGATAGATCCAGAACCACCACCACAAGTTCAGAAGAATGCACTACCCCACAAAAGAAAGAAAAGAAAAGGTGAGGGATATGTGAGATGGCTTGATAAGTGGCCATGGAAAATGACAACTACTAAAAGTTCAACCGAGGAGTCATCCTCGAGAGAACCACCATGAGTGCTTGCACTTCCGAGTCGTCGAGCTATCAACGTTAAACAAAGCCCTGCGTGGGAGGCAACCCACCTATTTGTTTTTGCTATTATTTTTGTTTGTTTTTATTTTTCTTTTTCTTTTCCGTTTCTACATTTATTTCTTTTAAAGCCTTATTTTCATTATTTTCTTTTTCATTTTTTCTAAAAAATTTTATACAACTGCTGCTTATTTTCAATCAACTTTATAGTTTTCTGAAGAAAGAAAAAAAGAGTCTTTTTCTATCCTACCTTCTCCCCTGATTTGCTTTCCCTCTTTGCTATTTACTATGGAAACCACTTTTAGAGGCAGGAACCAAATGAGGAGGTTTGAGGAATTATCACACAGAAATATTGGTATGACCTTATATTATGATGAACCAACAATGGACACTTTAGGCATTAAGGATAGTGTCCATTATCTGTTTAGCCAGCTGGGGTGGGAAAAAGCCCACATTAAATCTAGGTTTGTTACATATCGCGAGCTTACCCTTGAATTTCTAAGCTCCTTAGTTCATATACCTGAGCGCGGTTTCGGAACTAGAAAGGGATTTATAGCTTTCAGGTTATTTGGTATTGAATTTGCTTACACCCATAAAGAATTATCCGACCTTCTAGGATTCCCTAGCGGGCCTTTCGCTTTTTCTACCACCCAGGCAGAGTTAATGGATTTTGAGCTAGACTATTTTTGGGGGACTTTAACCGGAAATTACCACCCTGAGCTAGATAGCATGGATAATAATGAAATACACAACCCCTCTATCCGCTATTTCCACAAGATTCTAGAGCATACCATTTTCGGAAAAGAACAGAACCGCACTGCCGTATCTAAAGATGAGATATTTTTGCTGCAGTGCATGACCCAAGGCCGACTGTAAATGCAGTGTCATTCTTGATGCAGACATTTACCCGCATTTCTGAGAAACCTAGCGAGCCAATCATCATAGGAGGCCTGGTTACCATGATTGCTAACGCCCTAGGACTTAGATACCAGCTACATAGGTGCACACAATTTGGTTCAATCCGCCCTATGAACATTAATTTTTGTTTCCACCTACGAATAATAGGTAACCTAGGTCCTGCACCCTTCGATTACTTGATAAGGGACGAAGTAGTCACGGTATTTACACTTCCTAACTATGCCAAAACAAGTGCCCACAATCGCGACAATTGGCTGTATGAGCTTAACCCTCCCGACCACCCTTCGAAACCTGAGACACCACAATCCTACCAAGTTTATGATACCACAATGTCTGATGAAAGTGACCCCGAGACCCCTCCTGGTTACCATGATGGTAACAATATCGTAGAGGAAGTTGATGCCCCTGCAATAACAAAAGGGGAATATGCTGGAAATTTGAATAAAATCTTTTCTACGTTGGACGTTTCCCAAACGGACATCAATGGAATCAAGAACGAGTTGAAGGGTATGCGTATGGACGTGATAGGCTTAACTGATATTACTGTGGAGCAGTTTTATCACATACATGCAGCTTTCGAAGACTTGACGATGCGACTGGGATGAAGCAGCAGAATCAACACTTCTTTTTACCTTGTGTTTTATGTTTCTAGGCAGTTTATGGTTTCATTTTAAACAAGTTTACTCTTTACAGTTTTTAAAGTTCTGTTAGAAACATATATTCATTTTAATTTCGGTTTATTTTCATTTCAATTTCAGTTTATTTTCATTTTATTTCATTTTCAGTTTATTTTCATTTTCATTAAATTTACTGTGTGTTACATCTAATATTATATTCACTTATCATATTATCATTTTGCAAAATTTTGTTATACGATGTATGTTGGAAATACTCTGCATGTATTGAATTATTGTGTTATAATGTTTTGGAATTATACTGTTTCGTCCATTTCATAAATATGATTCTTTGCACCCGTAACAATCGTAACGTCCCCATGACGAGCGTAACACGCATTTCACCGTGTTACGCCCGTCAGCCCATTATGACGGTCATCACGCGCGCCTAATAGCAGATTCTGCTATTACAGAAGTCGTTCCACTCTCCATTCATTCTTCCCTTTTTTCCCCAAATCCGTAACAGTACCCATTCAAATTTTCTCTCAAATTCCAACACTCCAACACTTAAACTCCATCAACCCACTACTCAATCCACATTCCAAACCATTTTCACGATTAAATCTTTTGCAAGCACTATGACCAACAACCAACAAAATCAAATGAGTGCAGCGCTTGAAAAAAGACAGCAGGAGCAATATGAGTATCTATGCGCTCAAAACACTCAGATCTTGACTGAACAGCGGAGCATGAATGAGAGGTTGGATGAGGCCTTGTCAGAGCTCAATGCCTTAAGGCTGGACGTCAGCACCCTTGGTTTCCAGGATACTGACACAGAAGCCACTCCTACCAGACGCTCTCGCACCAGGAGTAGAGGACATGGTCACTAGTAGTTTTTCTTTATTTTCCATGTAGTTTATTATTTTTTCTGTTTCATTTCCTTTCCGTTTGTTTTTGTAATTGTACTTCCCCGCCTATATACCGCAACATTGAGGACAATGTCGGATTTAGTGTGGGAGAGGTACCTTTCCATCTTTTATAAACTAGTAAATTTTTACGATATGTCTCGATTCAAATTCTTCGCTTTATTCTCGATTCAAATTCTTCACTTTATTTAGCCATACCGAAAAAAAATTTATCTTCGCATTAGCCCGACATACCTATTTTAACGAAACTGTTGGATAGCTCGTTACGGTTATGACACCGTAGACTTACTACTTACGCGATCCGTTTCAATAACCATTATACCGATATCTGGATTTTTAAGTTCTAGAGTAACCCCTAGTAGTTTATACTAGCAGTCAGTACCGTCTTGACACAAACCACGTGGAGAATCGATGAATATAAGTGTTTGATGCCTGATCATTAAAATATCCTTCCTATCTCGCTGCTAAAAGAAAAGAAATTTTGTGCACCAAAATACACGGTCACATATAAAAGTTGAGAAAATAACGAAGGAATCCAGTGTAGGTTGGTTCAGAGGTATCTGGTTCTGAACTCGGTAGGGCGTGTTATGGCTCGATCCCCCACAACCTCCAACTCGGATAACATATGTAGGGTTGCCACATTCATGTACCAGACCCCGTGCTAAAAGGATCAAAGTCACTAACCGGTTACTCCACTACGTGCGTGCTAAGACAAAGGGCTTAATGTGATTGCGCCAGAACAAAACCGGGTGAAATAGATACGAGGAACTCCGGGCAGAATTATAACGGAACTGTTGGATAGCTCGTTTGAAATGGAAGCCTACGACTAAGCTTATTGCTTGTGTCATTAGCGTATCTTTAGTGTTTCACTCAAGTATTGGCCGAACCGACGAGGATTTCCCGAAATTGCTTTAAAAATCCAAGGTATGTCATCCATATGCGCTTGACAAAACTTGTCCGACCTTTTGAATGACTATTTGCTTGAGGACAAGCAAAGGTTTAAGTATGGGGGAATTTGATAACGAGAAATCATATCATATAATTACTATGCTTTCTACCGATTTTATAATACATTGAGTCATCTAACTCCCGATTATTCCGAGTTTTTATGTCTTTTCACAGGTATAACATTTGTCAACTCAAGACAATGAAAAAAGGACCACATGAAGAAAGCTAAACAAGAAACAGAAGAGAAAAGAACAAAATCTCAGATTTTGCACCTGTGACGACCGTCACACCCTGTGACGACCGTCACGCCTCCCCAACTAGAAAGAACGCTCGTCACACATCGTTGACGAGTGTAATGCGCTATTTAAGCGCATTACGATCGTCACCCACCTGTGACGACCGTCACGCACGTAAAGAGGAACATTATGAATTGGTGGAGACGTGGGCAATGTGAGGCAGAATCCTTCTCCAATATTTCCTCCACTCAGTAACCATGCATCCTATTTTCACGCCACTCAAGCCTCTTCCAAGATTTTCTCAACTGCAATATTTTCTCCTATATATATGTGGTAGTGCAAAGGGATGTGGGTCGAAGAATTTTTCCAGAGACCAAAATTGTTGTTTTTCTACATTAAACTATATTATTTATTTTTGAACCATTTTCATTCGTACTGTAATTCTTATTTCCAGAATTAGCTTTTAGAGTGTTAATTCTTCATCTAAGAATTAACACAGTTATAGATTTCGATTGAATTGCAAGGAATTTGTAACATCCAAGATTACCATAGCAATATTATTTCCAGGTTTTTTTATGCAATTAATATTTATTTATTCTTGTATTATGTCATTTATTTTTATGAATTATATTTTAAATTGCATAGTTATTAAATATATTATGTCCGGCTAAATTAATTGTACCGGTATGTGACTCCTAAGTACCGAAGGAATTCAATGATAACTTGGCTAAAAACATTTATAAAACAATTTCTGGTTTCCAATTTCCATGTTTAATTTAAATACCCTTGTCACGAGAGTGAGAGGATAATTAACACGATTTTGCCACGAGAGTGGGAAATTAATTAAGGCAAGAACCTGCATGCGAGAGCTGGGGTTCAACCCATATAGTGGTAACGAAACATTAATTTTTAAATACACGAGAGTGTTTTAATAAATTAATTAAACTCAAATTGTTTTCAAAAAGTGTTATTAAATTTAAAGTGCATCCACTAGGTTTAGTAGCATAACTTATTTCATGAACACGAGAGTGTATGTCTCAGGTTTTTAAACAATTAGTTTTTATCGAATTACTTTATAGGCCAAGCGATTCACCAAATTCCCGAAGTCCGACTATCACATACCGGTATAACTATTACTATTATTTTTAATTAAACTGTTTCCCCCAAAAAATTGAATATTCATCACTTAGTTAAACAAACTGTAGCATTAGATCGTATGTGATTGATCCTCAGTCTCTGTGGGTTCGATAATCTTTTAAAACTAGAACGACTGAACTGTATACTTGCAGTTAGTATCCCGACAGACTCATAAAGTCCCGATCAATATTCAGGTTGTCTAATAGTGTCACTAGTGTTATTAAATAGTTCAACACTAGGATCGTATGGTGCGCAAGCAGGTTTATAATCAAAGTAGTTATATTTATTTAAGAACTTCTCCATATAATATCCAAAGAAATTCCTTGTTTGGATCTAGTGATCTTGATACCAAGAATCACACTGGCTTCTACGAGATCTTTCATATCAATTTTTTTTGCACAATAATGATTACACATCATTAACGACATGAAATTTTGATCAAAATATGAGTAAGTTGTATATATAAAGATATATGATAATGCAAATGCCATTTTCAGATGTGTAATAAGCGCGTTTGCCACTTTCTTTCACTTTGTACCCATTAGATATCATTAAGTTATCAAACTTTTTATGTCATATCTTTGGAGCTTGTTTTAAATCATACAAAGACTCATCTAACTTGCAAATATTTTTTTCTTCCCCATGAATCACAAATCCTTTCGGTTGATTTATATATATTTCTTCTTCTAAGTCACTATTTTAAAAGTTCTTTTAACATCTATTTGGTGTATTATAAAGTTATAAATAGCTGCAATTGAAATCAGTACCATAATGAAGGTAATTTTAGTGACTGGAGAAAACCTATAGGAGAAATCTATATTTTTTTTGCCTAAAAAATTTAGCTACAAGGCAAGCCATGTACTTATTAATTGTTCCATTGGGGTTTTAGTTTATTTTTCAAAATCCATTTACAACTGATTGCATTGCATCTAAGAGGCAAGTCTACTAAGTGCCCGCTCCTATTAGATTCTAGAGAATCCACCTCATCGTTAATACTTCTTTCCATAAATCTGCATCTAGATATGACAAGGCTTCTTGAATATTTGTCGGATCTTCTTCTATTGTATTGGTCGTAAAATTAGGCTCATAGTATTTAGCAAATCTTCCTCTCTTACTTCTTTGAAGTTTTGTGTCTGCTTTGTTGTTTCTTTCGGTGCATCTTATCACATCAATGTGATTCAATTCAATGACCCTACTATTTCTCGATTTGAGACGAAATTTGTCTCCATAGAATTCAAAATCATTTGATTATATGATCACTTTAGCATTTAATTCATAAAACATATACGCCTTATTGTTTACTACATATCTAATAAATAAATATTCATAGGCTCTACTAGCGAGTTTAACACACTTGGATATGAAATTATGACATATGTCAGGCAACCCCAAGTTCTAAAGTAATACAATTTTGTTTGTCTTTTCTTCAATATCTCTTAAGGATATATCTTATTTTTAGATTTGGAAACTCTATTCAGAACATAGCAAACTCTCAATAAAATTTCCCTCTGCTAGTGAGATATAACACTAGAATTCAAAATAATAGCAATGACTAGTTCAATAAGAGTTCTCTTCATTATTTCTGCTTTACCATTCATTTTAAGAGAATATGGTGCATTTGTTTCATGTATAATTCCATATTTGTTATAAAAATCATTAAATAAACTAGAATCTTATTCGGTTCCTCCATCACTATGAAGCCTCTTAATCTTCTTATTAAATATATTTTCGATTTCATTCACATAATCTTAAACATGTCAAGAAATTCATTTTCATTCTTAGTAAATTTATTTTCAATTTCGTTCATAAAAATCTTAAGCATATCAAATTCACAAAAATATAATTCTTAATGATGGTGTACAAATATACCCCAAAAGAATGAATAAACACATCCTTATTCAGAAAAAAATCTAGAAATAAGATTCTTGCTAATCTCAGAAGTATGAATGACGTCCTTCAAGATTAAAGTCTTTTTGGAGGTGGACTTCAACTCCACTTCTCTATTACTTGCAACATTAGTGGTGTGGGAAACTCCCTACAACACTTTTAGTTTCAGTATTCATGTATGTTTTTAAATTTCACAATCATAATAGACATGACGAGAGGAACCAATGTATATCCATCAGCCATCAAATCTACAACTCATGTTAATTTCCATGATCATAGCAATAAATTTCCATTAGTCCGATTAAACCGTGCATTATGGGCAGCACCAAGATTAGTCTGATCTTGCATTTTTTAGGCATATGACATGGTTTTCAACAATTGAAGCAAGAGAAAACACCATTGTTATTTTTTTGTGGGGGTGGTTGTTTCCAATCTATTAGAGAAATTAAAGCCCTTAAGTGATTCTTATTCTTAACTGAATTTACAGTATTGTGATTTGATTCTTTAATGGTTTGTCAAATAACTTTAGAACTTTATCAGAATTCTTTTTATCATTTTAAACAACTAAAATTTTTTCTTTTTGATCTTGTCTCTAAGATTCTTATTTAATTTAAAGGTGATTAATTTGACTCTCAATTTAAAAGTGTTTTTGTTTTATGGCGAAGTAAATTTTTTTAAAAAAACTTTAAGTGCTAGGGGAAAATTTATCAATAATAAATAAAATTTGAAATTGATCATCTAAAGACATATCTTTAATGATGATCTCGTGAAAAATATTTTAAAGTTTGTAACATTGAGGATCCACGAATATTTCACCTGCCATATAATACTTCAAATAACGAATAATAACATACTTATTTGCTCCATCCTCGTGAATATCATGTTTCTTTTTCATAGCTTCCCAAACCTGTTTTGAGAAATTGAATTTACTGTAATAATATTACATATTATATTCAAGTTCATTCAGAATGTATATTTTGCAAAGATAGACATTCTCTTTTCATATGGCAATTTCTTTCCTCGGTGGTAAGTTATTCGTTTTAATTTGCACAATAGATTCAACTTTAGTATAGTTAAGTGTTCCATCTAAATTCATAAATTTCTTACTGTTAATTTGCACGTTTGACCTAAAAAAACAACACAAATGTCATCAGCCAGATCGTTAGCAATTTTTTTAAGGTTAAAAAAAATTACATTTTTTTGTTCTCCTAATTTAAAGTGACTTTCCTTAAATTTAAACTGTTTCTCAAAGATAGCAGCGACAGAGGTACAAATACACACATTCTCTTCTCACCTCCCTACATGATATAACTCACATTCTCTAGCAAGTTCTGACATCCCTGCATATCCCAATAATAAAACCTTAAAAGCTCTAGCAACCTTTAATACTTAGAAGTTGTCACATATTGTGTATTTTTAAGTACAATTATTGATTATAGTTAGTGTGTTGTGAGTTGAAGCTTACATTAATATAAAAAGGGATAGCATGATTTTCTTAATGGAACAAATATAATTAATATACTTTTGGTATTTTTTTAGTTAAAAATTTATACTTAAAATAAAATGTTTTGTTTTTACAACTTAAAAAGAAAAATAATAATAAATATCAAAATAATTATGCTAAAATAAAATTATAACTTTGTTTATTTTTATAAATTTAGGCTCTAAATAAATTTAATTTTCGATTTCATTATTTTTTAGATTGTATATTATAATTAAAAAATGCCAAATACAAAAAACAAAAAATAAATCAATAAAAAAATCTTATTTATATTTTTTCAAAAAAAAAGAAAAGAATTGTTCGAACGGAAGAATGAGTATTAAACAAAACAGTATAATATAAATATTTAAAATACTGAATAAATTTTTGTATCGTATGGTGTTTGATGGACAATAGACAAAAACAAATAAGAAGTTTTCACTTAAAAAAAATTAATTTTAAATTTTTTTATAGAAATTATACTTAATATTAAAAGTTTTGTTTGAACACCCTTGATATTTTTTAATTAAAAACTTATACTTAAAATAATTTTTTTTTAAATTTATATTACAAAAATAATAACAATGGTCAATATAGTTATGACGAAAAAAAGATTAAATTTACTTTTTTTTAAAGATATTTTAAAGATAAATAATTATGGTAAAATAAAATAAAAATAAAAATAAAACTATAACCTTGTTTTTCTAAGAAATTTAGGCTTTAAATAATACAAACATCAGTTTAATTATTTTTTTAGATTTTCTACTATAATTTAAAAAAATTCTAAATATAAAAAAGAAATTATATTCATATTTTTTCAAAAAAAGTTGTTTTTTCTATATTAAAATTTATATATTATCTAAATTTTCGTTTATACATTTATATTTTCAACTATCATATATCAACTATTTATCTATTAAAATAATATACCATCAAATACATTAAATACCATTTTTTCTTTTAAAATTTTACACATGAAAAAGTAATAACAAATAAAGGTCAATGTCTAAAATATTATTCACTCCCATCCAACACATGGCATAATAAATTCAAATTCATTTTTGTCTCTTTCCCTCTTATTAATCCTCTAAATCCACTTTTACTCAAATATATAATTTATCTTATTAAATATTTATTGGTGTAAGTATTTAATTTTTGTTTTTACCACAAATTTAATCAATTATATTTATTTAATATTGTTAGAAATATTAATTAATCAAAAATTTATAAAATTAAGAGTTCATTTTTTAAAATTGGATAAAACAACTTTTCATCTCACATATTGTTAGAGTATTCTGTTTGAGCTTGGTTTGTGGGCTTTACTCTGTTAGGCCCAACTCTTTCTTTTTCTTTTTTGGCTTTACTCTTTATATTCTCTCTACACTGTTACACTCATTGAACTAATAGATAATACAGTTACTATTCTTCTTCTTCTTTTCTCTAACAACCTTCAAGGTTCAATGATGAAATCCAAGATTCATCTATAATATGGTATCAATCGCGTCGGTCAGCTACGCTTCCGCTATCCATCATCTCCAATCAAGATTCATTGCTGCAAGTTTAGAAAAAGCTCCTTCTGTGAAAGCTTCTCCAGGTCCATCAATGGCGTCCTCCGAAAATGACGAGTATGTGATCAAAGATCATGAAGTCTTCACCATTCTCGCGATGAACAAGTCCGACAGCGCTTTTGGACCAAAACTTTCCATTAAGCTGCAGGAAAATAACTATCTACTTTGGAATCAACAAGTCGAAGGAGTAATCCTCACTTAGAAGATGTACAGACTTGTCGTTAATCCAAGAATTCCGCAAAAGTACAAAACCGAACAAGATCGTATCTCAGGTACGTTCTCTGAAGAGTATGATGCTTGGATCGTTCAAGATCAAGCAGTCTTCATATGGTTATTATCTACAATTTCCGAATCCATTCTTCCTAGGGTTCTTGCTTGCAAACATGCGTTTGAAGTTTGGGATAAAATCCATCAATACTTCAACGCTCAGATGAAAGCCAGAGTTCACCAATTGCGAATAGAATTGAAATCTATGAACACACCTATTACTGAATTTGTGCTCCTGTTGGCTCCTAAATTCGACACCCTTGTTTTATTAATGTCAGCCATTAAAGCTGAAGGATGTTTTCGACTAGCTAGGTCCGTCGAAATGCCCATCGAAAGATGGCAAGGTACTTAAAAGATTTCTTCCAAGGGAGAAGTTGGTTGCCTTCGACGTCGAAGGAGTTTCTCGTCGAAAATGCTTCTCGACGAAGGTGTTCGATGGTTCAGAGTGGAGCAGTTGAAATTCAAGCGTTTGGAGGGAAAACGGTTTCCAGCGGTTACCAAGTGCAACGTGCGAAGATCTGGAGCGTCGGACGCTGAGAACGTGCCAAGTGGAATCATCTCGAAGCAGTGTAACTGCCCGACGGTTACTTGGGATGTTTTAGTATAAATAGTAGTAGTCATGTAGTTTCTCGCGTGTGTTCACAATTATATACAAAGTCACTCATATAGATTCGAGTACCCAGCGTGTGAGAAAGAATTGTTGAGAAATGTATGTGTGAAACACCAACTTTATTAATCAAAGTCGTTTACTTTCCCAGAAATTTATTTGCTTTCTTCTTTACTTTCCTGTCGAACCCTTTCATTTAAAGCCTTATTTATTTTACCAAGTCCTTTCTTCATGCAGTTTATTTAAAGCCTCTTTATTTTATTGTCATTTAACTAAATCCAATTTAATCAAAACTTCAAAATCAACCTATGTCCTAGGATCAATCTGATCGATCCTGCGAGTAACCAAATAAGTAACCATTTGGAGGATCAGCGGTTGTTTACCAAATACCCAGGTAAACAAATTGGCACACCTGGTGGGACCGTGTGTTGGTTGTTGAAAATAATCTCATCTTTTCGAGGAGTGTTGTATGTTATTGAGAAGTGGTAGAATATACACTAACGGTAACAATACTGCCAGAAGAAGGGAAGAGATGACGAATCCGCCAAACAATAACGAAATCCCACAAACGAATGTGGGAGCAACGGTTAGTACGACCGTAAGTGAAGCGACAACTGTTGGTTCGACACCAGCAGTAACGGTCACAGCAACGGGGCCATTACTTTCGTTCATGGGCCCCAGGATGCCTTTGGGAACTCCCCCACCAAGGGGAAATTTAGGCACAAGGCCTTTGGCGCCACCAGGATTTATGCCACTCTATGGTATGCCAACTTCTGAATTGGCTAGCCTGACGAATGCTGCGTCCACTTTTTCAGACCCTTTAGTGAGTGCCTCTTCGCCACTCCAAGGTTCTGGAGTAGGCATGGCGAATAGAAATAGGACCCAACTCTTAGGAGGAACGTCCCAAGTAGCCCATGGCCTTACAAATGCCTCGACAGCAGTCTTGAGGCAACAAATGGACGAAAGCAACCATGATATGGTGCAAATGTTGGCACAAACTTTGAGTACAGTGCTAAACCCTCTAATACAAAACACTACTCAATCGAATCAGCAAGTGACAGCGCAAATGACGCGTTTGACTGATTTCTTTGGAGTACCCCAACCTGTTCGACAGCCCCAAAGGGCACAAATAAGGGGAAACCAGGGGATGTTTTTAGAGGAAGAAACCACCATCAACCAGGCTCAACAGCCTGTCGAAGAAAACCTTAGGGCAGATTGGAGCAACCCGTCGAGGAACCTAGGGTAATAACCCCAGAGGTAAGGTTAATTAACAGAAACCAAAATGCTGACGAAGTAGTCCAGCATATCCAATACCAGAATACGGGTTTGGAAAATAATCTGGCAACCATGATCGAAAGGATCATGACTCAAAATGGGATGAACATGGGCTTTCGAAGGCCCAACTTTACATCTCCATTGTCAGAGTACGTGTTACAGACAGACTTACCTCCTAGATGCAAAGTCCCCAAATTTACTAAGTTCTCTGGGGACACGACAGAATCTACTGTCGAGCATGTGGCGAGATACTTGATCGAAGCAGGTGACATTTCGAATAACGAAAACCTGAGGATCAAGTACTTCCCGAGTTCTTTAACAAAGAACGCTTTTACTTGGTTTACAACTCTTCCCCCCAATTCGATCCATCATTGGACCCAGTTGGAAAGATTGTTCCATGAACAATTCTACATGGGGCAAACCAAGATAAGCCTGAAAGAATTGGCCAGTGTGAAGAGACGTTTCACTGAACCTATAGACGAATATCTAAATAGGTTTAGGTTGCTCAAGGCGAGATGCTTTACACAAGTGCCAGAACATGAGTTAGTCGAAATAGCCGCAGGAGGTTTAGATTATTCCATCAGGAAGAAGCTAGACACCCAATACCTGAGAGACATGGCCCAACTGGCCGATAGAGTTCGACAGGTAGAACGCCTCAAAGCTGAAAAAGCAAAGGCAACGAAAACTCACAAGAGAGAGAGGATAGCGTACGTTGAGATGGATGACGAAGATCCGGAATCCTTCGACGAGACTTTAGCTGTCGAAGAAGGAGAAGTCGATTTAGCAGAACTGAAACAAGGGCCACCATACTCTTGTAAACTGTTAGTCCCCTCAAGTGGGAAAAATCCCATTGGTCTAGAAAGGACCAACGATAGGTTCCCCAAAAAGACTTATAGTTTTGACATCACGAAATGTGATGAAATATTCGACTTGCTTGTTAAAGATGGCCAAATGATAGTACCCCCAGAGGTAAAAGTGCCTCCTCTTGATCAAAGAAAGAAGAGAGGTTTTTGCAAATATCATAATTTTTTGGGCCATAAAACTTCTCAATGTTTTCTTTTCAGGAATCTTGTGCAAGACGCTATCGAAGAAGGGAGGTTGAAGTTTGCTGACAAAACCCTCATGGATGTCGACTCAAATCCATTGCAGGCTGAAGCCCACTATGCTGAGCCCTCTGAGGTGAACGTGATAGAGGCAACCAGGAGCCAGTCGAAGAAGCCAGGAATCACAATGGTCGAAGTCTCAAAGGACCACATCAACATGCCAATCTTTGGCAGTTTTTCTGGAAATTTATCCAGGAAGACAATTGAAGCAGTTCAGAAAGCGGTCGAAAGCCCGAAGTTGGAGACCGCTGAAGCACAAAAAACTGGACCAAAACCCAGTTCCCACTTGGCCACAGTTCAAGGCCAGACGGAGAATCTGGAGATACAAATGAAGCAGTTAACTCTTGCTAACAAAGATACAATGAATATCAACATGGTCGAACTTTCTGACCCAAAAGCATCAGAAGAGGCCATGAGGCAAGAACAAGCTAATAAGACTGCTTTCCCTCGGGAAAATGAAAATTTGGCAGATTTTCTACAAAGATGCCAGAAAAAGAAATCAGAGGTGATGCTGTGTCCAAGATGCAGTTCGATCTTTGACAAAAAAGCTGTTGAGCACATTCAAGGCGTACGAGCAGCGAATAAGAGAAGGGAAAATGTTGATCTTCGACATGATCCCAGAAGAGCCTCCCAAAGAGGTTCAAACCAAGAAAAGAGGCCATTGACTTTTAGGCCTCCCACAAATGTGCCAGTAGATACTTGGTACAAAACCTCTGGTCGAAAAAGGCCAAGTGAGGAGAGATGGCACTCTTTCGACGTGCCAAGGGGTTCCTCTTTGACTCAAAAGAAAGAGCCTCAGGTTGCTGCACCTAAAGTTGCACAAGTGTCAAGCAACTACAAAGGTAAAAATCCCATGTCTCGATCTCAATGGAGGAGATACCAAAGGAGACGAAAAGCTGAAAGGGAGGCTGCCAACGAACCAAAGGCAAAAACCAGTTCGAACGTTCCTCAAAGGAAGCAAAGGAAACCTCTAGAAAGAGAGCCAGTAACCAACAGGCTAGTTTGGCCTAACCAAAGTGAAGTCGAAGACGAAGACGATTCTGAGTCTAACGATACTTTGGACATAATGGTGAACATAGTCTCAGTGCTGCCTAGAGAATTCAACCGACAGGTGGAGGTCGAAGTAAGTGACTGGGAAGTGGAACAAGAAATGGCCAAACACAGGCCAGTGTGCTATTTCGTCATGGACAATGGAACCACTGAGGAACAAAATGGGTTCTTCGAGCCACCTACAGAGGCGATGAAAAATCACCTCAAGCCTTTATTTATAAGGGCTAAACTCGAAGAAACTACTGTGAATAAAATTTTGGTGGATTGCGGGGCGACCATCAACATTATTCCTCACTCTATGCTAAGGTTAAATTGGCAAAAGGGATGAGGACATTAAGCCTCACAACATGGTCCTGTCGAACTATGAAGGCGGCATAGGGACCACTATGGGAGTGATCCAGCTGGATATCAAAGTAGGATCTATCCTTCGACCAACGATGTTTATGGTCATATCGGCCAAACCTAACTACAATCTTTTGTTGGGCCGTGAATGAATTCATGGTGTTGGAGTTGTGCCATCATCAATGCACCAGAGGCTGCTCCTATGGCGTCCAGATGGGATGGTCGAAAACATAGAGGCAGATCAAAGCTACTACCTGGGCGAAGTGAATCACCTGGGGTTGGCAGATTTCGACAAGAACTTGGCTCACATAGGGCCATGTCCAACACCTGACTTCGACATGGCGCCAGCGCCAAACACTTTTTGTTCCCTATACCTGCATCCTGAGCATGGTTTCCAATGGGACAGAGAAGACTTGTCCCACATAGACTTCAGTGGGTTAACTGATATCCAACCAACTGGTTGGGGAAGTGAATTCAGTGATAATGACTGAGTCACAATCTTTGAAGCGAATTTCGGATTATGTAGCCGAAACTAAGATGATAACGGCTCTCGAAGCCGAAGTAAAGTACATGGCCACACAGGCCAATGATCAACAGTTATCTGCTGCAGGTCCATGAAAGGATTTTGATCCAAAACCCCCTGATATCATGCCAGAAGAAATGCAGGAACAGAGGCTCGACGCCATCTATGACGATGAGCCTTTGGGCTTCGAAAAGGACCCCTTGGCGAACAACATTAAAATGTTAGCGCAAGATCCTTTAGAAGAAATCAACTTAGGCGAAGGGTCAGAGAAAAGGCCAACTTACATCAGCGCCAAAATTGATCCAGAACTTAGGTTAGAAGTAATCCAATTGCTGAAAGAGTTCAAAGACTGTTTTGCATGGGATTATGACGAAATGCCTGGTTTCGACAGAGGATTGGTAGAACTTCAGTTGCCAATCAAACCTGGGAAGAAGCCAATCAAGCAAAATCCAAGGCGCTTCGCTCCAGAAATACTGTCGAAGATCAAGACGGAGGTCGAAAGACTGCTGAAATGCAAGTTCATACGTGTTACAAGGTATGTCGAATGGATTGCAAACATTGTGCCAGTAATTAAGAAAAATGGTACGTTAAGGGTGTGCATAGATTTCAGAGATTTGAATGCTGCTACACCCAAAGATGAATATCCTATGCCTGTGGCGGAAATGCTAGTCGATTCTGCCGCTGGCTATGAATACCTGAGTATGCTCGATGGTTATTCAGGATATAATCAAATATTCATTGCTGAAGAGGATGTGTCGAAAACAGCTTTTTGATGCCCTGGGGCCTTAGGCACTTACGAATGGGTAGTGATGCCTTTTGGCCTAAAGAACGCTGGGGCAACGTACCAGCGAGCAATGAATACTATCTTCCATGATTTTATTAACACTTTTATGCAAGTATATATTGATGACATTGTTATAAAGTCTGTTTCCAGGAAGAATCATATTGACCACCTTCGACAATCATTCGAAAGAATGAGAGAACATGGTCTGAAGATGAACCCTTTGAAGTGTGCATTCTGTGTGAAAGCTGGAGATTTCTTGGGCTTCGTTGTCCACAAGAAAGGAATCGAAATCAACCAGAACAAGACGAAGGCAATTCTGGAAGCGAAAGCGCCATCGAATAAGAAGGAACTGCAATCTCTGTTAGGCAAGATAAATTTCTTAAGGAGATTCATATCTAATCTAAGTGGGAAAGCTCAGGCCTTTTCACCCTTACTTCGACTGAATAAAGAAGGGTTCGAATGGGGGCAAGAGCAACAAGAAGCCTTCGACAAAATCAAAGGGTACCTCACTAAGCCACCTATTTTGGTGCCTCCTTGTAGCAATAGGAGTATGAGATTGTACATAGCTGCATCCGACAAAAATTTGGGAAGCATGTTAGCCCAAGAGGATGAGAATGGAGTCGAAAGACCCATTTACTATCTCAGAAGAGTTTTGAACGATGCAGAAACTAGATATAGTGAAGTTGAAAAATTGTGTCTATGTCTGTATTTCTCTTGTACAAAACTCAAGCAATATATAAAACCAGTTGATGTGTATGTTTCATCTCATTTTGATGTTTTCAAGTATATGTTGTTGAAACCTATCTTGCACAGTCGAATTGGCAAGTGGGCATTAGCATTAACTGAATACTCCTTGACCTTTATGCCTCTTAAGGCAGTAAAAGGACAAGTGGTTGCAGACTTCATAGTCGACCACTCAATTCAAGTTGAGGATATTAATTATGTGGAGATAGAGCCTTGGAAATTCTACTTCGATGGTTCCAGCCATAAAGATGGAACAGGGGTAGGAGTCTTGATTATTTCTCCAGATAAAATTCCAACAACATTCAAGTACAAAATATCAGGTTCTTGTTCGAACAATGAGGCTGAGTATGAAGCTCTAATTACTGGCCTTGAGATATTGTTGGAATTGGGGGCAACTCGAGTCGAAATAATGGGAGACTCAGAGTTAGTCATTAAGCAAGTCACAAAGGAATATAAATGCATAAGAGAGAATCTCATTATGTACTTTGTGATAGCAAATCGTTTATTGAAAAAATTTGAAACGATCAATATTCGACACATACCCAGAGTCGAAAATCAAATAGCCAACGACTTGGCGCAGATTGCATCTGGGTATAAGATTTCAAAAACGAGATTGCAAAGAGCAATCGAAGTTCGAGAAAAGATAAAAGCAACTTGTCTATCACCAACAGACTTGGAATCGACGAGACTAGGATATGCTGATCAAAGTAACTTCGAAATTTCGTTCATAGATAATTTATCAGAGCAAGATTGGAGGAAACCCATTGTGGATTATCTTCAAAATCCAGGAGCTTTGACAGAACGAAAAACAAAGTACAGGGCGTTGAGTTATGTACTCATGGGTAATGAGCTATTCAAGAAAACGCCTGAAGGGGTATTGCTAAAATGCTTAAGTGAAACTGAGGCATACATAGACCTTTCGACTACGCACGCTGGAGCATGTGGGGCTCACCAAGCAGGCCATAAGATTAAATGGTTGTTGTTTCGACAAGGACTATATTGGCCCACTATGCTAAAAGATTGTGTTGAGTTCGCCAAAGGTTGTCAAGAGTGTCAAGTCCATACAGGCATCCAACATGTACCAGCAAGCGAACTTCACTCGATAGTGAAGCCTTGGCCCTTTAGAGGACGGGCGTTGGACCTCATTGGAGAGATTCGACCAGCATCATCAAAGAGTCAGAAATACATACTGGTAGGCATTGATTACTTTACTAAGTGGATCGAAGCTATCCCTTTAGTCAATGTAGACCAAGAAAATGTCATTGAATTTATTCAAAAGAACATTATCTTTAGGTATGGAATCCCTGAGACGATAACAACTGATCAAGGATCAGTTTTCACTGGTCGAAAGATGCAGGAATTTGCTCAGGAAACAGGTTTCAAACTCCTAACATCAACGCCTTATTATGCACAGGCAAATGGTCAAGTCGAAGCAGCAAACAAAGTAGTGATTGGCTTGATAAAAAAGCATGTTGGGAAGAAACCAAAGAATTGGCACAAGACGTTAGACCAGATTCTGTGGGCTTGTCGAACGTCCCCAAAAGAAGCCACAGGTACAACACCATATAGGCTAAATTTTGGCCATGATGCAGTGTTGCCAGCAGAAATTTGTCTTCAATCTGCAAGGGTGCAGAGGCATTATGATATTCCCTCTGAAATTTATTGGAACATGATGTTAGACGAACTGGTGGATTTAGACGAAGAAAGATTGCGCGCTCTTGACCTACTCAGGCTTCAGAAGAAAAGAGTAGAAGACTCTTATAATAAAAAGGTAAAACCTAAGGTATTTTTGCCTGAAGAATTAGTTTGGAAGGTAATTCTTCCCATGGATCGAAGGGATCGAAGCATGGGGAAATGGTCACCCAAATGGGAAGGACCATTCAGAGTTATCCAAACTTTTTCTGGTGGAGCCTATGAAGTCGAAGAGTTAGGTGAAGATAAAAGGCTCTTGAGAGTAAATGGTAAATATTTGAAAAAATACAAACCTACACTCCAAGAGATAAAAATAAAATAATAAAATAACAAGACTAAATTAACCATAAAAAGCCAAAATGGAAATTTTTTATAATTTTAGCCAAGATGGCAATGTTGTCGAATATAGATTACAAAATATGGTTACAAAAGCTGAATCAATCAGAAGGGAACAGAGTCCTTGAGTCGAAGATATTTGACTTGCTGCAGCTCCAATCTTTTCTTGCACCAGGCATTCGCCTGCACAAGCTTGGCAATCTGATCGTCGAAGCCTTGGGCCTTCTCAGCAAATTCCAGGCCCTGTTTGATTTCAGTTTGACTCTCGGTGTCTGGGACGGTCGAAAGAAGTTCCTCCTTGCGTTTAGTATTGGAATTTATCTTAGCCTCTATTTCTTTGATTTGTGCCCTGAAGGAAGCATTCTCTCGATCGATGGCATCAACTTCTTCCTGCGTAGATGCTTTTTGCTTCGACAACTCCGCAATTCGAGAAGTCGTCTCCGAAACAGCAGTCCATGCAGAAGAGCTTTTGCCATATAACACCTCAAGCTGACTATTAAAGCCCCTTTGGCGCCTATAATCTGCTGAGACTTGATCAATAATGGAGTGTAACTCCATGATCAAGCCTGAAACTTCTGGAGCTACAGCTAACAAGTCGACATCATTCAAAACATCCCTCAAGTATGATGGAGCAGTGGGGTCCCCCTCTAAAGCCTTCATCAAGTCCTTCTTGAAAAACCGGGCCTTAACCTTCGCTAAAGCTTCATCAAGAGGAGAGGTTTCAGTGGACTTCCCCGACAGGGTAGGAACCTCCTGACTAGCATCGGACGAACTCTTGCTCTCGATGATTGCGTTGAGATAGCTAACAGGGTCAGTTTGTTTCAAGAGTTCTAAGTCCTCTTTCGACCTGTGCTTCGTTGAGGTAACAGCCCTTGCAACAGCATTGTCTTGGGTTTGAGGCTGTTGAGTGTTAGGTGTCTCGACTTGTTTCCCTTCGACTCGGACTGGGGCAGTACCAGCGTCATCTTGGTGCCCTTCGCCAGCGTTACCTTGGTGCCCTTCGCCAGTGCCACCTTGGTTCTCTTCGCCAGCGGCACCTTGGTTTTCTTCGCCAGCATTGCCATGGTCCCCTTCGTCACGATTCTCTTCCGACAGATCCACCACCTGAACCTCTTTTGGCTGGTGTTCTTCCGTTTGAGGATCTTCTGTGGGTTTTTCTACCTTCTCAGCATTGGCCTCATTTATTTCAGTATGGGCTTCGTCATTTTCCAAGCCTTTTTCTTGTGGCCTGCTGAGTTCAGCAGACTCCAGTGTTTCAGAGGTCCTTGGCGGTGAGCTTTCAGTGGTGTCCTGAGAAAGGAAAGAGGAAGAATCTTCAGAAATCGAAAGAGACATAGTCGAATGTAGGTGTCTACACCTAAGTTACAAAAAGGTCTAAGAGATTACCTGTAAATTAGCTTCAGCCCCAGGGCTGGAATTGTCGCTTTCGACAGGCTTGTTGAGAAGAGCGTTTAGTTCCTCCTCCGTTGGCTCCTCAATGATCACTGGAGGTGGCCTGGGCTTTCTCCCAGCAACCTTTATTCTAATTGTTCGACCCTCAGGAGCAGGAGCAGGAGCGTCCTTCGTCAGCTTTCGCCTTTTTAGAGGAGCAGGGGGAGAATCACCTTCTTCATCGCTCCCAGATTCGACCACCAGTGCTGGCCGTTTCTTGGGCGAAGGTGCCTAAAAAACCAATGGGAATTCGATTTAGCAATTGCGTCGAAAGTCAAAAATCGAAAGCCAGAAGAAAATAATGAAAGTCTGGTTACCGATACAGAAGGCTTCTTCGAAGGACCTTCCCCCTGTTGGTTGGTTGTGGTCTTCGCCGGCGCTGTAGTCTTCGCCGGCGGTGGAGGTTTTGTTGAGGGGCCTCCTCCCTGTTGGCTTTCTGCAGCCTTCTTGGCTACAGGCTTTTGAACAACTGAAATCAAATAAATAGTTAACAGGCTAGCAGTCGAAAGAGAAAGACAAAGTAATGTGAAAGGATGAACTTACATTTCTTTATTTTGTCCAACACAAGGACAAAAGATTTCTGAAGCTCATCCACGAAGTCCTTCTCGTCGAAAAACTCCTCAGCGTAATAACTTTTCCACCACTCCTCGAAGGATGGTGAGCAAAGAAAGTTGAGCTGGTAGTCAAACAACGAGAGAACTGTTCGACCAACATATCTTCCGATATGTTTAGTGGCAGCTTCTTCGGTGTAATCATTGCAGAAGTACAACATAGACTTCTCTCTTGGAAAAATTGGAGAAGGTAGGGTTTGAATAATACCAAACTGGCGAGATACCAGGTTTGGTTGGTATGCAATCAGACTCAAGTGAGTCTTAGAGCTCCTGAATCGAAGAGGCATGATCCTTGGTGTGAGGAACGCCTCCCATATTATTGTATGTTCGTCAACTTGAGGACCGCTCGACGTCCTTGGATGTGGCCTTGTGAACCATGCCGGGCCTACCTTCCGTCGAGCAAACGGAGCCATAGTCGAAACAAACTCTTTCCTTCGAGAAAACATCAGAACGAAGTTGGTGAAAGTTTGCTGAAGCTCCAGTCCATCTTCCATAGGCGTCAACAGAGCCAGTCTGGTTCCTTCGACGCGTCTGTTCGCTATCTCTGGAGCCTGCTCATTTATTTGAACCTTCTTAGGCAAGAAAGATTCGAAGGTGGCATTGAGCCACAGTTGGAGCAGCCAAAAAGGCCCAGCAAGTAGCAAACTGGCCCTGTTCTCGATAATTTTTAGAAGAGTCGCCCCATTACTAATCGAATCATAGAGGCTAGCCAAAATCAATTCTGCCAAACAGATATTTTGGCCATGATGGAGTTGAGTGGCGAGAGTGACCATCTTCTTGGTCACCTGTAAGGACTTCGAGCAAAATACAAAGCGAGTCAGCCATAAGGCTAGAAACGCTATGTGTTCGACATCCGACACAGCATCTGTCGACCTGTCGTGGTAGTAATTGATGAAGGTGGTATAGGTTGGTTTGGTGGCAGAGAATCCAATTTGATCCTCCGACATCTCCTCCGGATCGAAGTAGTCCCCGGTGGGTCGAAGGCCAGTGATAGCGGCCACATCGAAGAGTGTAGGGGTCAGCATTCCACAGGGAAGATGGAAAGTAAAGTGGGAGTAGTCCCAGAAAAGTAGAGAAGCTATCAACATCTCCGGAGAATAGTTCAAACCTGTCTTCGACAGCATCACCAGGTCGAAAATCCCCATATCTTTCCAGATCGAAGCTTGGCGTTTCTCCATCTTTTCCAGCCAAGCAACATAATCAGGAGTAAGGCTAGGGCCAGACCTGAAAGCCCTAACACCTTTGTTGAAGAAACGAAGGTCGATTTTCTCTTTAGCAGGGTCTTCATTATCCTCTGCATCTTTCTTGGCGCATGCAACCGGTTTGAGTCTCTCAACTACCGGAAAATAACTCTTGATCTTCATGGCCTCAGCAATACTTGGACACAAGGGGCCAAACATAGCAAAGATATGGTTGGAATATCCAACCGGGATCATAAGGTGGTGTGAGTAAGCATCACGTACGGCGATGTCCAAGGGTTCAGGGACCCTTCGTTGGCCCGTAGAAGTTACTACTGGAGCAGTGACGAAAACCTTAGGTTTGACGTTTCCAGATGGTACGGTAGCGCTAGGAGCACTGGAACCAGATGCCATTGTTAATGATGAGGTTGAAGACGAAGTGAAGGAGGAAAGGTTTTTGCAAAGATGACAAGTTTGTATGAAAATAGAGAAGTCTGAAAGCTAGATGGCGTAAAAAGTCCCACAATGGGGTACTTACTGCTATTTATAGTGGTGGGGGAAAATCCCCAAAACCGAGGACATTAAATGCCATTTAATGTTGCAGGAGATAGTGGGACACGTGGCATCCCCCTGTTGTTTTAGCCGTTCTGCAGAAATAGAGGGACGCAGCGTGCGTCCTCGTTTTTGGGAATTGTCATAATGACAAATTCTGAAATGACGTTTGGCACTGCACGCCGTACTGAAGTGACGTCTTAGGTACGGATAAATGATGGTTTTCTTGGGATTGCCAGTGGTTGGTAGAAGACAACAAAAAGTGCACAATTTAATTTGTGACTAAGCGTGAAAAGACAGGTGTCGAATGGCGTTTCAAAGAATGCCTTTTTCTTTCAGAGTCGAAATAAGGCATTCTTGGGGGGCAATTTGTTGGCTCCTAAATTCGACACCCTTGTTTTATTAATGTCAGCCATTAAAGCTGAAGGATGTTTTCGACTAGCTAGGTCCGTCGAAATGCCCATCGAAAGATGGCAAGGTACTTAAAAGATTTCTTCCAAGGGAGAAGTTGGTTGCCTTCGACGTCGAAGGAGTTTCTCGTCGAAAATGCTTCTCGACGAAGGTGTTCGATGGTTCAGAGTGGAGCAGTTGAAATTCAAGCGTTTGGAGGGAAAACGGTTTCCAATGGTTACCAAGTGCAACGTGCAAAGATCTGGAGCGTCAGACGCTGAGAACGTGCCAAGTGGAATCATCTCGAAGCAGTGTAACTGCCCGACGGTTACTTGGGATGTTTTAGTATAAATAGTAGTAGTCATGTAGTTTCTCGCGTGTGTTCACAATTATATACAAAGTCACTCATATAGATTCGAGTACCCAGCGTGTGAGAAAGAATTGTTGAGAAATGTATGTGTGAAACACCAACTTTATTAATCAAAGTCGTTTACTTTCCCAGAAATTTATTTGCTTTCTTCTTTACTTTCCTGTCGAACCCTTTCATTTAAAGCCTTATTTATTTTACCAAGTCATTTCTTCATGCAGTTTATTTAAAGCCTCTTTATTTTATTGTCATTTAACTAAATCCAATTTAATCAAAACTTCAAAATCAACCTATGTCCTAGGATCAATCTGATCGATCCTGCGAGTAACCAAATAAGTAACCATTTGGAGGATCAGCGGTTGTTTACCAAATACCCAGGTAAACAGCTCCGCATCAAAGCTATCACCAATTTATTACTTGCTGTTGGTGATCACATCACTGAACAAGACCAGATTGACTCCATCCTCAATGGACTTTCAGAAGAGTACAATCCTTTTGTCATGCAGATGTATGGATGCCTTGTTCGACCAACACTCTGAAGTTGAAGCTCTGCTTTATGTTTAAGAAACACAACTCGATAAATTTCGTCAAGAACTAGCTGCTAACACAGTGTCTGCAAATATGGCTCACACTGGTCAAAAGGAAGAAAGTTACAGAGGCAACTATCCAGGGAATCATGCAAAAAGACATAAGTTCAGTAGTGGCTGTGGGAAAGGCAGAACCACAGCTAACACTGGAAATCTTTCAACCTGCCAATTGTATGGTAAATATGGACACTCTGTCTCTACTTGCTGGCACAGGTTTGATGAGAACTTCATGCCACAAGACTCAACCGATGCTCAGCCTGAACCTGCAAATAAAGTTGCTCAAAATCAAAGCCATACAGCACCACCTGCACAAAACTCCAAAGCCATGGCTATGATGGCAACAACACAGGAGTATTATCTTCCCTCTGATTTGGAATCTCAAGCTTGGTTTGCTGATTCAGGTGCCTCTCATCACCTAACTCCTTATTATTTTCACTTACAACACATAAAACCTTATACTGGTTCCAATTGTGTGTATGTTGGGAATGGTCAAACTCTAACCATACAGTCCATATAATTCACTCATTTTTACTCTTCTCTTAACCCTAATTATAAGTTAAAACTGTCTAATGTGCTTCATGTTCCCATTATCACTAAGAATCTGCTATCTGTATCAAAGTTCTCTAGTGATAACCATGTTGTTTTTGAGTTTTATTCTGACAAATGCTACATAAAATGTCAGGCTTCTAAACAAATACTTGTTGAAGGAGCTCTTGATGCAAGTGGTCTTTACTATTTTCCTTAACTTCATTTGGAGCCAACACATTCACATAGCCAGAATAACAATTTATGCCCTGGTACTGCTGTACAAAGCTTTGTTTCTTCCAATCCTAGTTCTCAAAATCCTAAATCATGTAATAATAACACTCTTTGGCATCACAGACTAGGTCATGCCAATTTTAATTCAGTTGCTTGTATACTCAAACTGTGTAATATTAGTACTTCTAATAAACAAAGTTCTGACTTTTGTAATTCCTGTCAAATTGGAAAAGCACATAGATTACATGCTCCTAGAACTACTACTATATACAAAGAGTCATTTGATGTTATTTATACTGACTTATGGGATCCCTCCCCCAATCCCTCTAGTTTTGGATTTATATACTACATAGCTTTTGTTGATGGCAAGACTAAATACACCTAGCTATATTTCCTCAAACAGAAATCAGAAGCCATACATGTCTTCAAACTCTTTCATCAGTTTGTGTCTACTCAGTTTAATGTCAAGATTAAGTCTGTTCAGTTTGATTTTGGTGGAGAGTTCAGACCTTTCACAAAATATCTGTCAGAGTTAGGGATAGTTCATAGGTTAACTTGTCCTCATACATCTCATCAAAATGGTTCAGTTGAGAGGAAACATAGGCAAATTGTGGAAATGGGTCTCACACTATTATTCCACTCCTCCATCCCTCTAACATATTGGGACCACAGTTTCACCACTGCAGTTCATATTATAAATAGACTCCCTACCACTGCCTTAGCCACATTTTCATCTCCCTTTCAAGCCTTGTATGACAAGCAACCAAATTATAAAGCCTTAAGAGTCTTTGGATGTTCTTGTTTTCCATTGCTAAGGCCCTTTAATAAACATAAGTTTGAACTGCGAAGTCAAGAGTGTGTCTACCTAGAGTTGTCATCTCAACACAAAGGGTTTAAATGCCTTAGTAAAGAAGGAAAATGTACATCTCAAAAGATGTCACATTCAATGAGCATAGCTTCCCTTTCCCATAACTCTTTCCAACTGTCAGTCCTATCAGTACTCATAAAAGCAGCTCCACTAGTATACCCTCTATTCCTCTAGCCATTGGTTCATGCCCTGCTATCTCTCCAAATCCTGCTCCACTTGAAAACCCTAGTGACACTCAGCAAGTTAATTTGGTAGTCCCAGATACTCCTAGTCAAATTCACTCTACTGACACTGATCCCAATTGCAATACTGGTCATGATTCACTTAGAGCTGATTCTACTCCTCAGTCAAATCAGTCTGCAACTAGTACACCATCTAATGCCACCTCTTGTCCTAACAATAACAAAGTTATTAGCATTCCAAGAAATAACTCAAATATGGTAGGTAATAACTCTAGCTCCAAAGTTGTCTCTACCAATAACTCTACCCTCCACTGTACAGGGCAAGTTGTACTTGAGGTACCTCAATGTCCTAAGGATATTAGTCCTGCTACAGTCCCTTAACAAAATAACACTCTGACATCCAATACCAAGGACACTGGCTCTGCTCAGTTATCCATGCCTAAAGATCCTGAGGATACTACACTAGGTCATATGTCTGATCATTTAAATCACTCTAATTAAAACTCTGATAGCACTAACTTCTGCTCTAATGAGATTGCTATATCCTCCTTCATTCCCATGTCTGAATCATCCAACTCTCCCTCTATTGTGTCCAGTACACCCAAGATTTCCTTACTTGAAAACAATCATCCTATGTTAACCCGTGCCAAAACTGGACATTCCAGACCTAAAGCTTTGCTTGTACACACAAAAACTGAACCAACTAGTGTCAAACAAGTACTTAGTAAACCTGAATGGTCCAAAGCTATGCAGGATGAATTTAAAGCTCTGCTAGCTAACAACACATGGACACTAACCACACTCCCACCTGGCAGAATAACTGTTGGCTGTAAGTGGGTTTTCAAACTTAAAGAAAATCCTGATGGAACTATTCTCAAATACAAAGCCAGACTAGTTGCCAAAGGCTTTCATCAAGAACATGGCTTTGATTATACTGAAACATTTTCACCAGTGATGAAACCTACTACAATAAGAATTATTCTAACTCTTGTTATTACTTAAAAATGGAATATTCAGCAAATTGACATCAATAATGCATTTCTGAATGGTAATCTGCATGATGAGGTATATATGGTTTAGCCTCCAGGGTTTGTGAATACTGATAAATGCCTGGTTTGTAAACTCAACAAAGTAATTTATGGCCTCAAGCAAGCTCCACGTGCTTGGTATGAAAAGCTGACTCAGTCTCTTCTCCAGTTTGGTTTTGCTGCCTCAAAATGTGATAACTCTCTCTTTGTCTACCACAAGCAAGATATCACATTATATGCTCTTGTCTACGTGGATGATATTCTTCTCACAGGATCCAGTACTTCTCTTATTCATGATCTGATTAGCAAGCTGCATAATACTTTTGCTTTGAAAAATTTGGGCAGACCTAGGTACTTTTTGGGAATTGAAGTAACTTTTTACAGCAATGGATCTATGCTCTTAACTCAGTCTAAATACATTTAAGACTTACTGTCAAGAGAAAAGATGCCTGCAGCCAATGGTGTTCCTACTCCTATGTTAAGCACGTGCAAACTTAGCAAACATGGAAAAAAAATTATGCCTGATCCTCAGCTGTACAGATCTATTGTTGGTGCTTTACAATATGTCACCTTAACTAGACCAGACATTGCCTACAATGTGAACAAGGCGTATCAATTTATGGCACGCCCTCTTGATACTCACTGGGCTGGTGTCAAACGTATACTGCGATATCTCAGTGGCACCTCAGGACATGGCCTCATGCTATCTCCCTCTGCTTCAGTTTCCAAATTCTCTTTGCGTGCTTACAGCGACTCTGACTGGGCGAGTGACCTGGATGATAGGCATTCAACATCTGGCTCGTGTATTTATTTTGGTCCGAATTTGGTATCCTGGAGTTCCAAAAACCAGTCTCTTGTAGCACGTTCCAGCACTGAAGCCGAGTACAGGGCATTAGCTCACACAACGTCTGAACTGCTATGGCTAGAATCCTTGTTGTCTGAACTACAGATTGTGTTTTATACTCCCACTCTGCTTTGTGACAACTTAAGCGTTGTGTTGCTCTCGCACAATCCAGTTCTACATGCTCGCACGAAGCATATAGAACTTGATATTCACTTCATAAGAGAAAGGGTTGTTGCTGGAAGAATGTTGATCCAACATGTTCCTACTGCTACACAAATCGCAGATACTCTTACCAAGCCATTAGAGACTGTTGCGTTTCAAGAATTGAGGTCCTAAGGTTACTAGTACTAAGAACTACCTTTCAATTTGAGGGGGGTGTTAGAGTATTCTGTTTGGGCTTGGTTTGTGGACTTTACTCTGTTAGGCTCAACTCTTTCCTTTTGTGTTTTGGCTCTACTCTTTATATTCTCTCTGCACTGTTACATTCTTTAAACTAATAGATAATACAGTTACTCTTCTTCTTCTTTTCTCTAACAACCTTCAAGGTTCAATGATGAAATCCAAGATTCATCCATAATACATATCACTATCAGAAAAATATCTATTTTATTTTAATCAATAATTTTTATTATTTGATATACAAAATTCTTATTTTCAAATATGAAAATTTATCTTTTCTCATATGTCATTATCAACAAAATACATATTTATTTTAATTAATAATTATCTTTATTTGAGACACAAAATTCTTATTTTTAAATGTCAAAATTTTACTTTTTCTCACGTGTTACTATCAACAAAATACATATTTTATTTTAATTAAGAATTGTCTTTATTTTAGACGTAAAATTCTTATTTTTAAATGTTAAATTTTTTTTTCACGAGTCACTATCAGTAAAATACATATTTTATTTTAATTAACAATTGTATTTTTTAGACGTATAATTCTTATTTTTAAATATCAAAAAAAATTTCTCATAGATCACTATCAACAAAATATATATTTTATTTTAATTATCATTTATTTATGACACAAAATTCTTATATTAAAATATCAAAAATTTTCACAGTTCACTATCACCAAACTATCTATTTTTTTAATTAACAATTAGTTTTATTTGAGATACAAATTTTTTCTCCTTTATCTATTTCACAAACTTTTTTTATAATTATTTAATACGACTGAATTTATATTAGTATTATTTATTTTATAAATAAATAATTCATTTCAAATTTATATTAATATATAAATAAAATTTATATAGTATTAAATAAATTAACCTATTTGTTAGTTATCAAACTAAACTATGTACTTTAAAAAGATTTTGTTGTGAAACTACACAATACCCTCTATCCCAATTTTAAGTTACATAATATTTTAAAAAATTTAAGAGAATCGATTTATTCGGTCTATAATAAATTTTTTTAAGTGAAAATTTTTTTCACCTTACAACTGTTTTTTAGAAGTAAGTCCGGTGCTATGATTAATACATTACATTTTTTGTTGTTAAAGTTGAAAATTGTGAATTTTAGGATATAAATTACTTTTTTACTTTAAAAGTTTTATAAAAGTTATACTACAAATTTCACACCTTTTTGAATACCCAAAGAAAACTCACCTGTGACTCAGCATACATGTACTCATGACTCATTCTCCACTCCATACATGTCATAATCTACATGCCATCTCTTGCATCAAGAGTGTGAATCAATATTCAAGGGTTGTAGAATCATTTTTGTATACGATTGGTCGTAAAAACACACTAATATACCTTAGATATTTATCAATATGTGTCTAATTATTGTTATTTAATGATGGTTGGAAAGGCTAAAACTAGTCCTCACAAAAATAATTGATGTGATTAGCGATAACACTTGTCTAGTCCCTCTCGCACTCTTTATGAACCTTTTAGTGCCACACACTACCACACGCGACATAATGAAAAAACACTTGTTGTCCATTAAATTATTATTATTATGGAGAATATTGAAATGTTATTGTCATCAACTTTTTTCTTTTCTTTTCTCCAATATAGGTTTCCATTGTTTATACTAAAGTATACTCCTTAAAAAAATAGTTGCTCTATTTAATTTATATAAACATCAAATATATTAATTATTTAGTAAATGTTTAAAAAGAATATTTACATATAATAATGATACGAAGGAATATTAATTATTATTTTTATTATTTTGTTTTCAGATTTTGAAGACTATCTATTGTTAAATTGTAATTTATAGTATCGAAACTATGTGTGTATCAAAGGATTAGAAGTTGTTGAAGCAAATTGTTCGATGGAAACTATTGTTCAGTCGAAGAGCTTGTGTATCGAAGCATGTTACAACAAATTTGATTTATTTTGATTTGTTTTAGATTTAGATAGATTTGATTTAAATCTAAAATAAAGTAGATTTGATTTAGTTTCAAAATATGTATTTTGGGCTTTTATAGTTTTGAGCTTTGACTTAGGGAGTCAACTAACCTAAATCTATAAAAGGAGTAACTCCTATTTTTTTGTAATTAAGTCAAGTAAGTTGTATTCACATATTTTGCAATTGCAAGTGAATAACAAATTTTTCACAATTTGTGGGCAGAGAGAAACTCTACAGAAAATAATTGTCTTCTCATTCTTTCTTTCTTTCATATTTTTTTCATCGTTATTGTGTGGTGATAACAATCTTGCTCATCAAGATTGATTAAAATTCATCATAGGTTTTGGTGGATTTCCAACATCTAGTATCAAGAGCTCCAGTTGAGTGATTCAAGGAAAGAACGATCGAGGAAGAAGAAGAAGAAATTCATGATGGCGATGAATTACGCTAACAGAAATTTTCTAGCAAGTCTCCCAATTCTTAAAGGAGATAACTATGAGAGTTGGTGCAAACAAATGAAGGTTATATTTTGTTTTCAAGGTCTTTGGGATCTTGTGAAACATGGATTAGAACCACATGATGAAGACGCTTCAGAAGAAGAAGAAACATAATATAGAGAATCAAAGAAGAAGAATTACAAAGCTCTCTTTATAATTCACCAATGTGTCATCCCAGACAATTTCGAAAAGGTTAGTGATGTTGAATCTGCAAAAGAAGCCTGGGAGATTCTGAAGAAATTGTTTGGAGGCGCTGAGAAGGTGAAAGAGGTGAGGTTATAAACTCACAAAAGAATGTACGAACTGCTTCAAATGGAAGATAGTGAGAGCATATATAATTTCTTCACTAGGGTTACGAAACTAGTGAATCAAATCAAGACTTGTGTAGAGACGTTAACAACAAGAGCAATTGTTTCGAAGATCTTGACATCTTTGGCTCCGAAGTTCGACCATGTGGTAGTTTCCTTAAAAGAATCGAAGGACGTGTCATCTTTGTCAAAGGAAGAGCTTCAAGGGACGTTTGAATCTCACGAACAAAGAATGACTGAAAGAGCTGCATGCAAGTTGAAGAGTGATGTGGCTTTGTAGGCTTAATCATCAAAAGACAAGAAAGGCAAAGGAAAGTGGTTCGACAACAAAAGTAAAGGTGGATACAACAATTTAACTGATAGAGGAAATCAGCACGAAGAAAATGTGTTGAATCAGAGAAGACCATACCAAGGCAACCAAAGAGATGGTGTTGTGAATAGAGGAAGAGGTGGTGGTCAAAAAACTGAAAAGAGTCACATTCATTATTTCAATTGTCAGAAGTATGGTTACTATTCTAGTGATTATCCAGAAAAGCGAAAGAATCAAGAAAGTGATGCAAAGTTTGCAAAATATGAAGAAGGAGAAGAAGAGATGATGTTGATGGTCACAACAAGAGATGAAGATAGATTCAAAGACCAATGGTACTTGGATTCAGGATGCTCATCACATATGTGTTTACTGTGGAAAATGGTAAACAACCGCTGGTCCTCCCAGAGTCCTAAATTGAGGGTAACTTGCGAGATCGACCAGTTGATCTCAAGAGGCGTGCTAAGAGTTTTTGCTATCACACCTATTCTGTCGAAATATTAGTCAAGTAAAACAACTTTCTTTTGACTGGAGAAATGGGTGTAATGGTTTTCCACACTATGATTTAATCGACTGACTGGTAACTCGTGACTGACAGAAGATATTCGTACAAAAAATGAGATTCATTAAACTAAACTGACAGGTGACTCGTGACCCATATATAGTGTCAAATTGTTTATGTGAAATAGAAGACAACGTATAGATCTTGCTCGACAGTAAAGAGAAAACAAATAAAGTACTCAAAAGATATAATTGAAAGATAAAAGATTTGCATTAAAATAAAAATAGTGATTCACGTACATCAATCACTCTTCACTCTTGATTTCCTGACGCTCGAATGAGAGAGTTTAACAAGTGATTTGATAGTACAAGTAAACACACCCAAACTACACAAAATTTTCCTATTTATAGTGTTTACAAAGTAACTACCTAGATAAAATCTACGGCTAATATTAACATCTTGAGGTAACTGCTTCACTAGATGCGAATTTTTTTTATTAATAACCATGTATTAAAAAAATATTTCGCAAATAACCGGGTTTCGGAAAAAATTACGCAAATAACCATGTTTGAGATGGCTCCACAAAGGAGGAGCCATCTCATTTGGCGCATCCTCCTATTTTTTTAAGGGAGGCGCCATCTCATTTGGCGCCTAAGGGCAAAGGGCAAGCCCTAAGCCAAGTGAGATGGCGCCTATGTACAAAATTAGGTCAAAAAAAAATTTTTTTTTTTCTTTCCTGCGCGTTGCGTATTAGACAGAGATAAACAAAATGGATTTTTTATTTAAAAAAAAATAATTACATTCAACTGTTTTACATTTAAAGAACAGTAAAAAAATAGATACAAAAAAATACTGGGAAAAAAAAAAGATACATCAGTGATCCCCAGGAACCCGGTAATGACCCCCAGTTCCGCATCCCCGTCCCCGCCTTTCTCTTGCTGGGTGTCGTCTCGTTTCCTGCTGCGGCAAGGTCGATGGCCCAGCGAAGTCAATGCGATCCGAATCCATAAAATCGGTAAGATCTCCATATCTCGAAGATCCGCTCTGGTACAGTCGGTTACCCATACCCTCGAAGTTTGGTCGTGTTGGCGGTGGGTGGGGTTCCATGGTTGGTCGGTAGCATTGGTCGTCTGAGTATGGGGGGTAGAAAGGAAATGGATTTTGGGGTGTTTGGTATTGTGGATGTTGGGTTGTTTGGTGATATGGTGGTTGATGGTAGGTTTGGTCGGGTTGGTCATAATCTTCAGACATTCCCATATCAGGGCTAAGGCTGGATGTTAAGGGCGCCATATTGGGATATGTGGAAGATTGAAATTGTGTATGGGGTATGTGGGTTTGCTGGTATTGGGGTTGGTATTGTGGTTGGGTTTGAGGCATTTCCGGGTATTGGTAGTTTGGCGGTGATTGTGGTTGGTAGTACGGCATTTGGTTGTAGTTGTGTTGTGGTGGGGAATGTGGTTGTGTGTTTGTTGGTCTGTTTCTTCTAGGGGGTTGGTTTGAGGTTGATGGATTTTGGGTTTGTTGGTGGGGAATCGAGGGTTGTGCCCATTGTGTGCGTGGGTCAACCAAGTACCTCGGATGAGACACGTGCATATCTGGGTTACTAACCGACCTGTACCACGACATATATTGATCGGTGTGTCGCATGTTACCTTGAGTAAGGAAAACCGGGGATTGCAAGATGTAGCGGTGACGCCTTTGCCACATTTTACACCATTCTGGAGCAAAGTCTTTCCAGTTGGTAAGATTCCACTGGGCGTCGACCCTTTTTAGATGCCAGGGGGATAAATCTGTTGGATCACTTGGTATCTCCTGGATCATTCCGAACTGCATCTTCACACGGTCGGTGTGGTGCATCTCCACAATGTTGAACCGAATGAGTGCAGTCTTTGCAGTCCAAGTTGCTGCATCCTCTGGATTTGGAGAATGGTCCAAACCCAAATATGGTCTCCAGACGAACTGCGATAAAATTTAAATCAGGTAAGCGCAAAAGTAATGTATAAATAATTAAAATGAACAAAAGTTAAAAGCTACGATGTACGTTATCTGGGCCTAAGTGATCCAACAGATTCCGGTAGAGTGCGACATTGAATCTGGGATTCTTGCCGTAATCCATACCCCTCACGCAGTACCTAAAGGAAATGAGAAACATGTTATTTTTAGCATATATTTTGGAAAGAGAAGAATAGTTATAAATGCTATAACTTAATGACTTACTTTGTTGCGTAAGGGAAACCAAAAGTGTTGTTGTTGATGGGGTTTAAGGACTCCATCCTCCACCAACCCCAGGCTTGTAGTGAAAATGCGCACCCATAAAATGTACATTTTTCCTTGACTGCGTTTTTGCACAAGGAACTGTACAGGTGGGCTAATACTGCAGAACCCCAACTAAATTTTCTAGTTTTATCAAAATTTGTTAGTAAATGTAAGTACATGAAATTTACACTATTTCCCGTACTTTCGGGAAATAAAAATGTACCAAAAAGTATCATAATATACGTTCGGGCTTTTACTACTCGGTCATTCTCTGAGGAATTTTCATTTAATTCCATACTTGCATAATGCCATTTCAGGTCAGTGAGTAGTATTCTCTGCCCTCTTGCTCCACCACCTTCTACCATGTCCCTTCCCAACAGTTCTTCACACTGTGAGTTCGGTTGTTGAACCGACCCGTTCTCCGCCTTACCGTCAATAGGGAGGCCCAGTAGCATGTAAACATCTTCGAGAGTGATGGTGCATTCACCTATTGGTAGGTGAAATGTATGGGTCTCCGGTCTCCACCTCTCCAACATTGCAAGAATGAATTTGGAGTCAATGGTGCAGTTGGAGATCTTTATCACGTGTCCGAAACCTGCATATTCCAGATAAGGGACGATAAATGGGTCGGGAGCAAGGTATTTGTGCGAACGGATTCTGAATCTTTGTGTATCCTGAGATCATAATTAAACAAGAGTAAGATTAATTAAGATGAACAACACGTTATTTGAAGTATGAAAAATGTATAACCAAAGAAGAGACTTACAAATGCAGCAATGTTTTCCCTTGTGCCTCTGTGAGTATCTCCCATTGTTAGAAGGGCCATTGTTCAGATGCTCAACTCGGTTGATTATAAGGTGGATCGTGTAAACCCGGAAAGGTACAAGATCAAGTGTGTCCACCCTGACTGTATGTTCAAGCTGACCGCTTCATACAGACTAAGGGGTGACTGCTGGGTCATAGGTTCCATGACTACCCATACTTGTGTAAGTTCCACTCAATCACAAGACCACCGAAAACTCAACCATGATCTAATATGTCAAGAAATCCTACCCCTGGTCAGCAACGACCCTTCTTTGAAGGTGAAAACAATCATCTCCCACATCACCACGGTTTTTAACTACACTCCGTCTTACCGTAAGGCGTGGTTAGCAAAGACTAAGGCGATTGAAAGGGTGTACGGGAACTGGGAGGAGTCATACCGAGAACTTCCACGCTACCTAAATGCACTCAAGACATATTCTCCAGGTAGTGTTTATGTTCTGGAAACATTGCCAGCGTACGCCCAATATGGTAGTCTACTACATGGCAACGGAATATTCAGTCGCGTCTTTTGGGCATTTCAACCATGCATCACAGGGTTTGCTTCATGCAAACCAATTCTACAAATAGACGGGACTTGGTTGTATGGGAAGTACAAAGGCACGCTTTTGATGGCAGTTGCACAAGATGGCAACAATAACATTTTCCCCGTTGCGTTTTCCCTTGTCGAGGGGGAGACCGGTGGTGCTTGGAGCTTTTTCCTGAAAAATCTTCGTACACACGTGGCTCCTCAACCAGATCTCTGTTTGATCTCGGACAGACATGCCTCCATTGAAAGTGCCTATAATAATCCGGCAAATGGTTGGCATGACCCTCCTTCTACGCATGTCTATTGCGTCAGGCATATCGTCCAGAATTTCTCGAGGGAGGTCAAGGACAAAACATTGAGGAAAGCGGTGATGAATGCGGGATACGCACTGACACAACCCACATTCAAATATTATCGCAACGAGATCCGTTTGTCTAACCCAGAAGCCGGTACGTGGATCGACAATATATCGGTCGAAAAGTGGACTAGGTCATACGACAATGGCCAAAGATGGGGGCATATGACAACAAATCTTATTGAATCAATGAATGGGGTATTCAAGGGCATACGAAACCTCCCCATCACTGCCTTGGTGAAATCCACGTATTTTAGGATGGCTGCGTTATTTGCCAAAAGAGGTGAAATGTGGTATGCGGTCTTGCAATCAGGACAACTATGGAGTGAAAGCTGTATGAAATACATTAAGGCTGAAAGTGCTAAAGCCAACACTCACATGGTTACACGGTTTGACCGCCATAGCCACAACTTCATTGTGAAAGAGACAATTGACCACAATGAAGGCCTGGCAAGACAAGAATACAGGGTCATTTTACCTTCTCAATGGTGCGATTGTGGCAGGTTTCAAGCTTTTCGTATGCCTTGCTCTCATATCATTGCCGCTTGTGCGCATACCCATCAAGACGCGCTTCAACTGCTCTCAAACGTTTATAAATTTGAAACGTTGCTCACTGTTTACAACAACAACTTTCCTTTGGTGGCAAAACCGGACTATTGGCCTGAATACAACGGTGATATAGTTTGGCACAATGACCAAATGCGAAGGAACAAGAAGGGTCGTCCCAAAAGCAGGCGCATAACAACAGAAATGGACGATCTTGACAGGTTGGAAAGAAAGTGTGGTTTATGCCGTCAGGTCGGACACAATCGCAAAAACTGTCCGAATCGGGCGTCTGGCTCGACCACATAAATTTTGTAATACATTAAATCTTTTCAATATTTGTGTTGTAAACATTATGGGTTTTTCGTTAATAAAACTGTTCACACAATTTAAGAAATTCAATATAGGAAATTACATTAGGGTTTTCGCGTACAACAATGATTAACGATATTCAATCTAGGAAATTACAACTGTTAACACAATTTCATCTGACCCATGCATCATCAGCATTACATCACTGTCTGTTTTGACTTCCTCCAACCACACATTAGGTCTTCCTGTCGCATGCGAGGTTGTTGTTCGTTTTCGCTGGATCCTTCGAATTTTTTCCCCCTCGGCGATGTCTCCATCTAGCCATCGCATCAACTCCCGCTTCAGACGCTCCATGGAGTGAATGTGCCAGAATTTCATTTTCATCGCAGGTTTCGTGGCGGAGAATATAACGTAACCATCTCTGCTAAAAATCATAGGCGACGTCATTACGTAAATAAGGGAGTACAAAATAAAAATACAGTGCGAGAAAGTGTGAGAAATTTCAAAGAAACGGACGAATTATTTATAAAACAGCAAAAAACCCTAGTTTTGCCCTAGGCGCCAAGTGAGATGGCGCCTCCTCTTCTTTTTAAGGAGCATGCACCATCTCACTTGGCTAAATGCCAAGGGAGGCGCCAAGTGAGATGGCGCCTAGGGCAAAACCCTAGGTGCATGCGCCAAATGAGATGGCTCCTCCTTTGTGGAGCCATCTGAAACATGGTTATTTGCGTAATTTTTTCCGAAACCCGGTTATTTGCGAAATATTTTTTTAATACATGGTTATTAATAAAAAAAATTCACTAGATGCTGCCACCTATTTGGCGCTCAAGCACGTCGTAGATTGCTAGTAACTGCTCATGACTTTTAAGTTCCACCTATTTGGCGCTTGAACACGTCGTGGGTTGCTGGTAACTGCCCACGCTTCCTCTAAGCCTCTTGAACATAAACCACTTCTGCCTTGCTTTGACCCTTTCTTTCTGGCAAAGAATAATCACGCTTCCTCTAAGTCCAAGAAACCCTTCTTTGTCGACTAATACCATTTTCGACCAAGTCCTTGTCTTTTACCCTTTTGGTCGACTAAACCAATTTTATCCTCCTGACCTATCCTTTTATTTCTTCCTAGTCGACGTAGTTCAATTTTTGACTGTTTCAGTGTGACTCCTTCCAAGCATTAACTCTGACTTAATAAAACCAACTTTTCACACATTGGCTCCTGTTTCCCCAAAACCCTTATTTTGAAGGATGACTCCTAACTTATGAGAATATCTTCATTTATCACATGTACATGAATTCCTTAAGATTTTCCAAGGTAACAAAATGACCCCCAGAGATGCCATTTTCGAATTTCGACTAATATGAGATCATGGCATCTCTGAAGCGTCGGTTTCGCCATTCAACCAAATCGTTTCCATTTCTCAAAAAGTGAACATTACTGTTCTTCTTTTCCTTGACGTCATGCAATCATGGTAGCCTACCATGCCTTTCAGTTTCGAGACGTGCGACATTAATTGATTTCCATCATTGCATTTTTAGTGGGAAACGTGGCCATCTAACTCGCGTTAGTCTTGTGGCACGCGCCCCACTAACTGACGTGATTTAAACTTTGGGAAATCACAAAATATTTTCCCATTATTTCCTATTTCCTCAGGATTTATAAATACCCTTATTTACCATTTTTTATATTTTCCTTCACTTCTTCAATCCCTTGCTTTTTAGAAAACAAAAACCTAGAAACTACACACCATCACTGTTCTTCATCTTCATCCTCCTTCAAGCTTCTACAATGGAGAATGTAAAAAATCAAACCTCTTCTCCAGCCATCGCTCTTCAACTGCGCCTTGTCGACGGAAAAGCCTATGTACCAGAACCTCCATTTGCTAAGGAGAAAGCCAAAATCTGGCAATCTCAGGTACTTATCCCTTTCTCTCTTGAGGAGAAACCCTTAGCCTTTTTAGGACCACTTCCTGCTGATGCACCCTCCGAAATCTATGTAGATGGAAAGGAAGCTTTTTTCCCCTAGTACTGCTACCAAACCCATCATCTCTTCTCCAAACCCTATATCACTTAAATATATTGACAGGAACTTTAGGACCGCTCCACCTCTGCGTTGCCCTAAATTTCGTGCTTGGATGACACGTTTAGAAACTGCCAAAGAAGACCAATGGAAAAAGATGGGTATCTATACCCTGCTAGAACTTTCTCGATATGGTCAACCTTATTCTAGTGGCGTGCTCCTAGCTGACATATATTTCTAGGAGGGGTCGACCAACACCTTTCATACTAAATGTGGTATAATCACTCCTACCTTGTTCGACGTTGCCGCCATCACTAGGTTGAAACCATCTGGCACGGTTTTCAACTATAGAGATGTTGAACCTGTGCCAATAAGGTTTGATGTGGGTGAAGCTGGAAAGCCAACATATAATAATTTCATCAGCCATCATGCTCAAACCTCTGGTCCTATAACTGATGAAGAGCATGTTGCGTTTCTAACCTTGTGGCTATCTCGCTTTATTTTTTGTTCCAGGTCAATGCAAGTGGCCAAACAATTTTCTTATCTAGCTACCCAGTTGCATATGGGTGAAAATGTTGCTTTAGGCCAGCTGATTTTGGCCTCTCTCTATGCATATTTGACTGATGCTGCTAACCAAATAAAGTGTTTCGACCCTAATAATCCAAAGAAAAAGAACGTCCTAGTCCATGGTCCCTTCTGGCTCTTGCAGCTATGGTTGAATGCAACTTTCTCTGAGGAGATTAAGCCTTTTAGAAATAGAAAGGTGGCATGTCCTCCATCTCAAATCCATATCGTCTGGCAACTCCTTCTCCCTCTGACTCCTATCGACAAAGGCTCTCCAAATCCTGAAGTCTTCAGGCTGTTGTTTACCATTATGCTGACAAGAGTCGACTTTAACCCCTCGATGGCCCCTTTTTATGCTAGACAAGATGGCCCAAAGTGGTTTACTAGGGATTTTCCACCCACGAGAGAAGAGGACAAGAAAAAATCTTTAATCCTTTGGAGGCATTACTTGACTCCCCAATTCTTATCTACTGTGATTGCCGGTGTAAACCCAGGTTTGGTCGCTTACCAGCCTAACTTGGTGGCTCGACAATTTGGCCTCTATCAACTTGTCCCTAATCTTTGTTCAATTCTCATGGGCTGCTGGTTGACATCACAACTGACCAACCCTTCAAAATTATCAAGGATGATATATGGAATCTATGGGCACGGAGGCCAACACTCACTCTCACTCCTTTCCAACCGTCTTTTTACTGCACCAAAGAATTTGAGACTTGGTGGTAGACATATTTTGTTACATTCATTGGTGATTCTAATGCTAAGCTGACTGAACTAACCACAACTTTCTCAAATTTGCAGGCAAAGGCGACCAAATGTAAGATTACTCATATTAAACAAATTCGAGCTTTCTAGAATTACCTCCGAATTGTTATCGACCTAATGATCTTCGTCGGACCATCTATGAGGCTGCTGTCGAATTAAAGGAGAAGGTAACCGATAGAATCTAGACACTAAAATTCCTTAGTTATGAGAAAGATAACTATCTTTACGCTCCTTAATTTGGAAACATCAAATTTTCTCCTTTGCTATCCAGCCCTTTGGCCCACCTATTCCTGATTGGTGGTATTGCTCTATAATGAATATGCAAAATGCCTATAGGACAAAGGCCGACAGAGTGGTGCCAACGAAGTATTACCTACCTAACAATTCGGGGCATCTTCATTATGATCTCCGATATTTTAGAGTACTTTCGACTACACAAATTGGTAATGATTTCTGGAAATTTTACCCTACTGCCTATTTTACTTTGGTCGCTTATCTGATTGTTTTACACTTGTCTTATAGCTATACCAATAGATCAGGCGGGAGCCGTTTCTGTCGGTAAACAAAAACCTTCAACGCGCCAGGTTTAAACTTCAACTTTCTATCAGCTATCATTCTTGATTTGGCATATCTGGCTTAGCTTAATTTTGTAGATCATTCCTGACCACACACCCTCCAACGACGAACCCATTTATTCTTCACTCAAGAAGGCTTCTTCAGTGGGTGTATTTATATACTTCTTGTTTCTATGTTTTTTACGCCCTAAACTTGTATTAATATTTTCCTTGTTTGCTAGAGTAAAAAACGCTCAGCGGATTTGGCTGCTCCCTCTGACAAACCCAAAAGGTCCAAGAAGGAAAAAAACATACTTCTGAGCGGGCTAAGGTATATTCTGTCGATTTAAAACTTCCATTATCGACTAACACAATTGCTTTGATTTACATCTTTCTTTGATACTGTAGTTGTCACCTGATGTTCAGCCCTCTCAACATTCCCATAAATCCAAAAGCCATAAGAGGAAAATAGATTCCTCCACTGAATGCGAGGTGGCGAAGAAGAAGACAAAGGCGCCTATACCCCAGGGTGATAAAACAAAGGTCGGCTTGAAACTTGTTGATGAAACAGAGGAGCCAGCTGATGTTGAAATTCCTCTTATTATAAGAAGGAGACGTAATGTGGTTTTGGTCGAAAATCCTGAAGCCACTTCGAATTTGGGTGCTGACGCCATCGTGGTCGACACAACTCTGGTTACTCTGACTCGTGCCCCTAAGGTTGATGAAGTTCAAAGCCCAATGAGAAACCTATTTGATGTTTTAGCTAAGGACGAGTCTGTCGATCTTAATCCGTCGACACAGGTATTAACTGGTTATTTTCTAGTTTCTTTCGTTTTCTGCTTGTTGAATTTTTTTTGGCTAATACCTTTTCTTTCTTTCTTTAGGTTAACACCTATGATCAACAATAACGCGTACCTGACTATACCCCTTTGTCAGAAGCTTCTTCCCCTCACCATCATGAATATCTTGACTTTACTGATGGTGAGTTTATCGACCTGATTATTCCGGCTACTCTTAGTGACTCTGACTCAGTCACTAGTTCTGCCAAACATAAGGGTTATAGTTCGACTAGTTCCGATTCTAGCCTTTCAGATTCCCTTCAGGATTCAGAAGCAAATAAAAATTTCACCACTTCCCAAATTTTGCTCCCCCCTGAAATCACGCAAGGTGCGCCTCTCGTTTCTTCTTGGAGAACAAAGGTCGACTCACCCACTAAGCTAAAACACATGGGAGTCAATCCTTCTAGTCTAGAAGCAATTTCTAAGTTGCGTCGCTTTGTGAGTTCTCGCACTCTTTCTTCTGACTCCAACCTATCTCAAGCACATAATGACAAGATGAGTCCTGAAGCAATTAAAGCCAAAAATCTGATAACTAAAATTCGAACTCATGCTTTGAATCCTGATCTGCCTCATCTGCTCCATTCTGATCCAACTCTTGGCCCATAACTCTCAGATGTTCTTGCTAAAATGAAGGAACTCAATATGTCTAAATCAGCCAGGTTGATGATAACGACATTTGAGAAACTTTTCATCCCTCTATGCCAAAATGTTGAAAGAATTCGAGCAAATGAGGCATCGGTTGAGTCGAAGGAAGCCTTTGTGAAAGAAAAGTTGGATATGGAGGTACAGGTTACTGAAGAAATTAATGGTTTGTTAGCAATGGTTGAAGAGAAGAAATAGGAACTGATTCTCAAACGAAACAGAGCTGCTGAAATCCGTAACCAGATTTCTGCTCTTAACAAGGAATTAGAATTAATCACCAAGCAAGAGGAAGAAATTAACAATGTGATTAATCCCATCCAAGCAAAAGCTGAGCAGATGGCTGTGGACGTCGTGGCTGAAAGTGACGCGATTTCTTCTGTTGAAACAGAGCTTGAGAAACTTAAGATTCAGGCAGAAGGTTTTGAGTATCAGGCCACTAACCTCCATGGTGAACTGCAGTCGTTTCAAGCCAAATTTAATCATTTTTAACCATTGTAACAATAATCTTGTAATTTCTTCATGCCTCGAAGCCAAATTTTAACGAATCCTTTATTTGTTCATTTTATATGTAATCTCCATATTTTATGCGTGTTTTGAATTTGTTGGTCTCAACAAAATTTTACCAGCTCGTTGGTTCGACGAATATTTATTCCGTCGAGATTTTGATTTCTTGAAGAATGGGCTTATACTTTTTTAAGTATTTGCCATTTACCCTTAAGATCCATCGATCTGGGGATAGCTCCTCAAGCTCATAGGAATTATTTGAAAAAACTTGTATCACCTTAAAAGGTCCTTCCCAATTTGGGGACCATTTCCCTAAAACCCTATCATTTTTGTCCATAGGCAATATCACTTTCCATACTAGATCATCTACAGCAAATATTTTATTCTTTACTTTTTTGTTGTAAGCTCTAGCGACTCTTTCTTTCTGTCTTATTAACGAATCAAGGGCCAACATCCTTTTCTCATATATGTCGACAAGCTCGTCTTCCATCATATTCCAGTAATCCTCAGATGGTATTTCATGTTGTCTTTGGATTCTTATCGATTGGACATGTATCTCCACTGGTAACATTGCATCATGCCCATATGCAAGTCGAAATGGAGTAGTTCCCGTTGCTTCCTTAGGGGAAGTTCGACACACCCATAAAGCTTGATCCAATGTTTTATGACAATTCCTTGGCTTCTTTCCTACATGCTTCTTAATTAGGCTAATTATCACTTTATTGGCAGCTTCGACTTGGCCATTTGCTTGAGCATAGTAGGGAGTAGAAGTTAACAAATTAATTCCAACTTCTTGCACAAATTCTTGCATTTTTCGTCTAGTAAACACTGATCCTTGGTCGGTCATAATTGTTTCTGGAATTCCAAACCGACAGATGATGTGATTTTGTATAAAATTAATAACAGCTTCTTGGTCGACGTTAGTTAAAGCTACTGCCTCAACCCATTTTGTAAAGTAATCAATATCGATTAAAATATATCTTTGTTGTTTTGATGATGCTGGTTTTATTTCTCCAATCACATCTAAAGCCCATCCTCTGAATGGCCAGGGCTTTATAACTGCATGTAATTCACTTGCGGGGACATGTTGTATGCCCCCATGCATTTGGCATTCTTGTCAACCTTTAGCGAATTTAATGCAATCTTTTAGCATTGAAGGCCAATAGACGCCTGAATGCACCAAAAGCCATTCCATTTTGTATCCTGCTTTATGTGCACCACATGCTCCACTATGCACACTTGACACTGCCACATATGCCTCACTTTCTCCAAGGCATTTTAACAAAACTCCTTCAGCAGTTTTCTTAAATAATTAATTCTCTATCAAAACATAACTGAGAGCACGACACTTGATCTTACGATCTGTCATCCCCGTGGGGATGGATAGATAGTCAGCCAATGGCTTTCTCCAATAATTCTCTTGTCCATTGTCAATGGTTAAAATTTGAAAATTTTCGGCATTTATACCCCCTAACTTCACGATCGACAAATCTGAAGGGGATAACAAAGTTACTCGAACTTTCTCTCTTACTTGGGTAAGTTCTTCATTTTGATCTCTCTTGTATCTCGAGGCTTCTTGTGCTAGGTCATTAGCCTTTTCGTTCTCTCTTCGAGGTATGTGTCGAATACTTACTAGCTCGAATTGTTTTAATAATCTGATGATAATCACAAAATACATGATTAAATTTTCTTTAACACATTTGTACTCCTTTGATACTTGTTTAATTACTAATTTAGAGTCTCCCATAATTTCGACGTTCCTTGCCCCCAAATCTAGCAGCAGTTCAAGTCTTGTTATTAGGACTCGTATTCTGCTTCATTATTTGTGCACATACAGTCGATTTTATACTTGAACTCTAATGGAATTCCACTGGGAGAAATTATAATTCCTCCTATTCCAACTCCATTCTTATGGCTAGAACCATCAAAGTATAATTTCCATGGCACTAAATCTACATAATTTTAAGGTATACCAACCATTGAATGGTCGACCAAAAAATCTGCCACTACTTGTCCTTTCATTTCTTTTAAGGGCATGTAAGTCAAAGAATACTCTGTTAATGCTAAAACCCATTTATCAATTCGACTATGTAAAATTGGTTTGTGTAGAGGTAGAAATGTTTAAGACTAAGCTATTGGATTGGCTAGTGTTGTACCCTAAAATTTGCCCTCTCATTTCTTAAAGGACCACCCTGCACCCTCAGGTTTGTTCCCATCCAATTTCAAGCCTTGAATTACAAATTTTCCAAGAAAGTCATTCACAAGGGAAAAATGGTCATTTGCACACTGAAAAGTCAAACTTTGACTTTTGGATCAAAATCAAGTCTCAAGAATCATATTTAATCAAGACATGTTGAAATATGAAGTTTGTTTCATCAAGAAATTCAAAAGTCAAAATTACTTTGAAAAAGTCAAATTTCTAAATACTTAGGATTTTTCTAAGTGTTTAAGAAATATGACAAGCTCAGAACTTCTGATCATATTATCACCATGATGCAAGCTGATTCTGGAAGAACTTATAACACAAGAGTTATGGATCTCAATGAGATCTCAAACATTGCAGAACAAAACTTCTCCTAGAAATGCTGGGATTTCAAGCTACAAATCCTTGAAGACACGTCCCTGAAACTTAAGCACTTAGTAAATTCTGAGCATTTTCAAATCAGAATTTGTTTACAACTTCTGGGTCAGTTTTCACATAGGTTCAGTCAGAAGTTGCAAGAGTAATTCAAAAGGGGCTTACAAAGCATGTCATAAGTTTTCTGGAAAGTCTGAGAACTCGCTCAGAACATGCTGGAGCAAAGAGATTAAAGGATCAGAAGTTGGGTGTTGGTTCTAAATTGCACTGATGCTGAACTTTTGATCCAGAATTAAGCTATGATGCATAATCTCACATTGCAGGATTTCTGGTTTGATAAATCTTATCATCATTTAATGCTCACAACCACTTTTGAGTTTTTATCCAAAGGATTTCCCAACGTGTGAGATAGAAGTACCATTGATGTCCTTGAAAATCAAACTTTTGTACAAGTTTATGCTGGGCCCATGCTTTGCTTTTGCCTCTGAGGGTACTTTTCCTTAATTCATGCTAACAAATCCAGCTTAGGCACGGCTAAAATCTGTTAACCACCATACTTGTTTATCTTGCTTCAAGAACAAGCCAGCATGCTAGCATGATGTTGGTACTTTTGCTAACCTGAAAGGGCGACTTGGGAAAAAAAGGGTATCCCAGTGGACTGAAAACCCAAAAGGTCGGTCCAGGAAAAAGTTAGGGATTTAAAGCGTATGACTATATCCCGTTTGGATCACCATACAGATAACCTTTGGCTTTGACTGACAAACTCAGCATTTCTGATCAATCCAATCAACTTCGGACAAGGCAACAAGTGGACAAGACGCTCGGAGACACGAAGGCTATAGCAGAATGGGAACCCCATGGGATTAGTGCACATAGCTATCTTTTCTTTGTATCAAATTTTCATTTTTACAATGATATTGTCCTACTAGAATGATCGTCTCATTATAAAAAAATACTTATTCAAAGTTATTACAAAAATATTCCTTTGAAAGTGCAAAACTATATGTTTTTCCTTATTTCTGAGTTTTGTTTACAAAAACGTCCAATGATTTATTTTTGAACATATGCATTTGAACGTAACTACTGTTTACGAATAAACAAAAAGGATCATAAAATAGAAAGACAATCACTAATGGCTTTAAGAAATAGGATAATATATTTAGACTATAAAATCCCTACAGTGTGAAACTTAATGATGTCAAGATCTCTTACATCCCCGACGAAACAAAACTTCCAGTTATCACTCCCTAGTAAAGGTCGCCCAATTTCTCAGGATTCCCCAGCAGGATTTCACAAGCAATACACGATGTTGCCCTTACAAAAGAGTTTATTTCTCTAACAAATAAAAGCTCATCAACTCACCAGCACTTCAAAACATGGGGACTTACACTCCACGTCCCCAACAACTATCAGAGATTTATTTTCCCTAATCCAACAATATTACAGCAGCATAGCTCGCATGCCCATACATCACATCCATACGTCATCAACAACACGAATGCATACAACATAATCTCATTCATTTTTATTGAGAACACAATTGTACAATGCATTTCATACATCATGACATTGCATACAACTAATCTTTCATCTCTTTAGGAAAGATCAGTCAACAAATGACTATCATCAATAATTTACAAAAGGGTCAGAGATTAATACCTACAACAAGCCAAGACAATTATCTACACGACCAACTGAAGCAATCCTACACGGGTTTCTTCTCATTCAGCTCTCAAATACAGTTCATATACGCTCCAGATACGGATTCCATTCTGATACTCATTCAAATTCAACTTTCAGATACACTCCAGATACAGATGCCATTCTGATACTCATTCTGATTCAACTTTCAGATAAAGTTCAGATACGCTCCAGATACGGATGCCATTCTGATACTCATTCAGATTCAGCTTTCAGATACAATTCATATACGCTCTAGATACGGATGCCATTTTGATACTCATTCAGATTCAGATTTCAGATACAGTTCAGATAAGCTCCAGATACAGATTCCATTCTGATACTCATTCAGATTCAGCTTTTAGATACAGTTCATATACGCTCTAGATACGGATGCCATTCTGATACCCATTTAGATCCAGCTTTCAGATACAGTTCAGATACGCTCCAGCTGTGGATTCCATTCTAATACTCATTTAGTACATTTTTCCATTCAAATACAATCACAACATAAATTCATTCTGACACTCCCTCACACAGCTGCCAGATACATACAACACAATCTCATTTATTTTGAGAACATCATTGTACCATACATTTCGTACATCATAACATTGCATATAACTAACCTTTCATCTTTTCAGGAAATAACAGTCAACCGAAAATTATCGTCAAAATTTCAGCAAGTCAAATACAGATCAATTCCCAAGAAAGGATTGGTCAATCGTCTATGTAGAAGATGCTTTCTCTGGTTCAGATAAATCACTCAAAGATTTACTCTAATTCTCTCCAGTTAAAGAATATTCAAGACCTCTTTTGGTTCAGTTTAAATCTCTCAACGATTTATCATGATACTTTCCAAAAGAAACATTTCTTGTTCAGATAAATCTCTCAATGATTTGTTCTGACTCTTCTCCAGATCCATGCCGGTTCAGTTTAAATCTCTTAACGTTTTATTCTGATTCTTTCCCAAAGACGTCTTCTATGGTTCAGATAAATCTCAATGATTGGGTCTAATTTGTCCCTAGACCACTTCTGGTTCAGTTTAAATCTCTCAACGATTTATCCTGATTCTTTCCCACAGACAGTTTCTCTGTTTCAGATAAGTCGTTCCAAGATTTATTCTGATTCTTCTCCAGTGGAAGTCAAGTGTAGACTTAATCTATTTTCCATCAATAATCACCTTCAAATGGCATCTATAAGTCCATTCACAATTCATCTTCGAGTGCAAATTTCTGGGCACTTTAGTGTCCAATCATCTTCCACCTTCAAGTCACGAATGGCGGATCCGCCAATCTAACTCTTCAGGTTTAAGAAGATTGAACAGGGGAAACTGTTGTACCCCAAAATTTGCCCTCTCATTTCTCAAAGGACCACCCTGGACCCTCAGGTTTGTTCCCATCCAATTTCAAGCCTTGAATTACAAATTTTCCAAGAAAGTCATTCACAAGGGTAAAATGGTCATTTGCACACTAAAAAGTCAAACTTTGACTTTTGGATCAAAATCAAGTCTCAATAATAATATTTAATCAAGACATGTTGAAATATAAAGTTTGTTTCATCAAGAAATTCAAAAGTCAAAATTACTTTGAAAAAGTCAAATTTCTAAATACTTAGGATTTTTCTAAGTGTTTAAAAAATATGACAAGCTCATAACTTCTGATCAGATTATCACCATGATGAAAGCTGATTCTGGAAGAACTTCTAACACAAGATTTGTGGATCTCGATGAGATCTTAAACATTGCAGAATAAAACTTCTCCTCGAAATGCTGGGATTTCAAGCTACAAATCCTTGAAGACACGTCCCTAAAAGTTAGGCACTTAGTAAATTCTGAGCATTTTCAAATCAAAATTTGTTTACAAATTTTGGGTCAGTTTTCACATAGTTTCAGCCAGAAGTTGAAAAGAGCAATTCAAAAGGGTCTTACAAAGCATGTCATAATCTTTCTGGAAAGTCTGAGAACTCGCTCAGAACATGCCGAAGCAAAGAGATTAAAGGATCAGAAGTTGGACGTTGGTTCTAAATTACGCTGATGCTGAACTTCTGATCCAAAATTAAGCTATGATGCATAATCTCACATTGCAGGATTTCTGGTTTGATAAATCTCATCATCATTTAATGCTCATAACCACTTTTGAGTTTTTATCCAAAGGATTTCCCCACGTGTGAGATAGAAGTACCATTGCTATCCTTGAAAAGAAAACTTTTGTACAAGTTTATGCTGGGCCCATGCTTTGCTTTTGCCTCTGAGGGTACTTTTCCTTAATTCATGCTTACAAATCCAGCTTAGGCATGACTAAAAGCTATTAACCACCATACTTGTTTATCTTGCTTCAAGAACAAGCCAACACACTAGCATGATGTTAGTACTTTTGACTTCTCCAAGCTACAAAGTTCTTGCCTATAAATTGAACTTCATTGGCAACTATGAGGGGCCGTTCAGAAAAATTAAAAGGAAAAGCTTTGAAACCTTGCTAAAATATCCAGAAATCCGAAACTGCAAACACAAATACAAAACCTGCTAGTTTTTGATTCTTGCATTCAAACTCCAACTTCCCTCAAGTGTTTCTTGACCAAATCATCCATTCACCATTCATAACCCAAGCTAAAGGTTGTTCCAGCCTGCTGAGTACGTGAGGAAGCTGATAAGAACATTACAAGCAGTCTGAACCAGGCCCTAACTCACAGAATATTTTTCAGCAGCAAGGTAAGCTTCTGCTAACCCTCATCATATCACTTAAGCATTGTTAGACTTGCATGTTCAAAACACAATGTAGACATCTTGATTCTAATGTTGTACATATTCTGAGGTTTCATGTACTTGCCTGCCTAAATAGGAAGAACATAGGTTCAGAACTTCTTAAGGAAACTAGAACTAGTAAATACATGTTTGTTTCTGATTTATAGTCTTGACATTTTTTATGCTTCTGAAACCATGAGGGAAACCTTCCATAATTGCTATGTTTGTGTTTTCTGTTCTTTTGAGAAATGATTAAGTTGCAGATGTTCTGATTATCATAGAGAAAGAGATGAAGCTCATCATCAGAATTTACTTGATGTTATGTGTTTATGGTTTTTCTTCTAATACTGGATGTACAACCACCCCAGTAGTAGAAAGCATGCGCATAAAACATTAGTGCTAAGGGTCCTGGGTTCTAGCCCCAGAAGCATCTTTTTTAGGTTTATTTATTGACATTTTTTTACCCATTTATCTGTCTGACGATACTCCTAAATCAGAACTTCTAGATATCCTCACCTAACAGCATAATCACATCTCTCTCTCAAACAATCAGAACCTCTGACTTGCCAGAGATACATAAACTTCTAGGTTCCCATCTACGCTATAGCCTATGAACCCTCCAACCTCAGAATTTGGTGTACCCAGACCCAGAACTTCTGACCCTCCACTTTCTCACTAACAGTTTCTCTTTTGCAGCATATCAAAGTCAGAACTTCTGTTCCTCCCTCGTTTCAGTAATGTGCTGATTCTGATTCCTTTTTCTCTCACTTGTCTTATTTTTGCTTTTAATAACCAAAAACACCAAAAATATTCCATATTCACATGTTTTATTTTTTTTCCTTAAGAACAAAAAGATCAAAATATTTTCTTAAGTAAATTAATTTCTTAACAAAACAAAACAAATCCATTCTACATTTCTTGTATATTATTTTAATATGGTTGTAATAGATAATTAGGACTTTTATTTCTTGCAATCCCCGTTCATAAATTTATACCCCCATCCCCTAAAGCTTTGTAATAGCTTAGTATTTTTATTTTCCGCAATTTAATGTTTTATATACCAATTGCTAGTAATTAGGGTTTGTATGGAAATATTAAAAACCAACAAATAACAAACCTTAATCAAGACAAATCAAGCATGTAAAACAATACATTTGCACACTCGCATCCTTAGAATAAACCCACTTTGTTGCCTTATAAAATGGCCATATTATGCATGTGGGGTATCTTGGAAAAAAAAAACAAACGAAATACAAGATCATAGTCCCTCGATGACGCTATCAAAGTTTCCTTTCAAAAATGATCTTTGTCCCTCAAAGAAAATGATAAGATATCTTACAATCTTGTTAATCATGGCTATACGATGACCCTTTGCCCGTCCCTTTTATATCCAAAGATATGGTTACTTACGAAATCAATGGTAAGATAACAATGTTAAAGGAAAAAGGAAATGAACATGAAAGATTTTTGAGTAGGTAGAATGTTCCTAGTTACTTGCTCAAATTCAAAAAAAACATCCTTGCTATTTTCAAAACAAACACCAATACTTCCCAAATATCTTTCAAACTTGAAAACATTTTCAAAAGATCAACACCTTTGTATACATTCCTACGAACGAGAATCATTACAAAGTTTGCCTAAACAATGGCCTCTTTACAAAATACTTTCAAAAAACCACACAAAGAATATTTTCAAACAAAAGTAACTAATCTAGCAAGTAACTAAGAGCCCATGGAAAACTATGGATGAAAAGGGTGCTAATACCTTCCCTTTTCATAATCTTCCCCCCGAACTCAAGAAACAATCTCAAAGGTCTTTTCTGTGCTTTTTCACCTTTCCTTTTGGATAAAATAAAAGTCGATGGCGAATCTTGCTAACCGCAACATTTGCGATCAAACGCAAAACACCCAAGTCAGTTCTCCCACCGTATCACAGCTAGACTTATACATATCAAAATAAAAATCGCCACCACGCTTTATTGTTTCCAAAGGAATGGGAAATAAGTGAGTAACCCAAATAGTGGGGTAATGATTCAAGGCAAGGGGGTTGGTTATGCAAAGGGAAGGTATTAGCACCCTAAACATCTACGGTACTCCGCAGGAAACTCTTTGTAAAATCTGTATATTTTGGCTATAAAATGTTGTATAAAAATGGATGGTGGAGGTGAGAAAAGAAATATATTTTTATGGTTTTTGCATCTGCCGCGGTTGCGAACCTTTAGGGCCTATGTACCACCTTTCATGCAATAGAGGATCAGGGTACACGTAGTTCCTCTTTTAAAATATTTTAAAACATAGGTATGTTAATTGATTTTATAAGATAAGACATCATCGTCATTGTCCGCGTGGAAAAACATACTTACTACCCACGATCATGAGAAAGGAGAATTTGCATCATCTCAAAGTGGAGGATATGGCATGGATTTTAAAATCAACAACGCCTCACTCAACACCCAAGTGAAAAATATCTCTCTTCACTATATATTGTAGAAGTATAGTTGTTTGTATCACTACAAGGATTGACAAGAGTCTAATCTTTTGAGAAAGGTTTTAAAATAAAAAGCCAAAGTGGAAAAATGTTTTGAAATGAGATTGATTGACTTTTAGTCTTCTCACAAAAATGTCAAGGTATTATTAAGTTGATTGAAGTTTACTTATGAAAAGGTTTTGAAAATGCATGGATCTAAGTCCAAATTTATTATGAAAGTGGTTCAAGTTTAAAAGAAGCAAGAAGAGTTTTCAAAAGGAGAGAGAAGGTTTTTGAAATTAAATAAGATGGGAGGAGAAGAAGAGACTATCCTAAAGCATAAGGTAAAAGCCAGGGATAAAAACCATCTAACCAACAAGAAGCCAATACTTGACATTATGAGCCAAGATAGAATTCCCATTCTTTTGATTGAAACCAAGTAAGCAAATATACTAGACTTCTTGAGAGAACCAATCTTCAAGTGTATTAAGTCTTCACAAAAATCGGGCAGAGTAACGACTGTATACGGGTGAATTCCAGATTACAAACAAAGTATGTAATTACAATAACCTGCACACAAAACAAACAAACAACCCAATGTCTTGAGGTAAACCTCAAGAACTCTAGACAAAATATCCATCAAGGTCACAAGGTCTTCAACATAGGCCAAGGTTTCTATTCCTAAGTCCAAGAAGTCCAATAGTCCATAATGCCAAGGATAGTAACCAAATAGTCCAAGCATCATTAAAGGTTTTTATGGTTCATGTTGATTATTAGGTGTCTTAGAAGAGAAAAGAAAAGCTCAAGTGAGAAAAAGTAAAAATGACATGAAATGTAATGCTTAAAGTAAATGGTACACAAAGTGTTGTACCCCAAAATTTGCCCTCCCATATTCTTCAAGAAATTGCCAAGCTAAGCTGCAAAAGTCCCCAAGGGTTGCACAGTTCAACTGTCTCCTATACAGTCAAAACTAGGGTTTGGATTCTGATCAAGAAAATGAAGTTTTCAAAGGCCCAATCAAGTCTCATATGCTTATAAAGATGGTCAAGTATCCTCATATCAAGTTTCAAGGCATTCAGCTCAAAATTGCACAGTCAAAACCCTAAATTGCACTACAGTCAACTGTAGGGGCAAAATGGTCATTTGACAGTCAAAAGTTCAAATTTTTGGTCAATACATCATTTTGAAGCCACAAACATCATTTGATCACTGCTTGACCATGATTCTCAAAATTTGGCTCAGAAAATCATCAAAGATGCAAAAGTTGCTATATTTGGACAGCTGAAAAAGTCAACTGAAATTGACCAGGGCATAACTTTCACATGGATTATCAGAAAAATTCCATCCAAAGCTCATTTTGAAGAGAAAGACATTTCCTACAACTCATATTCATATTTCAAGTCCAAGAAATGCTCTCACAAAAAGTTATCAATTTCAACATTATAGGTCATTTTCAAAAGTCAACAAAAAGGGACTTTAAGTCAAAGGCCATAACTTGAGATTGGTAAATCAAAATGACATGGGACCAAAGGAATTGGTTAGAGGACTCAAAGACCTTTCCAAAATGTCCAAGAACATATGAAAAGCTTAAAAATTGAGCAAGTTATGCCTTGTGGAAGTTGGGAAATTTTTGGGAATTTTGAAAAGTCAACTTTACTTCAAATGACCTAAATTTGCTAATGGGCCCATTTTTCTTCCATGATTCATCATTCCAAGCCTATGCACGACCACTTGGCCCAAAGGGAAGTATTTTCTCATTTTTTAGTTATTTATTTGAATTTATATTAATATTAATTCATTTAAATTATTTAAATATATAGAAAATATCTAACTTGACCTAATGAATCTTTTTGTACACATTTTAGGCTCAATAATTCGTGCCTAAGCCAATTTGGAAAGATTTGGAGCATTGGGATATGATTTGTGCAAAAATAACATGAAAAAAGATATGAAAAGATCCTTACCAAATCAAATATCCAAACCATGATTACAAGGGATTTTATTCAAGTTTCTTAACCTAATTCATTCCTACATAATGCTGGAACACAAACCTAATGGGATTAGACAAAAAGCTGCGCTCAAGAATACCATACAAACTTGAAAAATTGTCCAAAAAACTCAAAACTGATTTCAAGGTTACAAGGCGATTCAAGGCCTAACACCCATCCCATTAGCTTCCTCAAGCATTCCTGAAGGCATTCCAATCAATATCATCCATCCACGCGCAAGGAATTGGTACCTAGAACCGGAACTGTATCAAACAATTTGCATAATCATACATTCTATTCTATGCGTTATTTGTGAATTTTATTTGTTGATTCTTGTTCCTTATGAAGTTCTAAAGCTGACCATGGTATTTAATTGAATAATTATGCATCGTATGCGATTTTGCCATAATCGATTTCTAGGGTTGTAGGTTTTTTAAATTAGGGGTTTTCAGACCAAGAAAAATTAGACCATCACAGTACCACCATTGCAATCAACGCATTTGGACGAAGAGATTGATCTAGTCGCGCCTAATTTATGTTTAGAATTGAGCTATTCGCTATTTTTCTAAAAGCTGCCTAATACAACGCTACGAAAACCGTTGCCATCGTGCTTTGTTTTACAGGATGAGGAAGAAGATGATCTCGTGTCACACAGCCATTGGCGCGTTTGAAAGTTGGCGCGCTACCCACTAATGCTTTCGTTTCTTTTTTATAATATTTATTCGTTTATTATATAACAAACGCGTGATGTAGTTCAGTTGGCAAGCGAAGGGATTATTAACCTCCAAGACCTGGGTTCGAACCCCAGGTCTGTATAATTCTATTTATTATTTTGCAATGGCAATTCCTATGCAGGCACAACGCTATGGTTCACCATGTTCCATCATTATCCAGACGTCCACGTGCTCAGTAAAATCAGATCAATGGCCAAGAATCAAAGAGCACCCTACGTCCCAGTCAACATGCCACATAGTGCTTGCAAAAGTCAATGGATTTCATGCTTAATTGGGCCAGATTTCTAAGGCCAGCACCTCACAAATTGGGACTACACCCCCCCTGGTTTGCATTCACTATTTTATTTATTTATTTATTTTTTATTCTTGTTTTAATTGTTGTTTTTATTTTAATTACCGTTTATTTAATTAATTAATTTTTTAAACAAAATATAAAAACTTCATTAAAAAATCAGAAAAGGCAAAAAATATAATATTTATTTATTTTAATTATTTTTATAAATAAATACATGTAAATAAACTTAGTTTTAATTAGGTTATAATTTTAATCCTTTTAATAACAAAAATCCAAAAATAGAGTTAGGTTTAATTTTGATTCTTTTTTAAATTTCCCTTTTTACCATAATAATGTTTATTTTATTTATTTTCTATAATTAAATTTTGCATGTAAATAATCAGATTTAAATTAGGTCAAATTTCAATATTTTCATAATAAACTTAAAAAACATTAGAATTAGGTTTAGCTCGTTATTTTAATTTTAATTAATTAATTCTTTTTCTTTCAAATCTTAAAAAACACAAAAATACCAAAAAACATTTGACTTTAATTTTAATTCCACATTAATTCCAATTAATTAATTCATTAACTTTAAAATTTTTGCAAAAGGGTCCAACGCCCATGTTTGTAATTTATTTAACTTCGCGCATTTAATTTATGTCGTTTAATTAATTTTGTATCTCTCCCAAAGCATTGTAATCTAAATTTTTCGCACTTTATTTCTTTTGCTTTATTTATTTTCCGTCAAATCGGGTTCGGTTTAATTTTGGCGATGTGGACCCGCGCCATTTGTAATAGTTTAGATTTATCTTTTCCCGCACACTTTATAACTGTTAAAAAGCATGCAAGAATGAATGTCTTAATTAAAATCAAGCGTAGATCACCTGACATGAACTAGAAAAAAATAAATGAATCTGACACGCAAATCACGCACCACCCCTAGGGTACGCCTCACTGTTGCCTTGCCTTCGAAAGGTGATCGTCGAGTAGAGGATGTCTTAGTAAGTCCTCATGATCCGGGAACCTGGCATGAGGGTAGCTTCTAAGGTATCTTCCCATTGCTCTGGTGATTACCATGTCCCGAACCTCGAATTGACCCGAACACCTCCAACGGTGGCGCTACCTACCTCTCAATGGTGGGATGGCACTACTTTTAAGGACATTTACACAGACGAATTCCTTAGGGTAGGTAGGTTCTCAAGGATACTTGCTCTAATCTCAAAACAAAACTCAAAAAGACTTTTCACATCAACACATTTTCAAAAGCTTTCAAAGCAAACTTTTCAAACACTCTGACGTATGAGTCGAACTGAAATTTTTCAAAGAAACTTTTTTAAACCCACATTGAAAAGCAAACAAAACATTTTTGAAAACACATTGAGCAAGTATCTAAGAGCCCATGGATAACCATGGATAGAAAGGGTGCTAACACCTTCCCTTTCTATAACCTACCTCCCGAACCGAGAGCAATCTCTTTAAAGGAATTTTTCTGTGCTTTTGTCCTTTCCATTTGGAGAAAATAAAAGACGGTGGCGACTCTTGCTTCCGCGACATTTCGTGAACCAGCGTTAAACAGTCAGTTCCAGATCCACCGATCACAGAACTGGCGACTCTGCTGGGGACCAAACTATAAAGTGAGGTGTACCTTAGGGCTAGGTCATAACTGTGTTTTCACTTGTATTGATTTGCTTGCTTTACTATTGTGGGTTGCATCGGAGATACATAGATCCTAACCCGGATCTGGGGATACCCTGTTTAGGTAGCATAAGCTGTGAGGGACCTGTCCGGCGTAGACCGACACAGGTGAAGCAGTGGCTACGTTGGTGTGGCACCTTAGTCTGTACCGATATCCCTTGTGTCGCAACGAGGAGAATATGGGTCTTCTAAGGAGTCATTAAGCACCAACAGACCTTAGAACCTTAAATGACACAACTTGGCCATTAGAACAGTAGCAGTATGCTACGCCCATTGAGGCTAAACTCTCGTGATGGTTCTAGCCGCAAGAAAAGATTGCGATGCTGGAGTTATGACCGATTGAGGGTAGTCAATGATATTGGGATCCTCTAAGAACCCGGTTACTTTTGATTAGGACAGGTATGAACCAACAAACTGAAAGAGGGTAATACCTAGACCTCATGCTGGCCTAAACTCTAAGGGCTTCTCTTGTGTGACTTGTGTGCCTTCGTACTTGACTACTTGCGTGCTTTATCTGACACATGAACTGCTTGCAGGTTTTGTTTTGGTCCTTAATTAGGACTCATGACAGGTTTTACTTGAGTGCTCGCAGGTTTTGGTTTGCAGTCCTTAATCAGGGCTCATAACAGGGTTCATTCATATTACCCCATGCATCATAACATTGCATACATCCTAACCCATTTCAAGGATCTCAAGGGCTTGTGATGCAGGTCATGGTGAATCAACTATCCCAGCAAGGGGCAGAGAGGATTTATTTTCCTCTAGCCAAGGTTGTCAGGGGCTATGACCCACTGGATATGGTGAGCCTTTGACCCTTGAAGAAGGACTCTCAACAACATGAAGTACCTTCAATCAAGTTACCGGCTTTCAACTCTAACAAGTTTCTCTGTTTACCCCGCGAGGTCCTTGAAATCATTGCATGCATGTCATACATATCATTGCATAACAGGTACCCTTTCTCTGCAGGTTACTTACCTTCTTCGCTGTTTATTTCAGCCGATCATCATGAATCCTGAATCATCAGCTGAGCAGTCTATCAAGGCCCTCCAGGCCCAGAATGCCCAATTCCAAGGGCTAATCATGAATTTGACCCAGGGGCAGCAAGATCTGAAGGCTCTGCTATTGAAGAAGGAAAAGAAGAAAAAGAGGATTGTCTTGTTCAGCCCTAGACGCAGATCTGGGAATACACCGCAAGTCGAAACTGAGAGGACAACTCCATCTGTGAGGGAAAGCAGTCACCATGAGAGAGAGGTGCCTAGTCCAGTTGTCTCCGACAACGAGACAGATTTCGACAACGAACAATACCCTCCGGCTGAGGATAAGTACAAGCAGTTGGAAGACCGGCTCAGTGCTATGGAGATACAAAAGGTGCATGGCCTGGACTTCGAGGATCTAGGTCTGTCTTCTGGGGTAGTGATCCCGCGCAAATTCAAGGTGCCTGCCTTTGCTAAATACGATGGGACATCCTGTCCTAAGTTGCGTCTCAGGGCTTATACAAGGAGGATCCAGCCTTATACAGCTGACAAAAACTTATGGATCCACTTTTTCCAAGAGAGTCTTTCAGGGACTCAGCTCGAGTGGTTTTATCAATTGAATGGAGCCAACGTCTGTACCTGGGAAGACTTAGCCACTGCTTTCTACAAGCATTACCAGTATAATGCCGACCTTGCTCCCACACGCACTCAGCTTCAGGGAATGTCTATAGGTGCAAGCGAAGGTTTCAAAGAGTACGCACAGAAATGGAGAGACCTTGCTGGAAGGGTACAGCCTCCATTGACTGACCGGGAACTCGTTGATATGTTCTTGGGGACCCTGTCTGGTCCATTCTATAACCACCTGATTGGCAGTTCATCTGCTGGATTCACTGACCTCATCCTGACCGGCGAAAGAATTGAAGCTGGTATCAAGAGTGGGAAAATTCAAGAGGCCACACCTTCTGACACTCATAAAAAGCCTTACACGGGAAAGAAGGAATCTAATGCTGCATACAGTCAAAAGAGCCGCCGTGACCAACATGCAGGGGCAGTCATGATCTCTGGTTCTGCACCACGCCGTCAACCACAAAGGGGAAACCAGCAAAGGCCGAACGGGCCTAAAAGGCAATTCACCAACATTAACATGCCATGGTCACAGGCATTGCAGCACATGCTGAAGATGAACTTGATCGCAGTGATTAACCCTCCGGCAAATCCTAAGACCTCCTCTCCTAGCTACAATCCAGAAGCCAGATGCGCTTATCATTCCGATAGCCCGGGGCACGATACTGAGGACTGTTGGGCACTAAAATACAAGATTCAGAACATGATCGATGCCAAAGAGATCGAGTTCGAGCCTGCCGAGACTCCCAACGTGATCACTGCTCCATTGCCAAAACATGGCTAGGGTCGAGAGATTTTTGTTCATTTGAATTCAAGTTGTATTTTTCCTTTCTTGTTCAGATAAACAATTATTATGTTAAACTCTTTTATTTCATGAATGCATTACACATGTCTGTCTTGATTTAATTATGTTTACTACGCTTAAAACTGCTTTCATATTTTTTGCGATGATCAACTCTTAACTGAAAATTCTAAACCTCTTGAGGGAGGATGACGAAAACGATACCACGATCTTTACAGTATGCTTTTGAACAGACCCCGCTGATGAGGTACAGGCATTTTTTCAACCCCTAAACACTGGAGTTATAAGGATGATAATCCCTCGTCAACCCCTCTGAGCCAAAGAAGTAGGAGTTTTTATTTTCGAAAATCAAAACCCTTAATCATAACCTGGGGCAGGGTAGTTCTCTCAGTTGATCCAAGTGCACAATGAATGGCACCAAGTGAGTCTTTCAAAAACAAAAGACATGATCCTTCAGAACAATCATAAGGACAGGCAGTCATTACCAAAAAAAAACCACAAACGAAAAGCCCAAAAAGTCAAAACCAATAAAGAAGACTTACCAAACTGGGGCATCCCGCTGACTGTAATCCCAAAAAGGAAACAATTCAGGCAAAAAAGAAAGGGATAACAAAAAAGAAAGAGGTCCTACAAACCCTCAACAAAGCAAAAATGACTGCCTGTTCAAAAGAAATCATCAACATCTGACCCATTATTGGAACATCAAAGCAAAGACTCAAGCAAGGTCTAACGTATGATCAACTGAGTTTAGGTTTGGAGAACATCACGAAGAGCGGGTGGGTACAAATAATTTGAGCCTTTATCCTTTGTTTCTTAAACCGTGAACCAGGCCACGATATAACCCTTAAAAGTCCTAGCTGAAGCATGGGTTAGTTCGAAAGCATACTGTTACGAAGGTATCCTGACTCCTGAAGGTTTGCTGTAAAATATTGAGTTGACATCGCACTGTATTATAAAAAATGCATTTTCAAAATCCAAGACAGACATAGACTTTTGCATTCTTAAAATAACCTTGTTTGCATATGACTATTTGTTTGAACAATAGGGAAATTCGCACGATGAACACCTTGTGAACAGAAGTACCTCCAGTCAAGGGGCACAGTAGGAGCATTGCCCATTATCTGGGGCATGGCAAAATACTTCCAACAGGGGCAACTCCCTACATTCTGAGAGCGTGGACATAGTCGAAAAAATACTACGCGTAATCAAAGACCCGCTAGGTTGACATACCTAGGCAAAAATAAGGGCTTCCCGACGAACCAAAAGGGTTCGGGCAAAATGAGGGGATGAAATGAAAAAACATGTACACCCGGCAAGTCGAAAACCTGAAAAGGCGGCTTGGGCAAAAATGGGTATCCCGGTGAACTGAAAAACCGAAAGGGCGGCTCAGGCAAAAGTTAGGGATCAAAGCGTACGACTATGTTCTGGTATCTCGTCACTTGCCTACCCGAAGGTTTGTCAATCACCCACACAGGTATCCTCTTCCCTCACCTCCGAAGCAGGGGCAATAATGAGTTATCCAGGCGATCCAATTGCTCTGTCAACCAAAGTACCAAAGACAGATCAACATAAGAAGGATTACCATCTACCTTTACCAATTCCAGATCGTGGGCTAACGTTCGAGACCAAACAGGACAATCATCCACTTAATCAAAATCATGCAACCCAACACCGGTTTCCTCTCAACCTTCAGACAAAGTCATACACAGACTCCTCCTCCACAAGATGACCTAACCCCGGTTCATCAAGAAGTTTTTACACGAACTTACCCAGGTAACCTAACCCCGGTTCCTCCAGAAATCTCACATGGATTTACCACAAAGCAACCTTACCCCGGTTCCTCCAGAAATCTTACATGGATTTATCCCAAGGTAACCCAACCCCGGTTCCTCCAAAAGTCTTACATGGACCTATCTCAAGATGACCTAACCCCGGTTCATCAAGAAGTTTTTACACAAACTTATCCAAGTAACCTAACCCCGGTTCCTCCAAGAGTCTCACATGGACCCATCTCAAGATGACCTAACCCCGGTTCATCAAAAAGTTTTTACACAAACTCGTCAAGTAACCTTACCCCGGTACCTCTAGAAATCTTACATGGGTTTATCTCGAACAACCTTACCCCGGTTCATCCAGAAGTTTTACACGAACTTAGCCCGAAGCAACCTTACCCCGGTTCATCAAAAAATCTCACACGGATCTATCTCAAGGTAACCTAACCCCGGTTCCCCCAGAAGTCTCACATGGACTCGCTTCCAGTAACCTTACCCCGGTTCGTCAAGAAATCTCACATGGATTTACCCCAAGGTAACCTAACCCCGGTTCCTCCATAAGTCTTACATGGATTTAGTTCAAGATAACCTCACCCTGGTTCATCAAGAAGTTTTACATGAACTTACCTCACCAAGCAACCCTACACCGGTTCCCCCCTCTTCAAGATGCAGTTTTACATGGACTCATCACCCAGAAACCCTACACAAGTTCTCCCTTTCTAAAAAACGAAGTTTTACACGAACTCGACATCCAACAACCCTACATAGGTTCCCTCCTTCAACTTATAACATTACAGTCCAAAACTTCCCCAGAAGAGTCCAATCCAATCTCCCCAGGAAGGATGGAATTCATATCCCCAAGCAACAAGCTTATCCCCTCACAAAGCACGAACGCATCGTCCGGCTGGATTTAAAGAGTTATTTCCTTAACAGGATATAACTGGGTTATCCTCAGCCAAAAGACACGGAAAGAGTGTCCTCGACGAAGTCTTCTTATCCCCAGCGAAGTCCATCAACACTTCCAACGACAAGCATATCCTCAGCAAGTCATTATCAACAATCAGCAGAGCATCTCTCCCCACAGAGTTTTGCTTCCCAGCATGGTCGTTAGGGTATCTTTTCTCCCCGCACAATCTTCCATTCGCCAAGTTCATTCCGCAACGGAGTCGTCTTCTCCTACCGGTATTCTTGCAACTATCATCCCCAGCGGAAGGGAAATCCATTCTTCAACATCAGCCCAGGATACGACTCCCTGGCACCCGTCAAAGAGTTTACTTTCTTAGACGAAAAACATACATAAAACATCACATACATACATCATCATAGCATGCATAAACGCATCATACAAATCTCATTTATGTTGAGAACATCATTGCTTGATCCATATCATGCGTTGCATATGACTGACCTTTACCTTTCAGGAAAGACGCAGTTAAAATGCTCAAACATATTTCAAAGCCTTCTCTAGTTCAGCTAAATCGACTCCCAACAGATTTTTCTGATAAAGACTCAGCAGAAGTTATGGTCCCCTCTCCAACGGTGAGTGAGGTGGTAATTCCTTTTCAGATGTTTCCCTCTCCGACGATGAGTGTGAGGTGATAGTCTCCTATGGTCCCCTCTCCAACGGTGAGTGAGGTGGTAATTCCTTTTCAGATGTTTCCCTCTCCGACGATGAGTGTGAGGTGATAGTCTCCTATGGTCCCCTCTCCAACGGTGAGTGAGGTGGTAATTCATTTTCAGATGTTTCCCTCTCCGACGATGAGTGTGAGGTGATAGTCTCTTATGGTCCCCTCTCCGGAAAGTGCGTGAGGTGGTAATTCCTTCTTCAGATGTTTCCCTCTCCGACGATGAGTGTGAGGTGATAGTCTCTTATGGTCCCCTCTCCGGCAAGTGCGTGAGGTGGTAATTCCTTCTTCAGATGTTTCTCTCTCCGACGATGAGTGTGAGGTGATAATCTCTTATGGTCCCCTCTCCGACGATGAGTGTGAGGTGATAGTCTCCTATGGTCCCCTCTCCAACGGTGAGTGAGGTGGTAATTCCTTTTCAGATGTTTCCCTCTCCGACGATGAGTGTGAGGTGATAGTCTCCTATGGTCCCCTCTCCAACGGTGAGTGAGGTGGTAATTCCTTTTCAGATGTTTCCCTCTCCGACGATGAGTGTGAGGTGATAGTCTCTTATGGTCCCCTCTCCGGCAAGTGCGTGAGGTGGTAATTCCTTCTTCAGATGTTTCCCTCTCCGACGATGAGTGTGAGGTGATAGTCTCTTATGGTCCCCTCTCCGGCAAGTGCGTGAGGTGGTAATTCCTTCTTCAGATGTTTCTCTCTCCGACGATGAGTGTGAGGTGATAATCTCTTATGGTCCCCTCTCCGACGATGAGTGTGAGGTGATAGTCTTATGGTCCCCTCTCCGGCAAGTGCGTGAGGTGGTAATTCCTTCTTCAGACGTTTCCCTCTCCGACGATGAGTGTGAGGTGATAGTCTCTCATGGTTCCCTCTCCGACGGTGTGTGAGGTAGTAAGTCCTTTTCAGATGATTCCCTCTCCGACGATGAGTGTGAGGTAATAGTCTCTTATGTTTCCCTCTCCAACGGTGTGTGAGGTGACATTTCCTTTTCCTATGATTCCCTCTCCGACGGCGAGTGAGGTGAGCCCCTTTTAGATTATAATTTTCTATGGTTTTCTTCCCGATATTGCAAAGATGGTACTTTCCACCAAGATTTTCCTCAACGAGCGTTGTTGAAGTTAAAATCATCCAAGGTTCTCTTACCATTCATGCTAAGGCAATAACCATACCTGGTTCATTCATCAGCGTTTGAAAGCTCCAGACTCAGCTCCTGTAACCAGTCAGGACACATCTATACCAAGCATCTAAAATCAACTCCTGCGACGTGTCAGGTACTCATTTTTCTTTTGCAGGTATGCAGGTTCTCGCTAAGGAATCTTCCCCGCGATCAACATCCAGATGGAATCTATAAGCCCATCATCCTATTCATCAACCCCCAAATGGCATCTATAAGCCCATTCCATCATCACTGCTAACATGTGAGCGCAAATTTCTGGGCACTTTAGTGTTCAATCATCTTCTACCCTCGGATTACGAAAGGCACGTCCGCCAATCTGCATCCTCAGGTCTAAGAAGATTGAACAGGGGCAACTGTTGTACCCCAAAATTTGCCCTCCCATATTCTTCAAGAAATTGCCAAGCTAAGCTGCAAAAGTCCCCAAGGGTTGCACAGTTCAACTGTCTCCTATACAAAATAGTACAGATACAGGGATATAACATCCTTCTCTAGGCTTCACCATGGAATATCACTCAGACTTCAACGGGGAAACAAATTTTTTCAATTGTAACGCTTCTACTGGGGATTGCAAAATCAATTTCAAGTAAAACAAATGGACACCAAATCATCGAAACATTCACTGGGGAATTCAGGCCCATTTTGAAGGAGGAAAATACACAAACTTCATTAAGGCATATTGTGATACGGTGGGAGAACTGACTCGGGTGTTTGCATTTGATTGCAAATGTTTTGGATAGAAAGAGTCACCACTGACTTTTCTTTTATCCAATAAAGAAAGGCTGAAAAGAACATGAAATACCTTTAGAGACGTTTTCTTGAGTTCGGGGGGTAGATTAAGAAAAGGGAAGGTATTAGCACCCTTTTCATCCATGGTTTTCCATGGGCTCTTAGTTTCTTGCTAGATCACTTGCTTTTGTTTGAATGTGATTGTGGTGTGGGTTTTGAACGTATTTTGAAAATGTCTTAGTAATGGTTTTCGTTTCTATAAGAATGCGTATAAAGTGTTGTCTTTTGGAAATATTCCAAATGAGAGTGTTGGTGTAAAAATGTTTTGTTGTGAGCAAGCGAGCAACTATGAGTGAATCTACCTACTCAAAAGGTCTTAAGTGTTCTTTTCTTCCTTCTTTAGATATTGCTATCTTACCATTGATTTTGGTAAGAAGCCCCATCGTTGGATGTGAAGGGACGGGCGCGGGACATTTTTGTATAGTCATAGAAGGAAACCCATGGAACGTTTTAGCAACATTGTGTTAGGGACTATATCGTTTATCGAAGGCAACACCGAGAGTCTTCGAGGGACTACGATCTTTTATCGAGGGTCTTTTGCTAAAACACCCATGTTTGAGGGACATGACTATTTTTCCGATAGGCAACAAGGTGGGATTACCCTAAGGGTGCTAGTGTGCAAGTGTGTTTGATTGCATGCATTTTGGTCTTGATTAGGGTTATCTATTTGTTGATTTCATATCTTGCCATACACACCCTAATTACTAGCATTTACATTTGAAAGTGATAAGTTGCGGAAATGTAAAATCCCACCGCTATTACATCATTAAGGGGATGGGGGTACAAATTTATGAATGTGGGGTTGTAAGAAAATAAATCCTAATTAACTATTACAACCATATTGAAATGTATAATACAAGAAAGAAAAGGGGACTTTGTTTAGAAAATGGTTTCTTGTCTTAATAAATTAAAAGGAAAATAATTATTTAATAAAAGAAAATATTTTTGATGTCTTTTTATAAAAATAGTTCTAATGCTAAAAATGATTAAAAAAAAGAGAGAAAAAGGAAAACATAGTGAGAAATAGAGTCAGCGTGTTGCTGAAAGCAAAATAAAGAGGATCAGAAGTTTTGATGCTGTGTATTGTAGCTCAGAAGGAAACATCAGAGGATGGTCTGAAGTTCTGGGTTGATGCCGTTAGAATCCTGAAAGAGGCGTTAGAGGGAAAAAATAGAAGTTCTGGGTCGTGCTTAGACAGTGAGCAAAAGGTCAGAAGTTCTGTGTTATGTTAAGCAGTGAGTAAACATAAAAAATTCAGTGTGTTGTCAACGTGTGAAAATCAGAAATTCTGAGTGTTAAAACAACGAGTGGAAGCATCAGAAGTCAAGTGTGCTTAACAGTAAGAAAGCCTATAAGTTTTGTGTGTTAAAACAGTGAAGAGAACTCAGAAGTTCTGCGTGCTTAAACAGTGAGAAAATCCTAGAAATTATGGATTTTTACGAAGGTTTCACAATCTTCTTTTCTCTCCTTTGACAATTCTCTCCATCCAAAAGCCAGCCCCTTGAACGTGTGATGGAGCCACTTATTTATAGATGGGTTTGCTGTGGTTTTGGGGGAAAACAAATGGGATTTAAACCCTTTTGGTATACTTTTCCATTGTTTTTTAATCACAGTTTTTGTAAGCTAATTTGGTACAAATATAGGGTTTGAGAAAAAATGCAGGCGTGGACTAGATCAACAATAATTTGGAGTGTTATGGCAGCTGGTTGCAGGACTGTGCTATAGCAATGCAGCAGGCTGTTCAAACAAGGTTTTCAGGTTTTGTGATGTTCTGATTGAAGAAGACTATAATGAAAATCGAAGGGTGATGCTCTGATCGAAGCATATTCTGAAGAGTCATGTTCTGATTGGAGAACTATGTTCTGAACCATGCTTGAAACTTCTGACTGTACTTGCATGGAGGCTGGCTCAAAAGTTCTGAAGTATCATATTCTCTTAACACTTAGAAAATTTTCTAAATGTTTATAAATTTGATTTTTTTCAAAGTAATTTATGACTTCTGATTTTTTGATGAACCAATTTCATATCTTAATGAAATATAATTGTTGAAACATGATTTTTCATCTAAAAGTCAAAGTTTGACTTTTCAGTATGCTTTTGACCATTTTGCCATTGTGAATGATTTTCTTGAAAAGTTGTAATTCAACACTTGAAACTTGATAGGAGCAAACCTGAGGGTCCAGGATGATCCTTTGATAAATGAGAGGACAAATTTTGGGGTACAACACATATAATTCCCAATTATCGAGACATTAACTTGGGATTTCGTGCTGACTTCATTGGGGAGATCAACACCATATTGTAGCAGTAGAAATGTTTAAGACTAAGCCTTTGAATTGACTAGACTTATACAAATCAAAATAAAAATCGCCACCACGCTTTATTGTTTCCAAAGGAATGGGAAAAGAGCGAATAACCCAAAAAGAGGGGGAAAATTCTAGGTAAGGGGGTTGGTTATGAAAAGGGAAGGTATTATCACCCTAAACATCTACGGTACTACGCAGGAACCTCTTTGTAAAAATCTGTATATTTTGGCTATAAAATGTTGTATTTAAAATAGATGGTGGAGATGAGAGAAGAAATATAAGTTTTATGATTTTTGCACCCGCCGCGACTGCGAACCTTTAGTGCCTACGTAGCACCTTTCGTGCAATAGGGGATTAGGGTACACGTAGTTCACCTTTGAAATTTTTTTAAAACACAAGTGTGTTGGTTAATTTTATGAGATAAGACATCATCGTCATTGTCCGTGTGGAAAAACTTACTTACTACCCACAATCATGAGAAAGGAGAATTTGCATCATCTCAAAGTGGATGATATGGCTTGGATTTTAAAATCAACAATGCCTCACTCAATACCCAAGTGGAAAATATCTCACTTCACTACATATCATAGAAGTATAGTTGTTTTCATCACTACAAGGATTGACAAGAGTCGAATCTTTTGAGAAAAGTTTAAGATGAAAGCCAAGATGGAAAAATGGTTTGAATGAGATTGATTGATTTTTTAGTCTTCTCACAAAAAAAAGTCAAGGTTTTATTAATGTTGATTGATGTTTATTTGTGAAAGATGTTTTGAAAATGCATGGACCTAAGTCCAAGTTTATTATGAAAGTAGTTCAATTTTAAAAATAAGAAGAGTTTTCAAAAGGAGGGAGAAGACTTTTTGAAATTTAAGAAGATGGGAGGAGAAGAAGAGGCTATCCTAAAGCATAAGGTAAAATCTAGGGATAAGAACCATCTAACCAACAAGAAGGCAATACTTGACATTATGAGCCAAGATATAATTCCTATTCTTTGGATTGAAACCAAGCAAGAAAAGATACTAGACCTCTTGTGAGAACCAAACTTCAAGTCTTCATAAAAATTGGACAGAGTAACGACTGTATACAGATGAATTCCAGATTACAAACAAAGAATGTAATCACAATAACCTGCACACAAAACAAACAAATAACCCAATGTATTGAGGTAAACCTTAAGAACTCCAGACAAAATATCAATTAAGGTCACAAGGTCTCCAACATAGGCCAAGGTTTCTAATCCTAAGTCCAAGAAGTCCAATACTCCATAATGCCAAGGATAGTAACCAAATAGTCCAAGTATCATTAAAGTTTTTTATGGTTCATGTTGATTATTAGATGTCTTAGAAGAGAAAAGAAAAGGCTCAAGTGAGCAAAATAAAAATGACATGAAATGTAATGCTTAAAGTAAATGGTACATAAAGCATAAAAAATAAAATGGCATAAAGTAAAAACAATTTAATAATTAGTTTTTAGTTGGATGACCATATTGAAACTTGCATTTGGAACTCATTAGAGGGTTGGTAGAACCAAAGCCTCCACACAACAAGTTGCATCTGCTTTTTGTCAAATATATCTTCCATTTAGAATCCTCAAAAGTACCATTTAATGATCAACGATGTTTAAGTGATATGCGTTGACCAAAAGTGTTGTAGATCCATTAGAGGATTGGTAGAATCAAAGCCTCCACATAATGAATCTCAAGGTTATTGGATGAAAGAGATCAAATTAACATACTTGGGCTTGCAAACAATGGTTTGGGCCACGAATGATCATTTATTCGAATCGGGACAAAATTTAGCGCTATGTTAAGCAATCGTAAGTGGACTTATATAGAAGTCGCACCTATTTTGAGGCCGGTCAATAGCAATCTATGCACCATTTGTTTTGAGACATGATATAGAGATCATGCTCCAATAACACTTAGTGCATTGAGAAAGAGACAAGATGAAGAGGGGTGGGAGAGAATATACAAACAACATTTGAATTAAATTTAAATCAAACTATTATTAAAATCATTCATCCATTTTTTGTGTGGAGTTAGACTCAACACCATGGATCCAATGATGTTAACAAAGTTCATGACCAAAAATTCAATCCAAGATCAGCTAGAAATTAATCACAAAGTAATATTGCATTTAATATATACATTGAAAAAGGTTTTAAAAATGTTTTAAAATAGAAATAAAAGAGAAAAATATCAACTATATTCAAATTAATCAAGAAATAAAAATTAAGACCATAGAAAAATTAGAAATGAACTAAATTGATTTTATAAATTTTTTGATAATTTTTTAAAGTCAGAAACTATTTTTAAAATTAAAATAAATGAGTAAAATAAACCGAAAATGATAAAAAAATAACAAAGTCAGAAATAAAAAATAAATGAGGTCACCGATATTTGTCACAATATCATTGGATCATTCCATAATTTTTCCAAAATTTAAAAATGTATAAAAGTATTTTTAAACATTTAAAACAATTCAAATAAAGTGGAAATTTATAAAAAATATCAAAACACTAAATAAAATTGTGAAAAAATAAAAATCAGAAAGAGAAAAATCAAAAATATTTTTCATAATTTTTTCAAATATTTTTGAGTAAAAATGAATTTTTCTATGATTTTTTTAAATTTAAAACAATTAAATATAAAAATCAGAACTCATTAGTAATCAAATCCAAGGGATCTGGCGCGCTATGCATATCATGGTCATTAGTGAAAAAAGCACTGAATCAAATGTAAATCAGAAATTCAAAAAAATCCAAATGACGCTGTTTCATTTGTTGAAGGAACGTTGGTCATCTTCAACCTCCAGCCAGTCCCAAAACCAGGTTGCTCAATCTGTAAAATTAGAGCACGAGACCTATGCCATTCGCTTCGTCTCTTCAAGACGAAGACAACCACACCTTCGCGATAAATTTATATAAACTGTAGCTCAAGCAATTTGGAAAAAAAGTTTTGAAAAGGGACTTAAAATTTCATGGTCAAACCAAGTTTCCAGATAAAAGTAAGTGTTGCGACTAGAACCAGGGCAATGAGAGCATCACAATGATATCAAAGTTTTGAAAAATTGATGAAGAAATCTACCTATTGAAGTTGAGTTGCAGAGCTTTGAAACTGAACTTCTATGGAGCAATATAGGGCACGATTCTTGAATGTAATTATATGGTTAGCTTTAAGGAAGATCAAGGAAGGTAAATTGACTGAAAAATTGGATTGAAAAAGGCTTGAAAACAGATTTCAAAGTTGCAGAATTTTGAGTTATGGAACAAGTTTGGCATGGTGATTCTGGCTATCCAAGCTTGAGGAAATGAATGGGAGACGACCCTCTATTTATAGGGAATCAAATGGAATGTCCAAGCGTGTGAAATGGTGAAGTTTGGAGGGAAATCATGTGAAGTTACAAACAAGAAAAGTGTGACATCTAATTTGATAAAAACTCATCCAAAACGCGCGTTTTACTGTGCTAATCACTTTTGGAAGTGCACCAAACATGTTTAGAGGCAAAAACGCATAGAAACAAAGTGTTTAGAAGCTAAATCAATGATTTTAAATTCCGACTTTTGAATAAACTTCAGTTCCAAGTTACCAAGTTCAAATCAATTGCATTCTCACCTCAAGGGGTCTTAGGGCTGATTCTTGATGCTTTAGAAAGATGAGGTTACAAGCTTTGCAATGGAAAAAGAATGGTATCAAATGGATGCTTGAGCTGAAAGTTGCATTGAGTCAAAGTTGGGAAAAAGAAGTTGACTTTCCATACTTAGAAATATTTCAAGTTTTTCTTCAAAAGTGACCTATAATGTTTTGCATCCAAACATGGCCTTCAACTTGAAATTTTCTCTTGACCAAAAAAGATGGAATGAAATAGACCTTTTGAATGACATTTTGAAACTTGAACCATTCAAAAGTTCCAAAAATTGAGAGAGTTATGAATTATTGAATTTGGCAAAAAATCATGAAATGACCTATAATCTTTTATATCTTTAGGGCATCTTCCATCCATTTTCTCAATTTGCATATAAAATAAGGCATAAATTTCACATCCTCAAGATCATCGTGGAAAAATAATGGGCTCAAGGTGATAAAAATTGACCAAGTTATGATCATTTGAAGTCACACATGAGAAATTAGGGGTTCATGTTGAGGACTTGTAATATTTCTTCATCATCAAGTTTCTTCCACATGAAAACTCCTTTAAAATTTTGAAGTGATTTGTTGATAACCCTTTTAAGAAAAGGATGTTTTTGGAATCACTCAAAAATACCAAAAGATGAGCAAGATATGCTTCTTTGAAGTTTAAAACCCTAGCTCCTAGATCAAGAAAATGCTTTGAGGAACCTTGATAATTTTGAACAAACTTCTTGTACCAACGCAGATGCTTTGTAAATATAAGTTGTTGAGGATAAAAATGAGAACTAATAGCCACCAAAACCACTTCCATATCTTGAGAATTGAGAGAAATATGTAATTGTGACCAATGGGAACAAAGCCTTGTCCAAGTGTTGTACCCCAAAATTTTCCATCCCATATTTCTCAATACATGTCAAGTGAGGTCCTCAAATTACTCAAGTGAGGTTCTCAATACATGCCAGATCTAAGGCCTTCTCCCATGAGGGTCCACCATACGCCCAATCAAGCAAGCACATGGGATTGGAAAAGTCAAAGGGGCCAGGAATTATTGGGCTCAGAATTGCAAATTGCACCCCCTTCTTGCTAAACAACACCAGGCCCATTCTTCCTCTTTTCTATTTATTTTCTTTTATTTAATTTAATTAGTTTAATTATTTTTTAACAAAATTAATTTCTTTTTCATAAAAATCATAAAATCAAGTTTCACAAAATTTAGAATTAGGTTTTATTTTATCAATTTAATTTAATACTAGTTTAATTTAATCTAGGATAATTCTAGGATAATGGTACCATGATGCTCGTGAGGTTGCAACGAGTGGATTGGTACCATTGGTTTTGATTTATCATGCGTATACAAGATTTTAGAATGAATAGGGGCTGTAGTTACACTCAGATGTCCGTAGGTAAAAGTTTCTAGGGCTAACACGATGGTGGGAGGAAGAAGAAGGATACGTGGCGCTTCATGGTTTTCCAGTTTGTATTTTGCGCGTTCCAATGATTAGCTTTTTGTTTTTATCATATAATATTTATTTATTATTATTTATATAACTAACACAACCATCTCAGTTGGCAAGCGTGCAGTGGAGGAATGCTTAAGGACCTGGGTTCGATCCCTAGGTCCCAACCTTGGTTTCATATTATTTTGCTTTGCATAATCAGGTGCACAAGTGTCCCTTGCGTCCACTATACATCATCAACATCCAACCATCAGATCATCAACATGCCAGATCTAAGGCCTTCTCCCATGAGGGGGGCCAGGAATTATTGGGCTCAGAATTGCAAATTGCACCCCCTTCTTGCTAAACAACACCAGGCCCATTCTTCCTCTTTTCTATTTATTTTCTTTTATTTAATTTAATTAGTTTAATAATTTTTTAACAAAATTAATTTCTTTTTCATAAAAATCATAAAATCAAGTTTCACAAAATTTAGAATTAAGTTTTATTTTATCAATTTAATTTAATACTAGTTTAATTTAATCTAGGATAATTCTAACCTTTTTTTTATAATAAAAATCAATTAGCAAATTAGGGTTCAACTTTTGATTTAAATTTTATTTCTTTCTTAAAATAAAAAGGTACAAAAATAGGTTAATTTAATTATTTTTCTTAAATTTAAATTAATTAGTAATTCGATTTTTTTATTATTATTCAATCAAGCTTTATTTTCTCAAAATAGCAAAAACCACAAAAAAATGATTTTTCTTTTAAATTACAATTAGGTAGTTGGGGTCAAAACCCTAAATCTCTCGTTTTCGATTCATCGCGCGCGTTTAATATTTTTGCAATATTAATGTAACTGCACATGGTATGTAATAGTTTAATTAGGATTTTCTTTATTTATCATTTTACGGGTTTTTTTGGCTATGTAATTAATCCCTACCCCGAAGCCTTATAATAGCGTAGGTTTTATTTCTCGCATTTTAATTCTCGCAAATATTAACTGTTAGATGTATGTTAATAGGATTGTATGACAAGATTGCATGATAATTTAAAACGGCTAGAAAACCCTAATGTGCAAAGATAATAACTGAAATCAAATCACTCGCACATGCGCACTCTAAGGGTATACTCTCACTTCGGTTGCCTTCAGTAAACGGTTATTAAGTATAGGGTGTCTTAGTGGTTTCCCTCTTGTCTAACAAAGATCAAAAGTCCCATTCGAAAAGGTTGCCTCGGAAAGGCTGCCTCGAATATGATCTCAAGGCTCAAGGGTTATTACTAAGACGTCCTAACATTGTTTTAGTGATCGTACATCCCTTTCGAATTGACCCTTACAACTCCAACGATGATGCTTCCTATTACTCAATAGTAGGGTAGCGTTGTCTAAAGGAAACAAGAATAGAAACAATCCTTTTTTTCGAGTAGGTAGATGCTAGTAGGTACTTGCTCAAAAAAATCAAACTTTTCACACCAAACACTTTTCAAACAAAGTTTTCAAAAACAACTTCGTAACACTCTTGAGGATAGAAACAAGGGTTAAAACGAAGTAAAACAAAACTTTTCAAAACAAACACACACAAGCAATTTTAAAATATGAGCAAGTACCTAAGAGCCCATAGAAAACCATGGATAGAAAGGGTGCTAATACCTTCCCTTTCTATAATCTACCCCCCGTGCTTAGAATATCTCGAAAAAGGACTTTTTCTGTGCTTTTTTTCCTTTCCAGTAGGATAAAATAAAAGTCGGTGGCGACTCTTGCTTACCGCGACATTTTGCAAATAAAAAACGCAAAACGCAAACCACCGTTTTTCAAAACAGTCAGTTTTGCCACCGTATCACAGAACTGGCGACTCTGTTGGGAACTAATAAGTGGGGTATACCTTAGGATTTAGTTCATCATAAATTACTTCTCTTGTTTGTTTTGGTTGCTTTAATTTTAAGGGTTTTGTTTGGGAGTTACTATAGATCCTAACCCGGATCTGGGGACACCTTTTAGGTAAGTAGCAATAAACTGTGAGCGAACTGTACGGTGTAGACCGATACGGTTGAAGCAGTAGCTATGTTGATGTGGCACATTGGTTTGTACCGGTATCCCTAGTGGAGAAACGAGGAGAATACGGGGCCACTATGTGTGTCGTTAAACATCAACTGACCTTAGAACCTTTAATCGACCAACTTGGCCATTAGAAAGTAGTGAGATAGCCGGCCTCGATATAAAGCTGAGAACTGGTTGATACTCGATGCTACACTCATTGAGACCATACTCTCAAGATAGTTATGGCTGCAAGAAAAGATTGCGTGAGCTGAAACCATGACCGATAGAGGATGGTCAGTGATATTGAGAACCTCTAGAACCCGGTTACTTTTGCAAGGACATGTTGAAACCAACTGAACTTCAAGAGGGTAATACCTTTGACTCCATGCAAGCCTTAAACTTAAGGGCTTTTGTGTGACTTGTTTGCCTTTGCCATGCCTGTTATCTGCTATACCTGTTGTTTTTATCATGACATCATGCATCATAACATAGCATGCATACTTCATTACACTAACCATTTCAAAGACAGAGGGAATTTATCTTTGTTCTGTTTTACAGATTATGGCTTCCGTGCGCAGAAATACCATCCGAGTTAACTTTGTGCAAATACCTGCTCAACTTAAAGAGTTAGCCTCAAGAATTTCTGAGACTTCTACGTTCATTAAGAGACATGGTCAGCTTCTTAGCCTGGTTACCTCAAAACTTGATGAGTATATGATGGGTGTACTTTTCAAGTTCTTCGATCCTGTGCATCATTGCTTCACCTTCCCAGATTATCAGCTGGTTCCCACTTTAGAAGAGTTCTCTCATTTATTGGGCATATCCATCCTTGAGAAAGTACCCTTCACAGGTATGGAAGAGGTTCCTAGACCAGAAGACATTGCCTCAGCTCTGCATTTGAAACGGGCTGATGTAGTATCCAATTGGGAAACACGAAGCGGGGTCGAAGGGTTCTTAGCCAAATTTCTGATAGACCAGGCTCAGCTATTCTGGGATAATTTGGATTTTCAGGCTTTTAGAGATATCTTGGCTCTCCTTATCTATGGTTTGGTTCTCTTCCCAAATCCAGATTCCTTTGTGGATGTGAATGTTTTCAAGATTTTCCTTTCTCGCAATCCTGTGCCTACTCTACTGGGTGATATCTTGCATGCCCTCTACACTCATACTGTGAGGAGAAGAGGGACTCTTATGTGTTGCATGCCTCTGCTGTCGAGGAGGTTTATTTCGCACCTCTCTAAGTCTGTGTTGAAGAACGAAGAAGGTTTGGGTTGGTCCTACAAAATAATGTCACTGGTCCACACATATATTCTTTGAAGTTCCCGGGCTATGGAGGATAATGCCGTCATTGATCATTGTGGGGGATATCCTAATGTCCCATTGCTCAGAATCAGAGGGGGTATAACCTATAATCCTTGTCTAGCTTTGCAACAGTTTGGTCGTGCTCAGAGAGACGGTCCCCATGAGCTACTTCTTGAGAATATTACATTTGACTACAAGGAAGATGTTGACGAGCACCACATGAGGTTTATACGAGCTTGGGGCATGGTGAACAGATCTGACCCCCAAGAGTTGGGACCAAGGACTTCCCTTCCTATGCAGCCTTACCTTCAATGGGTCCGAGCTCGTGCCCAGAATCTTGGGATGCCTTATGAAGCCATATTTCCTGTGGTTGTGGAGCCCACTAATGAAGAAGGTGTTCCTTACACGGTTCTTTATCCTTACATGCCCACTGATCTTGGGGCATTGCAGAGGTCTTGGATTCAGCTGAAAGAGGAAAGGGATACTTACCGGGAAAAGTACCATGAGAAAGAAAGGAAGATTTTGAAGCTCACCAGGCAGATCGAGGAAGAAAGAGTGATCAATGACTACGTCAGCACAAAGAGGAAGCGTCCATGAGATTTTTGATTTTTGCTTTTCTAGTTTTAGATTTGTTTTTGATTTACTTCTTTGTAACGCCTCAAAGGAATTGTTGAACCTTTTACAAGTTAATCTAATAAAGTTTGTTTATTTTTGGTTTGCAAATTTAAATCTCCCAAAGTCTTTGAAATCATTACATGCGCATCCCATTATCATGCACATCATTACAGGTACCGTTACAAGTTCCTCATCTCCTTCACTGTTTATTTCAGCAGAAATGTCTTCTGATCAAGCCATCAAATATCTTCAAGCACAGAACTCCCAATTCCAAGAGATGTTCTTGAGCTTGGCTAAAGGGCAAGAGGATTTGAAGACTCTCATTCTGAAAGAGAAGAAGAAGAAGAAGAAGAATAAGAAGAAGAAAGCCGTTCTTCTGAATATGGAAAGGTTGAAACAACAAGCTGATCTGATCTCCTCGTCCAAGGACGGGGAAAACCAAGAAGAAGAAAAAGGCCCTAGTCCTGCAGTTTCTGATAATGATATGGATTATGATGAAGAACAATATCCTCCTGCTGAGGATAGGTACAAGCAACTAGAAGACCGTCTGAGTGCTATGGATATTCAGAAGATCCCTGGTTTGGATTTCGGAGAACTGAGACTGGTATCAGGAGTGGTAATCCCTTATAAGTTCAAAGCTCCGGTTTTTGCCAAGTAAGATGGAGTATCCTGTCCAAAACTCCATCTCCGCTCGTATGTCAGGAAAATCCAACCCCACACTGCTGATAGAAATTTGTGGGTGCATTTCTTTCAAGATAGTCTGTCAGGGACTCAGCTTGAATGGTTTTATCAATTGGAAGGAGCCAATGTCCAAAACTGGGAAAACCTTGTTGCTGCTTTTTACAGATAGTATTAGTATAACGCCAACCTTGCTCCCACTCGTAATCAGCTCCAGGGTATGTCTATGGGTGCAAGTGAAGGTTTTAAGGACTATGCTCAAAAGTGGAGAGACTTGGCTAGAAGAGTCCAACCCCCTTTGTTTGATAGGGAGTTGGTTGACATGTTTCTAGGGACGCTGTCTGGTCCATTCTTCAATCATTTGATCGGCAGTTCGTCATCTGGGTTTACTGAGTTGATTTTGACTGGTGAGAGAGTAGACGCTGGTATTCGAAGTGGTAAAATACAGAAGGATACTTCATCAAGTGCAGTGAAGAAGCCTTTCACCGGTAAGAAAGAAGCTAGTGCAGTCTACGGCCCGAGGGGCCAAAGCAGACCTGAACACCGTCAAGCAGTAAATGCCGTAGTGATATCAAGACCCACAGTTGCTCCACAATGCAACAATCAACAAAGGGTGGAAAGACCACAAAGGCTGTTCACTCGGCTCAATATGACCCTGACCCAAATTCTACCACAATTATTGAAGACCAATTTGGTGACTCCGAGGGAAGCCCCAAAGAACCCCAACACCACTTCTCCCCACTATAACCCGAATGCCCGCTGCGCCTATCACTCCAAAAGTCCAGGTCATGATAGAAACAACTGTTGGGCCTTGAAAAACAAATTGCAAGACTTGATCGAAGCCAAAGAGATTGAGTTTGATGCTCTGGAGAAGCCCAACGTCATAACTGCTCCCATGCCCAAACATGGTCATGGAGTAAATGCCGTAGGCGATGAATTATTTGTGACCTCCGTGGAAGAAATCTCTACTCCTTTGATGACAGTTAAGAAGAATTTGCTGTTAGCCGGTTTATTTCCAGGCTGTGGTGAAGGTTGCCACATGTGCTTGATTCTACCTACTGGTTGCCACTTATTGAAATTAGGTGTTCAGCGCCTGATGGATAACAAAGAGATCCTGTTCGAAAAGATTGTGATTTCATTAGTTCCAATTAAAGATGTTTCCATCATAACCATTTCCGCCAATCCTTCCAAGGTTTCCTCGAGAAAGCCTGTTAGGATTAAACCCGTCCCAAGAATTGCTCCATTAATAATTACTGTCACTGGTCCTATCCCATACACTTAGGACAAGGCTGTCCCTTGGCACTATGGTGCTGATGTGTATTACCATGGAGTTAAACAAGACTTAAAAAGTAAGGAAGCTAATGTTGATGTCAGCAATATTGTCGGGGCCAAAAAGGTCACCAGAAGTGGAAGACTCTTTTCTCCCGAGATTTCCCCTTCGGCTGTCCACAAACCTGTTTTCATTCCATCTGCTAGTACATCATCAACTATTCCAGTTATCACCCGTGTCGCCGAGCCATCTGGGACTCGGGGCAAAGAAATCACAGGTGAGCCTGCCCAGACAGAGGCACCTAAGAAGATCATTGTAGAAACCTCGAAACAAGAGATAAAAGAAATTTTGAAGATTATCAAGAAGAGCGACTACAACATAGTCGAGCAGCTGGGGCAGACACTGTCAAAAATCTCCATGTTGTCCTTGTTGTTGTGTTCTGAAGCCCATGCAAAGGCTCTAATTGCATTCCTAAAGACTGCGTATGTTCCACAGGAAACTTCAGCCGACCAATTCAAAGATTGCGTAGCTAGCCTGACTGCCGACAATGGGCTGGGTTTCTCAGATGCAGATCTGACTGCTAAAGGAAGGATTCATAATGATGCTCTGCACGTCTCGATCGAGTGCAGGGGCACTACTATGGCCCATGTACTGGTGGATATCAGGTCCTCATTGAATGTTCTGCCAAAGAAAGCATTAGACCGTCTGGACTGTGAAGGTTTGATTTTAAAGCCGAGCAATACGGTGGTCAGGGCTTTCGACGGGTCAAAAAGGATGGTGCATGGGGAAGTGGACATCCCTGTTAAAGTTGGCTCTCAGACTTTTGCATCCACCTTTTATGTGATGGATATCAGACCATCATATTCTTGCTTGCTGGGTCGTCCTTGGATTTATAAGGCTGGGGCAGTGACTTCAACGCTCCATCAAATGTTGAAGTATTCGGTAAAGGGGAAGATTGTCATGGTACGGGGTGAAGAGGAGTACATGGTGAGTCATCTCAATTCCTTTCGCTACATGGAGATGGATGGGGAATTCATCGAAACTCCTTGTCAGAACTTTGAAGAGGTCCCCCAGACTTTGGTGTCAACTGAAGTTGCTACCGACAAACCTCCGATGAAGATGGCTTCTCTCAAGGATGCCAGGGCTGTAATTGAAGAAGGTGGGTGTACAAATTGGGGTCAGCTCCCTGATTTCACGCACAAAACTGACAAATTTGGTTTGGGCTTTACTACAGGGGCTCAAAGGGCTGTTAGGCGTGCATGGATTGGAAGACCTCCTCTGCACATCAGTAATCAGGGAGTTAATGCGGTTGAAGATGGTGAAGAAGATTCAGACATCGACAGATGGATTTACCCAACAACCAATGGGGGATTGAACAACTGGACGGCGAAGGACTTCATACCCGTTTCTTTTATTCCACAGTAATTGACTTTTGTTTTAAAGAGAATTAATAAACAGTTTTAAACTTTACGGCCCGGTGCCTTGCCCGAGGCACCTTGGTTTTGCTTGTGAGGGCTTATTATTTATCATTTTCATATATCATTAATAAAGCATTGGACGTTTCTTGCATTACAAATTTTGCGCTCCTTGTTTTTCTTTTCTGTCTCTCACTCTATTAAAACAGCTATTCTCTTACACACACTCACATATCATAATGCAGATCCATATCCACTATGGATCCCATTGATAACAATTCTGCTACTGCCAGTTATGAATTCAAAAATCCGATCAACCAGAGAACGAAGGTGAGGATGATTGTGAGGTTCCTGGAGAGTTTGCTAGACTGTTACTGCAGGAAGAAAGGGCCATACAGCCTCATGAAGAGCCAGTTGAATCAGTGAATTTGGGTACAGAGGAAGATATGAAAGAGGTTAAGATAAGGGCGAATCTGGTGCCTAGTGTCAAGCAACGGTTGATACAGGTGCTACACGACTATGTTGAGATCTTCACTTGGTCTTATGAAGATATGCCTGGTTTGGACACTGATATTGTGGTACACCGACTGCCGACTAAAGAAGACTATCCTCTGATAAAGCAGAAGGTTCGCCGTATGCGCCCTGAAATGTCATAGAAAATCAAGGCGGAGGTCATGAAGCAGTTTAACGCAGGATTTTTAGCTGTCACTTCTTATCCGCAGTGGGTTGCCAACATTGTTCCGGTGCCTAAGAAAGATGGCAAGGTACGAATGTGTGTGGACTATAGAGATCTGAATAGGGCAAGCCCCAAGGACGACTTCCCACTTCCTCATATTGATGTCCTAGTCAATAACACCGCGCAACATAAGATCTTCTCCTTCATGGATGGTTTTTATGGTTACAATCAGATCAAGATGGCTCCCGAGGACATGGAGAAGACAACCTTCATTACACAGTGGGGAACCTTCTGTTACAAGGTAATGCCTTTCGGATTGAAGAATGCTGGGGAAATTATCAGCGCGCCATGGTCGCTTTGTTCCACGACATGATTCACCATGAGATTGAGGTTTATGTTGATGACATGATAGCCAGGTCCCAGACTGAGGAAGAGCACCTTGACCATCTCCAGAAACTGTTCGAAAGGTTGAAGACGTACAAGCTGAGGTTGAACCCGAATAAGTGCACCTTCGGGGTAAGGTCTGGTAAGCTGCTGGGTTTCGTCGTTATTGATAAGGGTATTCAGGTGGAACCTGCCAAGGTAAAAGCCATACAGGAGATGTCGGCTCCCCGCACAGAAAAGGAAGTTAGAGGCTTTTTGGGACGTCTGAATTACATTGCCAGATTCATTTCACATCTGACCGCTACTTGTGAGCCAATCTTCAAGCTGCTGAAGAAAGATCAAGTGGTAAAGTGGAATGACGAGTGCCAGACCGCTTTCGAAAGAATCAAGGAATATCTTCAAGAACCGCCAACTTTGATGCCTCCAGTTGAAGGAAGACCTTTGATTTTATACTTGACAATACTGGATAGTTCAATGGGGTGCGTGCTGGGGCAGCATGATGAGTCTGGCCGAAAAGAGCATGCTATTTACTACCTTAGCAAAAAGTTTACCGACTGTGAGACCCGATACTCATTGCTCGAGAAAAATTATTGTGCTTTGGCATGGGCTGCTCGCCGGCTGACACAGTATATGCTGACTCACACCACCTTATTGATATCAAAGATGGATCGAATAAAGTATATCTTCGAAAAGCATGCCTTATTCGGAAGAATAGCAAGATGGCAGATGATCTTAACCGAGTATGACATCCAATACACAACCAAAAAAGCAACCAAGGGGAGTGTATTGGCGGATCATTTGGTGCATCAGGCCTTGGATGACTACCAGTCCATGAATTCCGAGTTCCCGGATGAGAATATCATGTTAGTGACCGACTGTGAAGAACCTGGACCGAATGAAGGACCTGAGGAAGGATCCCGATGGTCTATGTATTTTGATGGAGCATCAAACGCGTTGGGTAATGGAATTGGCGCTATGATCATATCTCCTGAGGGCTGTCATACTCCGTTCACCGCCCGATTATGTTTTAACTGCACCAACAATATGGCGGAGTATGAAGCTTGTATCATGGGTCTTCGAGCTGCTATTGACCCGAGGATTAAGTTCTTGAGTGTATTCGGAGATTCTGCTCTGGTGATTAGTCAGATCAAAGGCGAGTGGGATATGAAGCACCCAAATCTTATTCCTTATAAAGAGTATGTACTGACATTGCTCCCACATTTTAAGGAGAAAACCTTTGAACACTTCCCGAGAGAAGAGAACCAGTTAGCGGACGCGCTAGCTACCATGTCTTCTATGTTCAAAGTCTGGTGGGACAATGAAGCTCCCCAAATTACCATTGAGAGGTTGGACGAACCCACGCATTGCTGTGACATTAAGACTGAAGAGGTAACAGATAAACCCTGGTTTCACGAGGTAAAGAGGTATCTTGAGGCTCAAGAATACCCCGAGGCTGCATCTGTTAATGATAAGAAGTTCTTGAGAAGGTTCGCCGTGAAGTTCTTTGTTAGCAATGGTATCCTTTACAAGCGTAACCATGATTCAACCTTACTGCGATGTATGGACAAAAGCGAGGCGGAAAGGATCATAGCAGAGTTACATGAAGGTACCTTCGGAACTCATTCCAATGGACATACCATGGCAAAGAAGATCCTACGGGCTGGATATTACTGGTCCAATATGGAAGCCGACTGTTATCAACATTCTCGAACCTTTCATAAGTACCAAGTCTATGCTAATAAGGTGCATGTACCTCCAGTTCCCCTGAATGTTTTGACAGCTCTGTGGCCCTTTGCGATGTGGGGCATCGACATGATCGGCGAGATCAGACCTACTGCATCCAATGGACATCGTTTCATCTTAGTAGCCATTGAATATTTTACAAAGTGGATTGAGGCAGCTTCCTTTGCTACAGTAACCAAGAACGCTGTGGCGAGGTTTATCCTACATAATATGATCTGTCGATATGGTGTACCTGAGAGGATTATTACTGATAATGGTACAAATATCAACAATATGATGATCATTGAGCTCTGCAAACAGTTCAAGATACAGCATCATAACTCTTCTTCCTACCGACCGAAGATGAATGGGGCTATTGAAGCAGCTAATAAGAACATCAAGAAGATTGTACAGAAGATGACGGTGACCTACAAAGACTGGCACGAGATGTTACTATTCGCTCTTCATGGGTACCGTACCTCAGCACGGACATCGACATGGGAAACACCCTCCTATCTAGTGTATGGCATGGAGGCGGTCCTACCCATCAAAGTCCAGATACCCACTCTCCGGATTATGAAGGATGCAGGTCTGAATGAGGGCGACTGGATCCAAACCTGGCTTGATCAGCTGAATTTAATTGATGAAAAGAGGCTTACTGCTATTTGTCATGGTCAGAAGTATCAAAAGCGAATGATCAAGGCTTTTAACAAGAAAGTCAGGCGACAAGAATATCAATTTGGAGATCTGGTGATCAAGCGCATCATACTACCACAAGGTGATCCCAGGGGCAAATGGACTCCCACGTACGAAGGGCCATTTGTGGTTAAGAATATTTTCTTGGGAGGAGCTATGATTCTAACCACCATGGATGGTGACGACCTTCCTCACCCTGTCAATACAGACATAGTGAAAAGATACTATGCATAATCAAAGACCCGCTAGGTTGACCAGCCTAGGCAAAAATAAGGGCTTCTTGGCGAACCAAAAGGGTTCGGGAAAAAGTAAGGGATGAAAATGAAAAAAAACTGTACACCCGGCAAGTCAAAAACCTGAAAAGGCGGCTTGGGAAAAAAAGGGTATCCCGGTGGACTAAAAACCCGAAAGGGCGGTCCAGGAAAAAAATATGGATTGAAGCATAACACTGTGTCTCATTGGATCATCTTACAAACAGACTTCAGTATCGACTATCAAGCTCGGACGACACCAATCAATTTGATCTACCTTCGACCAAGTAGTAAAGTGATGAGACACTTGAAGATATAAAGGCAATAACAGAGTTGGAACCCGATGGAATTGTTTCACATAGCTGTTTTTCTTTCTTTGTACACAAAATGTATAATTTATGTTCCCTCGATGGCGTTCTCTTACTAGGATGTCAACCTCTTTGTACAAAATTCCTATTACAGGCCAATTTCAAAAATCAATACAATTCAATTTCACAAATTTCAACTTGTTTTTCTTTTTCTGTTTTGTTTTGCAAGAATGTCCAATGATACATTTTTTATATATGCATTTGAGAATAATTGCTGCTTATAAATACTTACACAAGAAATAAAAGACAATTACTCGTAATTCCAGGAACAGGGGCAAACAAGAAATGTCCAAACCTTATAGTTGCTCTATCCACCAAGTACAGGGATAGAGCCAGCTTGAGAATATGACTAAAGGTATATACGCTCCTCGCAGAGTAGGAATTATCCAAAGATAGTGGTGTTAGCTCTCCCCAGTCGAGTTTCATAATCGCGAATGAGTCGGCAAAATTCTTCCCAAGCAGAGTTTATCTATCACCAACAAGAGAAGTTCACTGCCAGTGGAGTTTATTTCTCCAAATCAGTAGATCGTCCAACAGAGTATCTCTCTTCCCCACAGAGTCATTCTCCCACATGGTTATTCTCAAATAGAGTGTCTCCCGGCAGATTGTTCTCGAGCAAAACAGACGTAAGTCTCCAGTTAATCATCTTCGGTCACTTTCCCCAGCAAGAACAAAGAACTCACCGCCTTATACTCTCTAACAGCAGCCCGGGATTTATTCTCCCCAGCCAGAGAATATTACAAGAACATTGCATATCCATACATTGTGGCATGCACATATGCATCATACAGCACAATCTCATTTATTTTGAGAACATGATTACTCAATACATTTCATACATCATGACATTACATACGACTAACTCTTTACCTTTCAGGGAAAGATGCGATCAAGTTCTCGCAAGCTTTCTCTGGTTCAGTCAAATCGATACTAAGATTTCTATTCCAGTTTAAGCTATGAAGCCCGGAAATCGACCGGATAATATCTTGATTTATCCAAAATACTACGAAGCCTGGAATCGACCAAATAGTGGTATGTCTTAAATACAAGATATAAAGCCTGGAAATCAACCAGAAAACAACTTAACCCCTCATCAAGTTATTTTGAAGCCTGGAAATCGACCAGATAGCAGTACAAGATACCATGAAGCCTGGAATCGACCAGACAGTGGTATAGGACACCGTGAAGCCTGGTGCACGACCAGATAGCGGAAAAGGACACTGAATCCTGGGACACGACCAGATAATAGTATAAGGCACTGCGAAGCTTGGAATTCGGTCAAATAGCAGTTTACTCGGCCAATTACTATGAAGCCCAAAAATCGACCGGATGTTAGTATGCCTTAAATTCAAGTTGAAACTCGGATGCGACCGAATAACCACTTAATTCCTTATGAAGCATGGAGCACGACCAGATAAGAATTGAGAAATTGAAAAGCCTAGAGGACGACCAGATAGAAGTTTTAATCTCATCTCCCGAGTAAGTCATTGTAAAACCTAGAGCACGACAAGATAGCAGTCAGTCTGTTTTTCCTCAGCAAATCACTGTAAAGCCTAGAGCACGACCAGATAGCAGTTCATTTTCACCTCCTCGACTAAGAGATGATTCCCCAGTAGAGTAACGAACAACTGAAGCTCCTAAAATTCTACTTCCCCCAAGACAGAGACCGACGCTCCCCAACGTAGTCCTCCTCAATAACAGGTGTACGGGCTCTCGCAAAGGAATATCTTATGCAATCAACATTCCTTATGATGGCATCTTTAAGCCCATCTTCCGTCATTGACTTCCAAATGGCATCTATAAGCCCATTCCTGATATCGCAAGACGAGTACCACTTCATGCAAGTGCAAATTTCTGGGCACTCTAGTGTTCAATCATCTTCCACCTTCAGATTACGAAAGGCAGACAAACCAATCTACATCCTCAAGTTTAAGAAGACTGAACAGGGGCAGCTGTTGTACCCCAAAATTTTCCCTCCCATATTTCTCAATACATGTCAAGTGAGGTCCTCAAATTGCTCAAGGAAGTCCAAGAGTTGACCAGACAAACTCTCTGCTAAAGCAGTCTACCTAAAATTAGGGTTTCATTTTGCACCAAGATGTTTGAATAAAAAGGGTCCCAAATGCTCACTATTATCCTAATATGTTCTCAAGACCATCCATGTCAAGTTTAAAGCCTTGCAGAGGAAGTTGGCTCTGTCAATTGCTCAAAGGCCTGAAAATCGACTATGCTAGGGCAAAAGTCAACTGTGGCCCACATACAATCAAACTTCAAGATTTTTGGTCAAAATTCTCATTTTGAAGTATTATTCATCATTTGATCAAGGGTTGATCATGATTCCACAAGGATTGCTCACAATTCATCAAAACCCAAAAGTTGCTAAATTAGGGTTTTGTAGGAAAAGTTAACTCAACTTTGAACAAGCATAACTTTCTCATACTTTATAAAAAATGACCCATCCAAAGCTCATTTTGAAGAGGATGTAATTCCATACAATTAATCTTCATATCCTAAGTTCAAAATATGCACTCACAAGAAGATATTAATTTGGACATTATAGGTCATTTTGAAAAGTCAACAAAAACACCTTTTGGGTCAAATCTTCATACATGAACATGGAAGACTCAATTGAGATGAAACCAAAAGGGTTGCTTAGAGGACATCTTAATCTTTCTAAAAAGTCAAAGAACACCTCTCTAGGGTCAAAATTTAAAGAGTTATGCATTGGCCAAGTTGACCCTTTTTGCAAAATTGCCACAAGTCAAATGTGGCCAAAATTGCATTTTTTGCTAAACGGGCCCAACTTTTTATGCTTGCACTGAGTTTGTAATGTAACCCACGACCCATGAGCCCTTCCACTTATCATTCTTTTATTTTTGTCATTTATTTTGATTTTATTTCAATTAAATCAAATAAAATCAATATAAAATAATGAAAATATCAAAAGCTAATTAAATCTTGAGATTTTGTGCATGATTAGGTCCATTACACAGCTGGAAACAAGATCAAATTGTGAAAGGTTCAAAATGGACAGAAAAAGATTGATTTTTCTTGTTTTGGAAAGATTTTGCCCAAGGATCAAATCATGAATCAATATTCATAATTGGAGAAGATTTGAAACAAATTGTAACCCTAATACATTTTTGGATACATAAGGGACAAGTGCAGACCAAAAAACAAGAGGTGAGAGGCGTGCAAAAGAGAGAAAGAATTTAAAAAAATTCAAGAAAAGTTGCAAACTGATTTCCAAGATCCAGGCTATCTCAAGCCATTCTGATCATACCAATCGCTTGCTGGACATCCTAGGATCGTGATTCAATCGTTAGCAAGCTTCCCCAAACTCAGAATCACGCTGTAAGGTTCATACGGTTTATCACTTTTCTTGAATTCGAATATCTTAATTTTGACATCTTTAATAAGATTGATTGGCATATTCTTAAACCTTGTGATGTTTGCAAGCTAATGGTTATATTTAATTGCGTTTTTATTGACTGAACATGAAAGTGCCATGGCTAGGGTTTTTGCTTTGTTTTTAGGGGTTTCTTGTACAGGTACAATTAGGCATGGATAATGGTACCATGATGCTCGTGAGGTTGCAACGAGTGGGTTGGTACCATTGGTTTTGATTTATCATGCGTATACAAGATTTTAGAATGAACAAGGGCTGTAGTGACACTCAGATGTCCGTAGGTAAAAGCTTCCAGGGCTAACACGACGGTGGGAGGAAGAAGAAGGATACATGGCGCTTCATGGTTTGCCAGTTTGAATTTCGCGCGTTCCAACGATTAGCTTTTTGTTTTTATCATATAATATTTATTTGTTATTATTTATACAACTAACACAACCAGCTCAGCTGGCAAGCGTGCAGTAGAGGAATGCTTAAGGACCTGGGTTCGATCCCCAGGTCCCAACCTTGGTTTCATATTATTTTGCTTTGCATAATCAGGTGCACAAGTGTCCCTTGCATCCACTATACATCATCAGCATCCAACCATCAGATCATCAACATGCCAGATCTAAGGCCTTCTCCCATGAGGGTCCACCATACGCCCAGTCAAACAAGCACATGGGATTGGAAAAGTCAAAGGGGCAAGGAATTATTGGGCTCAGAATTGCAAATTGCACCCCCTTCTTGCTAAACAACACCAGGCCCATTCTTCCTCTTTTCTATTTCTTTTCTTTTATTTAATTTAATTAGTTTAATTATTTTTTAACAAAATTAATTTCTTTTTCATGAAAATCATAAAATCAAGTTTCACAAAATTTAGAATTAGGTTTTATTTTATCAATTTAATTTAATACTAGTTTAATTTAATCTAGGATAATTCTAACCTTTTTTTTATAATTAAAGTGAGTTAGCAAATTAGGGTTCAACTTTTGATATAAATTTTATTTCTTAAAATAAAAAGGTACAAAAATAGGTTAATTTAATTATTTTTCTTAAATTTAAATTAATTAGTAATTAGGTTTTTTATTATTATTCAATCAAGCTTTATTTTCTCAAAATAGCAAAAACCACAAAAATGATTTTTCTTTTAAATTACAATTAGGTAGTTGGGGTCAAAACCCTAAATCTCTCGTTTTCGATTCATCGCGCGCGTTTATTATTTTTGCAATATTAATGTAACTGCTCATGGTATGTAATAGTTTAATTAGGATTTTCTTTATTTATCGTTTTACGAGTTTTTTTGGCTATGTAATTAATCCCTACCCCGAAGCCTTGTAATAGCGTAGGTTTTATTTCTCGCATTTTAGTTCTCGCAAATATTAACTGTTAGATGTATGTTAATAGGATTATATGACAAGATTGCATGATAATTTAAAACGGCTAGAAAACCCTAATGTGCAAAGATAATAACTGAAATCAAATCACTTGCACATGCACACTCTTAGGGTATACTCTCACTTCGGTTGCCTTCGGTAAACGGTTATTAAGTATAGGGTGTCTTAGTGGTTTCCCTCTTGTCTAACAAAGATCAAAAGTCCCATTCAGAAAGGTTGCCTCGGAAATGTTGCCTCGAATATGATCTTAAGGCTCTAGGGTTATTACTAAGACGTGCTAACATTGTTTTAGTGATCACACGCCCCTCTCGAATTGACCCTTACAACTCCAACGATGATGCTTCCTATTTCTCAATAGTAGGGTAGCGTTGTCTAAAGGAAACAAGAATAGAAATAATCCTTTTTTTCGAGTAGGTAGATGCTAGTAGGTACTTGCTCAAAAAAATCAAACTTTTCACACCAAACACTTTTCAAACAAAGTTTTCAAAAATAACTTCGTAACACTCTTGAGGACAGAAACAAGGGTTAAAACGAAGTAAAACAAAAATTTTCAAAACAAACACACACAAGCAATTTTAAAAGATGAACAAGTACCTAAAAACCCATGGAAAACCATGGATAGAAAGGGTGATAATACCTTCCATTTCTATAATCTACCCCCCGTACTCATAATATCTCGAAAAAGGACTTTTTATGTGCTTTCTTTCCTTTCGGGTTGGATAAAATAAAAGTCGGTGGCGACTCTTGCTTACCGTGACATTTTGCGAATAAAAAATGCAAAATGCAAACCAGCATTTTTCAAAACAGTCGGTTCTGCCACCGTATCACACCAAGCATGACAACTTCTTAAATCAACCCCTTGTACTTTTGAATCAAATTTGATAACCTTGAAATCTGGTGAACCAAAATAACCTTGCCATGCCATTTCTTCCAAAACAACTCCAATGGTGAGGTTTGAACTTCTCAAGCTTTATTCACTAGGGCATGGAAATAAACTCATGAACCCATGGAGCAACTTGCTAAATCTCATTGCCTTTACCTACATTAGTAACAAGCAGGACAAAACAACATTGAATTTTATTAATTAAAAGGAAAAATCAAGACAAAATATTCATGACCACAAAAGAAAACAAGTCAAGGTACTTGGTGATTCGTCAAAGAGTAAAGCTAAAGGTAGGGAGGAGAATCAAGAACCCTAATGTGATCTTGTTGTGATTGAAACAATATGGTATTATGAAAGGATCTTAGTGGTAAAAATTGGGATACAACAGCTACCCTTATTTAAGTTTCTTCTATACGGAGATACGAAGGTTAAAAATCTTCGTGTCGACGCGATCGAAGATACTAAAATATAAAACAAACCCAATTTTTGGCCTTAAGATGTCATGCAATGCTTATGAATATGAGTGCACATGGACACCTCCAAAGGGATGCAAAACACCACTTGGGATGTAACAAAATAAAGAAACAAGAGAGCAACCCAACTAGGAAAATAAATCACTGGTGGATCAAAAGACCCGACTTAGAGAGGATGGTAAATGGTTAAAGGATACACCAACTCCCACTGAAGGCGAAACTACCACTGTTCACTGAAGGTAGAAAGAGGAAAGAAATAACAACACCGACGTTCACTGATGGTGAGCTACCAACGTTCGCTGAAGGTAGAAGGATAAGAAATATCATAGCATCGCCGTTCACTAATGATGAACTACCAACATTCATTGAGGGTAACAAAAATATAAGAATCACCAAATTTCACTGAAGGTGACCTACCAACTTTCACTGAAGGTAGAGAGAAAATATATCATAGCACCGCCGCTCATTGATGATGAACTACCACCGTTCACTGAAGGTAGAAAAAAGATAAGAGTTTCCCCAAAATCCTGGCATTTCACCTAGAACGTGTATCAACTTCTTATTTAACCAAGGAATTATGCATGGAAAAGGGTAATTGTTATACCCCAAAATTTTCCCTCCCATATTTCTCAAAATATTTCAAGAAAGATCCCCAAGTTGCTCAAGATAGTCCAAGGGTTGGCCAGACAAGCTCTCTCCTAAGGCAGTCTACCTCAAATTAGGGTTTCATGTCGCATAAAGATACTTGAGTCCAAGGGCCCCCAAATTCTCAACATTGTCCTAATATGTTCTCAAGATCATCCATGTAAAGTTTCAAGCCTTGCAGAGGAAGTTTGCTCAGTCAATTGCTCAAAGGCCTAAAAATCGACTGTGCTAGGGCAAAAGTCAACTGTGGCTTACATACAGTTAAAATTCAAGATTTTTGGTCAACATCCTCATTTTGAAGTATATTTCATAATTTTATCAAGGGTTGATCATGATTCATCAAGGAATGCTCATAATTCATCAAAAGCCAAAAATTGCTAAATTAGGGTTTTGTAGGAAAAGTCAACTCAACTTTGACCAAGCATAACTTTCTCATACTTAATGAGAAACGACCCATCCAAATCTCATTTTGAATAGGGTGAAATTACCTACAATCCATTTTCATCTCCCAAGTTCAAAATATGCACTCACCAGAAGTTATGAATTTGGACATTATAGGTCATTTTGAAAAGTTAACAAAAACACTTTTTTTGTCAAAGCTTCTTACATGAACATGGAAGATCCAATTTAGATGAACCCAAATAGGTTTCTTAGGGGACAACCTAAGATTTCTAAAAAGTCAAAGAACACCCTCATAAGGTTAAAATTGAGAGAGATATGCATTGTCAAAGTTGGACAATTTTTGAAAAAAATGCATGAAGCAAATATTGACCAAATTTGGATTTTTTTCCAAATGGGCCTATCTTTTCAAGTTTGAAACTCATTCCTAACATGGTCCACGACCTCTAAGTCCACCCATACATTTTTCTACTATTTATGCTATTTATTTTGATATTTTATTCATTAAAATTCAGAATTAATTAAATAAATAATAGAAATAATGTAAATTTTGATGTGAATCCATTTTGGGAAAGTTTTATGCTGGTTTATGTCAATTGATTTCATGCAATAACTCTTCAAATATGTCCAGGTTCATCCACATGTGAAAATAGCATAAAATCATCAAATATGGCATTTTTTTCAAATTTTGATCATGGTCTTAAAACACAACATTATAAGGGAGATTCTTTCCATGCTTTCTTGTCTCCTCATTCTCCTCTATAAATATAGAGCCATACAAGCTTGAAAGGGACGAAAATCCCCTCTAAAAATCTCTTCAAAAAGCTCTCTAAAAGCTCTTCAAAAAGCTCTCCAGAAATCAAAGAATTGGTGCAAGTCATATCTCGAGGTTCCGGTCTCTCTCAATTGACATCAAGCCTCAAACCATCCTATTGAAGTCCTCAAGAGTCTTACAAGGCCCAAGAGAAATCCATCACACACCTAGCACGCCCCCCATATGACAACACCGGTTTGGTAAAATTTTAAACTTTGAATCTCTAATTTTAATCATATTTTATGGTATGCTAACGTTTGTTTGAGTTTATATAGAACAATTATGGATGGTTGAATCATAGGTTCCACGCAAGAATAAAAAAACACCATAGTTAGAGCATGAAGCTTTTGAAGATTCGGGCCTAGGGATTTCTGATGATTGCACCCCCTGTTTACTTTTGCTACTAGACCCATCTTTATTTTCATGTTTTATTCGTTTTATTTATTTCTTTTAATCCTTTTTTTATCAATAAACAAATATAAAAATCACATAAAAATAGATTTAGGATTTTTTTTCTTAATTAAATTTTAATTTTAGGTAAAACTTTAATTTATTTTTGTAAATAACTTAAAAATAATTAGAATAAACACGTTTTATTACTAACTTAATTATATTTTATTTTTTCCTAAAATAACCAAAGAAACCAAAATAGGTCATGTAATTATTTTTATTAATTAATTTAATTAACTAATTAATTGCATATATAATTTAGAAAACTTATTTCTTTTATTAAAAACAACAAAAAACAATTTTTCTTTTAATTAGGTTAGAAGGGTAAAAACTTTAAATTCTCGTCGATCTTAATTCTTCTCGCGCGCTTTATTTTTATTATTTACCATATTGATGTAACTGCCTACAGTTTGTAATAGTTTAATTAGGACGTTTATTTACATTTATCGCTTTATTTTCAAAGGGTTTGTTTTTGGCTATGTAAATACCCGAAGCCTTGTAATAGCGTAGTTTAAATTCCGCACTTTAAATTCCGCAAATTATTAACTGTTAGATGTATGATATAGGGATGCATGACAAGAATGTATGATTATTTTTAAAACAGTTAGATCACCCTAAATGTGCAAAGATAAATAAACTGAAATTGAATCATTCGCACATGCGCACTCCTAGGGTACACTCCCACTTGGTTGCCTTCGATAAATGGTCATTGAGTATAGGATGCTTTAGTGGTCGTCCTTTTGTCTAAACAAAGATCAAAGTCCCGATTCGGAAAAGTTGCCTCGGAATGGTTGCCTCGGAATTGTTGCCTCGAATAATTGATCTAAGACATTAGGGTTATTACTAAGACGTCCTAATATTGCTTTAGTGACCGTGCGTCCCTTTCGAATTGACCCTCAAAACTCCAACGATGATGCTACCTACTCACTAATAGTGGGATAGCATTATCTAAAGGAAATAAGCATAGAACGATTCTTTTTTAGAGTAGGTAGATTAGTTCTTAGATACTTGCTCATTCCAAACAAATTTTTCACACTTACACTCCTTTACAAACAAAGTTTTCAAAAACACTTCATTACACTCTTGAAGACAGAAGCAAGAGTTAAATCGAAGTCAAAACAAAAACTTTTCAAAGCCCACAAACACAAAGAAAACAATTTTGAAAATGATGAGCAAGTACCTAAGAGCCCGTAGATAACTACGGATATAAAGGGTGCTAATTCCTTCCCTTTCTATAATCTACCCCCCATACTCAGAAATATCTCGAAAAAGGAATTTTTCTGTGCTTTTTTCCTTTCCTTGTTGGATAAAATAAAAGACGGTGGCGACTCTTGCTTACCGCGACATTTTGCGAACACAAACGCAAAACGCAAACTAGCAAATTCCTTAAACAAATAGGGAAACACGTCCCGGTTCTGGCCACCGTATCACAGAACTGGCGACTCTGCTGGGGAGTTAATAAGTGGGGTGTACCTTAGGAATAGTTCATCATATTGTTTTCAATTGTTTGATTTGTTAGCTTTATTTTGTGGGCTTCGTATCGGAGTTACTATAGATCCTAACCCGAATCTGGGGGATACCTTTTAGGTAAGTAGCAATAGACTGTGCGGGAACTGTACGGCGTAGACCGATACGGTTGAAGCAGTAGCTACGTTGGTGTGACGCATTAGTTGGTACTGACATCCCTTGTGGAGGAACAAGGAGAGTATGGGGCTGCTAATGGATCATTAAGCATCAACTGACCTTAGAAACTATAATTGACCAACTTGGCCATAGAAAAGTAGCAGCATGCTACACTCATTGAGACCATACTCTCGCGATGATCCCGACTGCAAGAAAAGGTTGCTAAATTGGAATTATGACCGATCGAGGATGGTCAGTGATATTGAGAACCTCTAGAACCCGGTTACTATTACTAGGACAGGTTGAACCAACTAAACTAAAAGAGGGTAATACCTAAACTCCATGCTAGCCTGAAACTTAAGGGCTATTGTGTGACTTGTGTGCTTTCAACTTGAACTACTTGCACATGTTTGTTATCTAACAACTTGAGTTCCTTGCAGGTTTTGTTTACAGTCCTTATCCAATACCTTGGATTTCTTGCCGGATTTACTTGTTTACATTACCTCGTACTTTTGCTTAAACGCATAACATACACATCATAACATCATGCCTTAACATTTCCTTAACCATTTCAAGGATCTTAAAGGTTTGTGATGCAGGTTATGGTAAATCAAACGTCTAGCAAGGGGCAAAGGGGATTTATTTTCCTCTAGCTAATGTCATCTAGATATCAAAACACAATAATTTGAGTCGATGGCTATGACCCACTCGATATGGTGAGCTTGACTCTTGAAGAAGGACTCTCAATAAACGCGAAGTTTCTTCAATCAAATTCTAACAGTTTCTTGTTTACCCCGCGAGATCCTTGAAAACATTGCATACATATATCATACATATCATTGCATTACAGGTACCATTACAGGTTTCTCATCTTCTTCGCTGTTTATTTCAGCAATCATGTCTTCTGAAACACCTACTGATCAAGCCATCAAGGCTCTTCAAGCTCAGAATGCTCAGTTTCAGGAAATGTTCTTGAACTTGGCCAAGAGCCAACAAGATTTGAAGACTCTTATCTTGAAGGACAAGAAGAAGAAGAAGAAGGTGGTCCTCTTGAATATGGGTCGCAGATTCGGGAACAATTTGTGACAGAAGACTGATTTTTCCCATTCATCTGGAGGGGGAGAGAATCAAGAGGAAAGAAAGGGTCCTAGCCCTGTGGTTTCTGACAATGATACAGACTTTGATGAAGACCAGTATCCTCCTGCTGAGGATATATATAAGCAACTTGAATACCGGCTCAGTGCAATGGAAATTCAGAAGATACCTGGGTTGGACTTTAGAGATCTGGGATTGGCATCTGGGGTGGTGATCCCTCACAAGTTTAAAGCTTATGTCTTTGCTCAGTATGACGGGGTATCCTACCCGAAGCTACACCTTCGCTCATACGTCATAAAGATTCAACCCTATACTGCTGATAGAAATCTCTGGGTTCATTTCTTTTAAGATAGCCTGTCAGGGACTCAACTTGAATGGTTCTGTCAACTGGAAGGAGATAACGTCCGCAACTGGGAGGACCTTGCTGCTGCTTTTTACAAGCAATACCAGCATAACGCCGACCTTTCTCCCACGCGTACTCAACTTCAGGGTATGTCTATGGGTACAAGTGAAGACTTTAAGGACTACGCTCAGAAGTGGAGAGATCTTGCTAGAATAGTCCAACCCCCTCTGTCTGATAGGGAGTTGGTGGATATAATTCTTAGGACTTTGTCTGGTCCCTATTTCAATCATTTAATCGACAGCTCGTCAGTGGGTTTCACCGAACTGATTTTGACTGGAGAAAGAGTAGAAGCTGGGATCCTGAGTGGTAAGATCCAGAAAGATACCTCTTCGAGTACAGAGAAGAAATAATTTTGTGGCAAGAGGGAAGCCAATGCTGTGCACGGCCAGAAGAGGCGTAGCCAAGCAGACTACCACCAATCTGTGGGGGCAGTGTTGATCTCTAATTCGGCACGCACATAACAACCATAACAAAGAAATAATCAGCTAAAGGGGGAAAGACTTCAAAGGCAGTTCACCCAAATCAACATGCCATTGTCACAAGCATTGCAACACATGTTGAAGATGAATCTGATTACGGCGATAAACCCTCATCCGAACCCTAAGACTTCTTCTCCTAACTACAACCCAGATGCAAGGTGTGCTTATCATTCTGGTAGCCCGGGGCACAATACTAATGATTGTTGGGCGCTGAAATACAAGATTCAGAATATGATTGACGCTAAGGAGATCGAATTTGACCATCCTGAGACTCCCAATGTGATCACTGCTCCCTTGCCAAAATATGGCTAGGATTGAAAGCACTTTTGTTCATTTGAATTCTGAAGTTGTATTTTTCTTTGCTTATTCAAACAATTATTGTCATGTCAAACTTTTTATTTCATTAATGCATTACACATGTCTGTTTTGAATTAATTGTTTTCACTATGCTTAAATTGCTTCATATTTCCTTTTTGTGATGTTCAACTCTCGATTAAAAAACTCTAAACCTTTAGAGGGAGGATGATGAAAATGATACCACAATCTCTACAGTATGCTTTTGAACAGACCCCGCTGACGATGTACAAGCGTTGTTTCAAATCCTAAACAGTGGAGTTATAAAGAAGATAATCCCTAGTCAACCCCTTTGAGCCAAAGAAGTTGGAGTTTTTCTTTTCACACAAATTAAAACCCTTAATCACAACCTGGGGCAGGGTAGTTTTCTCAGTTGATCCAGGTGCACAATGAATGGCATCAAAGACGTTCTCGCAAACTAAAAGACGATGATGGTTCCCTATAATCGTCAGGACAGGAAGTCGTTATCCCTCCAAATAAAAATTATGTCAAAACTTATGAAAGGGACTTAAGAAAAAAACTGGGGCATCCCGCTGACTGTAATCACAAGAAAAAAACAGTTTAGGCAAAAAGACAGGGATAAAGAAATCAAAAAGAAAGAGGTCCTACAAACTCTCAACAAAATGACTGCCTGTTCAAAATAATCTATTAGTATCCGAACCATCACTGGAATATCTGAGCAAAGACTCAAAACGAGGTCTAAATGCACAATTAGCTTAGTTTAGGATCGAAGAACATCACGAAGAACAGGTGGGTACAAATAAAATCTGAGCCTTTATCCTTTGTTTCTTGAACCGTGAACCATACCACATTATAACCCTTAAAAGTCCTAGTTGAGGCATGGGTTAGTTTGAAAGCATACTGTTACAAAGGGTATCCTGACTCCATTAGGGCTTGCTGTAAATCCTGAGTTGACATCACATTTTTCAAAAATTCACTTGTTTTCTTGAAAACTGCATTTTCAAAGAACTTCAAAACAGACATAAGCTTTGCATTCTTAAAATAACATTGTTTGCATATGACTATTTGTTCAACAACAGAGAAATTCGCACGACGAATATCTAGTGAACAAAAACCTTTTCAATAAAAAGGGTTGCCTCAAGTGGAAAAAACACTTCCAACCAAGGGGCACGGCATGAGCATTATCTATCATCTGGGGCAGTCAAGTCAAGATTCAAGGAGTCTCTCAAAGATGCCAAATAGCCAGGGGCAGATCTCCATCTGAATCACTTGGGGCATTGGACATGAATTCCAGCAACGAATCTTGTATGATCAAACGAACATCTTCTGGTAGTATGACAACACAACACTACCGACAATGACAACTCCCTACACCCTGAGAGCGTGGACATAGTCTGAGAATACTGCGTATGAACAAAGACCCGCTAGGTTGACAGGCCTAGGCAAAAATAAGGGCATCCCGACGAATCAAAAGGGTTCGGGCAAAAATTAGGGATAAAAACAAAAAAATATTTGTACACCCGATAAGTCGAAAACCTGAAAAGGCGGCTTGGGCAAGAAAGGGTATCCCGGTGGACTGAAAATCTGAAAAGACAGTCCAGGCAAAAGTTAGGGATTAAAGTGTACGACTATGTCCCGTCATCTCGTCACTTGCTTACCAGAAGAAGATTTGTCATTTCAATCGGCAATTACCAAGCACCTCATAGGTTGGAATAATACTCGATCCACAAGGCCTCCGCAGGCACCTTCTCCCGCAGATACAAGGGTAAAAAAGTCTCGATGCAAAGTCATTGTCATATCCTTAGCCCGCGTCCCAGTAACATCTACACTCCCCGCAAAGTAAGAAAAGGACAGTGGTGTTAATTCTCCTCAGCTGAGGCTCGCAACCACGAATGCGTCAGTAAGATTATCCCCAAGCAGAGTTTATCTATCACCAGCACTGGAAGATTATCCCTAGTGGAGTCTGGAAGATTATCCCCAGTAGAGTCTAAAAGATTATCCCCAGTGAAGTGGCCATTGGAAAATCATCCCCAGCGGAGTTCATTCCTTTCACAGACAGAAATTTAATCCCCAACAGGGTTCACTGTCACCAGCAACAGTAATTCATCCCCAGCTGAGTTTTATTTCTCCGAATCAGCAGATCTTCTAGCAGAGTATATACTCCCCACAGAGTCATTTCCTCGCTAGTCCATTCCCCAGCGGAGTTATTCTCTCCTGCAGGATTATTCTCCCAATCATCTTCGGTCGTTATCCCCAGTGAGCGAAACTCTTTATTCTCCAACAACAGTCAGAGATTTATTTTCCCAAACTCGGACGTACCACAATAGCATTTCATGTTCATATATCATGACGTGCGCATACATATTGCATACAACATAATTTCATTTATTTTGAGAACATCATCATACAATGCATGTCATGCATCATATACAATTAATCATATACCTTTTCAGGAAAGATGGTTATCATCAACAACTTCCTGCAAGTTCAAGATTAACTCCGGAAACTAAATAGACTTTATACGGGTTCGTCACGAAGCAATCTTACACGGGTTTCTCCTAAATACAGCTTTACACGGGTTCGTCACAAAGTAACCTTACCCAGGTTCCTCCTGAAGTTTTACACAAACTTATCACAAAGTAACCTTATCCAGGTTACTCCTGAAGTTTTACATGAACTTAACTTATCACAAGGTGACCTTACCCAGGTTCCTCCTGAAGTTTTACACAGACTTATCCCGAAGCAACCTTACCCAGGTTCCTTCTCAGTCCCGATGTAGTTTCACCCAAACTCCTCATGAAGCAGCCTTACCTAGGTTTCTTCCCGGTTCAGATGCAGTTTTACCTAAACCCATCATGGAGCAACCTTACCTAGGTTCCTTCTCAGTTCAGATGTAGTTTTACCTAAACCCATCATGGAGCAACCTTATCTAGGTTCCTTCTCAGTTCAGATGTAGTTTCACCTAAACCCATCATGGAAAAACCTTACCTAGGTTCCTTCTCTTTCCCGATGTAGTTTCACCTAGACTCATCATGGAGCAACCTTACCTAGGTTCCTTCTCTTTCCTGATGTAGTTTCACCTAGACTCATCCTGAAGCAACCTTACCTAGGTTCCTCCTCAGTCCCGATGCAGTTCTACCCAAACTCTTTACAAAGCAACCTTACCCAGGTTCCTTCTCGGTTCAGATGCAATTTTACTCAAACTCCTCACAAAGCAACCTTACCCAGGTTCCATCTCGGTTCAGACGCAGTTTTACCCAAACTCCTCACAAAGCAACCTTACCCAGGTTCCTTCTCGGTTCAGACGCAGTGTTATCCAAACTCCTCACGAAGCAACCTTACCCAGGTTCCTTCTCATAACCCTACTATCCAGGTTTCTTTTCTCTTATCTCCAGACAGCAATCCACAACACTGTAAGACCCAGAACTATCAAACACGATCGGTTTCACCTTTCCCTAGTAGGCCGCGGTGCAGCATGTACACAACTAGATACGCAGTTCACTTCCGCTTCCTAAAGCCGGAGTTAATTCCTCAGTTGAATAACGGATGACTGAAGTTCCTAAATTTTGACAGAGATAATTCTTCAGTAGAATAAACGGACAAGTTCCTAAATTTCGACAGAGATGATTCCTCAGTAGAATAAACGAACGAGTTCCTAAATTTCTACAGAGATGATTCCTCAGTAGAATAAACGGACGAGTTCCTAAATTTCGACAAAGATGTTTCCTCAGTAGAATAAATGGACGAGTTCCTAAATTTTGACAGAGGTGATTCCTCAGTAGAATACGGATGACCGGAGCTCCTAAAATTCTACTTCTCTCAACAAAGATCAGCCTTCCCCAGCGGAATCTTCCTCAACAACAGGTATACAAGCTCTCGCTAAGGAATCTCTTATGCGAACGACACTCCTTCAGATGGAATCTTTAAGCCCATTCCCTTGTCAGCAATTTCCAAATGGCATCTGTAAGCCCATTCCCGACATCACACGACAATTACCACTTCATACGAGTGCAAATTTCTGGGCACTCTAGTGTTCAATCCTCTTCCACCTTCAGATCACGAAAGGCACGAAAGCCAATCTATATCCTCAGGTTTAAGAAGATTGAATAGGGGCAGCTATTGTACCCCAAAATTTTCCCTCCCATATTTCTCAAAATATTTCAAGAAAGATCCCCAAGTTGCTCAAGGTAGTCCAAGGGTTGGCCAGACAAGCTCTCTCCTAAGGCAGTCTATCTCAAATTAGGGTTTCATGTTGTATCAAGATAATTGAGTCCAAGGGACCCCAAATTCTCAACATTGTCCTAATATATTCTCAAGATCATCCATGTCAAGTTTCAAGCCTTGTAGAGGAAGTTTGCTCAGTCAATTGCTCAAAGGCCTGAAAATAGACTGTGCTAGGGCAAAAGTCAACTGTGGCTTACATACAGTCAAAATTCAATATTTTTGGTCAACATCCTCATTTTGAAGTATATTTCAACATTTGATCAAGGGTTGATCATGATTCATCAAGGAATGCTCATAATTCATCAAAAACCAAAAATTGCTAAATTAGGGTTTTGTAGGAAAAGTCAACTCAACTTTGACCAAGCATAAATTTCTCATACTTTATGAGAAATGACCCATACAAATATCATTTTTAAGAGGATGCAATTCCCTACAATCCATTTTCAGCTCCCAAGTTCAAAATATGCATTCACCAGAAGTTATGAATTTGGACATTATAGGTCATTTTGAAAAGTCAACAAAAAAACCTTTTTTGTCAAAGCTTCTTACATGAACATGGAAGATACAATTGAGATGAAACCAAAGAGGTTTCTTAGGGGACATCCTAAGCTTTCTAAAAAGTCCAAGAACACCCTCATAAGGTTAAAATTGAGAGAGATATGCATTGTTAAAGTTGGGCAATTTTTGAAAAAAATGCATGAAGCAAATATTGACCAAATGGGCCTATCTTTTCAAGTTTGAAACTCATTCCTAACATGGTCCACGACCTCTAAGTCCACCCATACATTTTTATACTATTTATGCTATTTATTTTGATATTTTATTCATTAAAGTTCAGAATTAAATAAATAAATAATAGAAATAATGTAAATTTTGATGTGAATCCATTTTGGGAAAGTTTTATGCTGGTTTATGTCAATTGATTTCTTGCAATAACTCTTCAAATATGTCCAGGTTCATCCACATGTGAAAATGGCATAAAATCATCAAATATGGCATTTTTTTCAAATTTTGATCATGGTCTTAAAACACAACATTATGAGGGAGATTCTTTCCATGATTTCTTGTCTCCTCATTCTCCTATATAAATATATAGCCATACGAGCTTGAAAGGGACGAAAGTCCCCTCTAAAAAGCTCTTCAAAAAGCTCTCTAAAAGCTCTTCAAAAAGCTCTCCAGAAATCAAAGAATTGGTGCAAGTCATATCTCGAGGTTCCGGTCTCTCTCAATTGACATCAAGCCTCAAACCATCATGTTGAAGTCCTAAAGAGTCTTACAAGGCCCAAAAGAAATCCATCACACGCCTAGCACGCCCCCCATTTGACAATACCAGTTTGGTAAAATTTTAAACTTTGAATCTCTAATTTTAATCACATTTTATGGTATGCTAACGTTTGTTTGAGTTTATATAGAACATTTATGGATGGTTGAATCATAGGTTCCACGCAAGAATAAAAAAACACCATAGTTAGAGCATGAAACTTTTGAAGATTCGGGCCTAGGGATTTCTGATGATTGCACCCCCTGTTTACTTTTGCTACTAGGCCCATCTTTATTTTCATGTTTTATTCGTTTTATTTATTTCTTTTAATCCTTTTTTTATCAATAAACAAATATAAAAATCACATAAAAATAGATTTAGCATTTTTTTTCTTAATTAAATTTTAATTTTAGGTAAAACTTTAATTTCTTTTTGTAAATAACTTAAAAATAATTAGAATAAATAGGTTTTATAACTAACTTAATTATATTTTAGTTTTTTCCCTAAAATAACCAAAGAAACCAAAATAGGTCATGTAATTATTTTTATTAATTAATTCAATTAACTACTTAATTGCATATTTAATTTAGAAAACTTATTTCTTTTATTAAAAACAACAATAAAACAATTTTTATTTTAATTAGGTTAGAAGGGTCAAAACCTAAAATTCTCGTCGATCTTAATTCTTCTCGCGTGTTTTATTTTTATTATTTACCATATTGATGTAACTGCCTACAATTTGTAATAGTTTAATTATGACGTTTATTTACAATTATCACTTTATTTTTCAAAGGGTTTGTTTTTGGCTATGTAAATACCCGAAGCCTTGTAATAGCGTAGTATAAATTCCGCAAATTATTAACTGTTAGACGTATGATATAGGGATGCATGACAAGAATGTATGATTAAATTTAAAACAGTTAGATCACCCTAAATGTGCAAAGATAAATAAACTGAAATTGAATCATTCGCACATGCGCACTCCTAGGGTACACTCCCACTTGATTGACTTCGGTAAATGGTCATTGAGTATAGGATGCTTTAGTGGTTGTCCTTTTGTCTAAACAAAGTTTAAAGTCCCGATTCAAAAAAGTTGCCTCGGAATGGTTGCCTCGGAATTGTTGCCTCAAATAATTGATCTAAGACATTAGGGCTATTACTAAGACGTCCTAACATTGCTTTAGTGACCGTGCGTCCCTTTCGAATTGACCCTCAAACTCTAATGATGATGCTACCTACTCACTAATAGTGGGATAACGTTACCTAAAGGAAATAAGCATAGAAAGATTCTTTTTTCGAGTAGGTAGATTAGTTCTTAAACACTTGCTCATTCCAAACAAAATTTTCACACTTACACTCCTTTACAAACAAAGTTTTCAAAAACACTTCATTACACTATTGAAGACAGAAGCAAGAGTTAAATTAAAGTCAAAACAAATACTTTTCAAAGCCCACAAACACAAAGAAAACAATTTTGAAAATGATGAGCAAGTACCTAAGCGCCCATAGATAACTACGGATAGAAAGAGTGTTAATACCTTCCCTTTCTATAATCTACCCCCCGTACTCAGGAATATCTCGAAAAAGAAATTTTTCTGTGCTTTTTTCCTTTCCTTGTTGGATAAAATAAAAGACGGTGGCGACTCTTGCTTACCGCGACATTTTGTGAACACAAACGCAAAACACAAACCAGCAAATTCCTTAAACAAATAGGGAAACACGTCCCGGTTCTGGCCATCGTATCACAGTAATATATAAGTTGTCTCAAATAAAGAGACTACCACTTGTAAAGATTTCACAATGAACTGTCTCTGCGATATCGAAAGACTTGCCATCCAATGGAGTAATTTGGCAATGGACTGCAAACTATCCTCTCATAGAGAAGATAGCAAAAAAGTTACGTCGACTTTTACAGGGAAGTACATGTTGCTCAAATAAAGAGACCTTCTACTTGTTGTTATAGGAAGGATTGTAAAAATAAATGATTTTCGGGGAGAGCAATATGACTTCCTGGGGAAATGCCAATATATTCCTACTTGAGGAGATAAAGGTCTTCTCGTGCAAAATAAATGCATATTCTCAAACCAAGGCTTGAAGTCTGCAGATATCATAAGTAATAATATTATCGAGGATCAAAGATTCAAACCAGAAATAAACTGGAATGAGACAGTCGTCTGGGACACTTCCTTTGAGAAATAAACTCAATAGGGAAGCCCAAATCATCCCGACAAAGAGATGTACAAGAAGGCTAAAGAAAAAATCTTCCACGAGGGATAACTCAGTGAGGAAATTGAAAAAATATACGCTTTCTGCTTAAGGCCAACACTCTATTGGAGAGAGGACAACATAACTCTGCAAAATAGGGTAATATGTCAAAAAAATATTAACGAATGTGAATGAGCGATGATTTTCCAATTTTAGCTATGCATGATGTATGTATGAACGTATGAGTCTTATCACGCATATGCTGACAAAACAGATATATAACACTGGAAGTAAAAAGGAAAAACCAACTCCGGCACAATTAACACTCGGCTAAATTACATCCAAGATGAACAATCTAAGAAAAAGTAAGCCCCAACTGAGGAAAAAAAACCTACTGCCTGGTTTAACTTTATTGGGGAGACATATAATTTGGAAGTAAACAAAACATAGCGACCAAACAGTACAGATATAGAGATAAAACATCCTCTCCCATGCTTTACCAGGGAATAACACTCATACTTTAACGGGGAATCAAATATTTTCAAAAGTAATGCCTCTACTGGGGATTTGAAAAATCAATTTCAAGTAGAGCAGACGAACATCAAATCATCAAAACATTTACTGGGGGATTCGTGCCGACTTTATTGGGGAGGTCAACACCACATTTAAAAAGGGAAAACCAATATACGTTCTTCACTGGGGAAAACAGAGGCTTACGTTCTTCGAGATTAATTATTGTACCAACTTCTCTAGAAAAAAGAACTTCTATTAAACAAACGAAACCTTCATTGGAGAAATCTTGGATTGAATCTTCATATCATGCAAACTCAGAAAAGAGGAGAAATGAACCAAAACTTGACCGGGGATACTAGAGTTACAAACCCTATACGGCGAAACATCTTGAGAAAAACTTCTCCGGGAAACAAAACTTCTTAAAAGCAACTGGAGTTCGTCCATTCCTGGGATCACCACTTTTGTTGTTTTTTCTCTCTTACGTCACAAATTTTAAAGTAAAGGAAAATTGTAAATTCTTTTTGAAAATCAATTTTGTTATTTAATATTTTCGCTTTGAAAGTTATTATCAATAATAAATGGAGTCTTTGCAAGCTAAATAAAATAAGAAATACAAAAAATTGGGTAAAAGCTCAAATTTCATTAATAGAATGGTAGTCTGCGAATGGCGAGACTCCATGGATAATTACAAAGTTCGGAAAATGGTAATATATAATGGAAAAGATACATTGAGATACAATGACCACTATCCCCTCTAACAACTTTTGAAATCCTGAGTAGCAGCTTCTGTTGAAGTATGATGAGGATCCGAGAAGACTGTGTCTCCAATGATCAAGTCTTGTCAGATGTAGTTACTTGCCAAGAAAGTCCCTAACTTTTGCCTAAGCTGCCCTTGTGGGTTTTCAACTTAGCGGGAAATTTATTGTGTTTATGTCTCTAATTTTTGCCTAGACCGCCCTTTCGGGTTTTCGGCCTACCGAGACGCTCTTTTTTTCCTAATCCTCCCTTTCGGGTTTTCAACTTAGCGAGTCATTCTTTTATTTCTTTAGGCGAAGTATTTCTTGAATGCATCAGCATTCATGGGACGTGGGAACTCCTTGCCATCCATAGTTTCAAGAATTAATGCACCGCCAAAGAAGGCTTTCTTGACAACACATGGGCCTTCAAAATTGCGAGTCTACTTGCCCCTAAAATCAGCGTTAAAAGACATGATCTTCCTGAGCACGAGGTCGCCTTCTCTGAATTTACGAGGTTTGACCTTCTTATCAAAAGCTTTCTTCATCCTTTTCTGATATAAATGTCCATGACACAAAGCTGTCATTCTCTTATCTTCGATCAAATTCAATTGGTCAAACTGGTTCTGGACCCATTCAGCCTCTGACAACTTAGTTTCCATTATCACACGTAAAGAGGGAATCTCAACCTCGATTGGGAGCACAACTTCCATTCCATACACAAGGGAGAACGGGGTTGATCCTGTTGAAGTGTAGACATATGTTTGATATCCATGCAAAGCAAAAGGGAGCATTTCATGCCAATCCTTATAAGTAACAACCATTTTCTGGATAATCTTCTTGATATTCTTATTAGTAGCTTCAACAGCCCCATTCATCTTTGGCCTATACAGAGATGAGTTGTGATGGACAATCTTGAATTCTTCACACAGTTCTGTCATTATTTTGTTGTTCAGATTCGAGTCATTTTTAGTGATAATTCTGTTTGGCACACCATACCGACATATAAGAGTATTCTTAATGAAGCACACAACCACCTGCTTAGTACCATTAGCATATGAAGCAACCTCCACCCATTTGGTGAAGTAATCAATTGCTACCAAGATAAAATGGTGTCTATTCGAAGCTTTAGGTTCTATCATTCCAATCATGTCAATACCCCACATAGAGAAATGCCATGGGGAAGAGATCATACTGAGAAGTATCAGAGGCACATGAACCTTGTCCACATAAATCTGGCATTTATGACACTTCTTTGCAAATTTTTAACAATCAGATTCCATTGTCAACCAATAATAACCCGCCCTTAGCATCCTTTTAGCCATCGAATGTCCATTGGAATGAGTGCCAAATGAACCTTCATGAACCTCATGCATCAACATGCCTGCTTCATGTCTATCCACGCATCTGAGCAAGACCATGTCATAATTTCTCTTGTACAACACATTTTCACTGAGGAAGAAACTGCCAACCAATCTTCTCAATGTCTTTATATCTTTATTCGATGCACCAATCCAGTATTCTCGAGTTTGGAGAAAATGCTTGATATCATAATACCAAGGTTTCTCATCTGCTACCTCTTCTGTTGTAAACACATGAGTGGGCCTATCCAGTTGCTGAACTATAATTCGAGGTATATCATTCTAAGTATTCACTTGATACATAGAAGCCAGAGTTTCCAGAGCATCTTCCATTTGATTTTCATCTCTAGGAATGTGATGGAATTAAACTTTATTAAAGAAGGGTAACAACTTTCTAGCATTATCTTTGAAAGGGATCAAGCCGGGGTGGCGAGTATCCCATTCTCCATTAATCTGGTTTATTACCAAAGCAGAATCACCATACACATCTAGAATTTTAATTCTGAGATCAATAGCTTCCTCGAGACCCATGATGCAAGTCTCATATTCTGCCATATTATTAGTACAATCAAATGTCAACCTTGCAGTAAAAGGAATGTGTGATCCATCTGGAGTGACAATCATAACACCAATTCCTTTACCATAAGCATTTACAACTCCCATCAAATATCATACTCCAACGAGATTCAGGATCAGGACCTTCCTCAGGCAATGGTTCATTACAATATTTCACTTTCAGAAACATCACATCCTCATCGGGAAATTCATACTTCACAGGCTGATGATCCTCAACTGGTTGGTGAGCAAGATAATCTTCCAACACGTTGCTTTTAATAGATTTTTGAGTGTGGTATTCAATATCATATTCAGATAACAACATCTGCCAGCGGGAAATTCTCTCAGTAAGAGCAGGCTTTTCAAAAATGTACTTGATTGGATCCATTTTGGAGATTAACCAAGTGGTGTAATTCAACATATACTACCGCAAACATTTTGCCGACCAGGCCAGAGCACATGTCTTTTCCAGCATGGAATACCGCAACTCACAATCAGTAAACTTTTTACTGAGATAATAAATGGCATACTCTTTCTTCCCTATTTCATCTTGTTGTCCCAGAATACAACCCATGGATTTATCTAACACTGTTTGATACATAATCAATTGTCTTTCTTCGACAAGAGGGAGCAAGATAGGAGGTTCAAGCAGATATTATTTAATACTTTCAAATTCCCTTTGGAAGTCATCCTTCCACACACAAACTTGATCTTTCTTTAACAACTTAAAGATCGGTTCACACGTTGTAGTCATGTGAGAAATGAATCTGGAAATATAATTCAAACGCCCGAGGAACCCTGTGACTTTATTTTTAGTTCTCGGTGTTGGAATCTCTCGAATTGCTTTGACTTTATCAGGGTCAACTTTAATTCCTTTCTGGCTAATAATGAAACCCAACAACTTCCCTGATCAAACACCTAAGGTACATTTATTTGGATTCAAGCTGAGACGATGCTTCCTCAAACGCGAAACAACTTCAAAAAATCTTCTAGATGCCCTTCTTTAGTCTGGGATTTAGAAATCATATCATTAACATATACCACAATTTTCTTGTGCATCAGATCATGGAATAGGGTTGTCATAGCCCTTTGGTATGTTGCACCAGCGTTCTTCAACCTGAAGGGCATCACTCTGTAACAGAATGTTCCCCAGGGTGTGATAAACATTGTTTTTTCCATGTACTCTGGAGCCATTCTTAATTGATTATACCCGAAAAATCCGTCCATGAACGAGAATACTTTGAATTTTATTATGCTATCCACTAACATGTCAATATGTGGCAATGGAAAATCATCTTTTGGACTAGCTTTATTTAGATCTCTGTAATCTACGCACATGCGAACTTTTCCGTCTTTTTTCAGTACTGGGACAATATTGGCAATCCATTGAAGGTACACTGACGTCACAAGAAAATCGACATTAATCTTCTTTAGAACCTCCTCTTTGATCTTCACTGCCATATCTGGGTGAATTCTTCTCAACTTCTGTTTGATTGGCGAACACTCTGGCTTCAACGGCAAACATTGCTCTACAATATCTGTATCTAGACTAGGCATATCTTGATAAGACCAAGCAAAAATATCCACATACTCTTTCAACAACTCAATCAACCTGTTCTTCACATCAGGATGCAGCAATGCTCCAATCTTGACTTCTTTCAGATCTTCTTCTGAACCCAAACTAATAACTTCCAATGACTCTTTATATGGATGAATGTCATTATCCTCACGCTCAAGCAACTGTGAGACATCTTTTGGAATCTCATCATAGTCTTCTTCTTCAGCCCCATACACAGGATATTCAAAATTAGGAGAGGGTGCAGGGTCATTGTATTCAACGGGTTTTTTAATTAATCTGCACATATGATTTATGATTGCATTTAGAAACTGACACATATAACAAGTAATCATGCAGATTGTATTTCAATTATTATTTATTTTGAAAGGTTTTTTCTGATTACCATTTTCCAAGAAAAAGCAGAAAATAAAGACACAATTTGGGAAACAAAGATAACTTTTATTATTGATTTTAAAAGTCACCGCAAACAGATAAGCCCATACAATATTAATACTTCCACCTTGGGCAGAGCGAAAGATTTTCAAAAAGATTAAAAAATAAAATTACTTTGAATCATGTATACAAGAGGGAACACCAATGGTGATCCAGTTCTGAAACTTAACTCTGTGCGTCAAGTAATCAGCATTTCCTGCTCTGCTTCATCTTCCACAATTGCATTAATCCTGGAAACAGTTGGATGAAGATAACCCCCGCTACGGAAGATGTCTTGATACATGCCTGTAGCAGACTTTGGCTTCATGCTCTTACCTTTGTCATTCTTCACAGAGAACCCCAAGCCAATTCTATTCTTGTTTACAGGTGGATCAACAATTGATCCCCATACTTCACTATGACCCTTACACACAAATTACTGCGCATCCTTAAGAAAAACCATGGAATTCTCATTTCCTCTTATATTAGCAATGGATAAGGCTTGGAACTGGGTTGCAACATTAGCTTCATCCGCCTCCACAATGCTGAAAGAGGACAAATGAGATATCAATAATGCATGTTCTCCATTTATGATTACCACTTTTCCTTCACGTACAAACTTCAGTTTCTAGTGTAAAGTTGAAGTGATATCCCATGCCTCATGTATCCACAACCTTCCTAGAAAAAAACTATAAGCGGGTACAATATCCATGACTTGGAAAGTAATTTGAAACAAATGCGAGCCTATATGAATAGGCAAGTCCACTTCACCAATAATAGATTTCCTTGATCCATCAAACGCTTTCACAATAATTCCACTTGGGCACATGGGCATTCCTTGATAATTTAACTTCATAAGCGTGCTCCTCGGTATAACGTCTAATGCAGATCCATTATCAATCAGCACATTGGATAGTGAATTATTCTTGCAATTCATAGAGACGTGGTGGGACAGGTTGTGATTCCTTCCTTCATCTGGAAATTCATCGTCGTAGAAACTCAGGTTATTACATGATGTAATGTTCCCTACTACACTGCTGAATTGGTCTATAGGCATGTCACTTTCCACAAAATCTTGATCCAGTACCCTCATTAGAGATTCTCTGTGAGCAGAGGAGTTCATCAATAAAGCCAAGATAGATATTTTTGAAGGAGTCTGCAGTAGTTGATCTACGATTATGTAGTCGCTCATCTTGATTATCTTTAAAATATCATCCACTTATTTCTCTAACGTAGCTCCATTGGATTCACCCGTAGCCTTCTTGGGTTCAACATTCTCAGCAATTTTCTTTCAAGCACTAACATCTCCTCGAACAACTAGTGCAAATACACGACCGCTGCAGGTCACTCTGCTAGTCTTAGCAATCTTTCCAACATCAGGCATTGGCTAGATGGGAACTTCCAAACCATCCTCTAAGATTATAGCGTTATACTTGTAGGGTACATCCTTATCTGACTTGTAGGGAATAGGACCCGACAAACTAATCACCAATGGGGTAACAACTGGCTTTCTATAATACTCAACTTCAAAATGGGGGGGGGGGGGGGGGGGAGGGGTGCACCAAAACAAGTCACAATGAGGTTTCTTTAACATAATCAGTCATTATTGAGTCATCTCTGGAAAATAAATCCTCATCTGAGGAGAAATACTCATCTGCAGAGGCATACTGATCATCTGAATCTTCTTCAGCCAAAAAAACCTCAATCATATCAACTTCATGGTAATCATCCCTTTGACTTGTAACCTTGATAGTTCCATTGTCCAACAACAACTGAACACCTTTCTTCATGATTGAACATCCTCAGGAGTTTCGACAGCAAATTCGGCAAGATCCATACTGATGTTCCACCTGACCAGCCAAGTGGCAGAAAGTAGCATGCAATTGCACAAGGTTACAATTCATATACTCCACATCAAAAATCCTGAACTCTCCAGGACATCCAGAAATCATATTCACCTCCTCTTCATGCTCTGCCCTAGGCCTAATTATGTGGATGAGGCCCTCATCCATCATCTCCTGCAAATCAGCCTTTATCTTGTCGCAACCATGTATGTCTGTACTCCAAATAGCACAACCGGAATGGTCATGTGTATAGTAGCTAAATTCCCAGAGGTCTGCATGCATTTTCACCAAATCTCCTCTAACTAGATGAATATCAAAAATCCGGAAGTCGCCTAGACAATTGGCCATCATATTCACAACATTCACTCCTTCATGCTTGGGTAGAGGATTGTATTTCACATTAGGACGCACATCCTTGAAAGATAAATCACCATACTTCACCACGTTCTGCACCTCAGTCTTCAAAGAATAACAATTCTCAACATTATGCCCTGGTGCTCCCTGATGAAAAGAACATGTTTGGTCTGCTTTGTAATACCAAGGAAATGGTGATGGTACAATGGGAGTTGGTCGGGTCTGAACCAATCTCTTCTGAATTAATTCCGGTAGTAACTCTGTATAAATCATAAGAATAGGGTCATAACTCTCCCTTCTCTGATTATACCCAGGATTCCCTTGCTAGGATGGTCTCTGATAAGCAATGGTGGTTGGAGCTACACCAACAAATGGAGTAACTGAAGCCACTTGTTGATGACGCAGCTAATTTCTTCTAGGAGGATTAACCCTCCTCTCTTGAATAACAACATTTGCATCCCCTTCCTTCTTCTTGGTAAACCCATAAGATGGCTTCTTCTCACCTCCAGATTCTTCACTCTTCGTTAAATGGCCCTCTCTTACAGTCTCTTCTAAACGGATACCCATGCCTACCATTTCAGTAAAGTCACTTAGTGCACTTGCCACCATCCTTTCATAGTAGAAAGCACCCAGAGTCTTCAAGAAAATATTAGTCATCTCCTTCTCTTCCATTGGAGGAATCACTTGGGCGGCTACCTCACGCTATCTTTGTGCATATTCTTTGAATGATTCCCTGTCTTTCTGAACCATGGCCCTGAGTTGATCACGGTCAGGCACGATGTCCATGTTGTACTTGTATTGTCTGATAAATGCTTCTCCTAAGTCATTGAAAGTATGGATATTGACGCTGTCCAAACTCATATACCACTCCAGCGCAGCACCGGTCAAACTATCCTGAAAAAAGTGAATCAACAGACGCTGATCATCAGTATGGGTAGACATTCTCCTTACATACATTACCAGATGAGCACGAGGGAAAGTGTTGCCCTTGTACTTTTCAAACTCCGGGACCTTAAACTTTGTAGGTATCTTAACATTCGGGACCAAGCATAATTCATTCACATTTTTCTCGAATAACTCTTTTCCCCTGAGGGCCTTCATCTCCCTCTGCATCTTGTCAAACTGCTCTTGAAAATCATCCATTTTGTCATACAGAGCCAAGTCTTCACTTGGTGGAGGAAAAGGAAGACACATATCATCGTTAACAAACGGAACCATATTCACCGAAGGAGGTGCAGTAGGAGCAGCATGCACCACATGAGGTGCAAGAGTAATAATAGTCTGAACAACTAGAGCATCTTGAGGACCAAGATTAAAACCTTCAGGCGCAAAGTTCTCTGGCATTCTCCATGGATAACCTTGAGGCATGCGATTCTGAACAACAACTTGGGATAACAGATACAAGAACAATTAGAGATTCAACAGTAGCCCTTGTTGGTTGAGGTTGAACACTCGGTGGCTGATTCTGAGCAGCCACCAGAGATTCCATCAGAGCAGTAAGATTGTCCATGCCAGCCTTCAAAGAAGAAACTTCCTCGCGCAGCTCGTGATTCTATTGTTCTAAGTTATCCATCTTCCTTCTGAAATTAGCCCGAGTGTTGTAGTGGTGAGTCAGCTTGTTGAACGAAGTAAAGAAGCTCGGTAAGACACCTGGATATGCATAACAAATGCAAGAAATATGTGCAATATGATGCATGATATGCAATGCACATGATTTTATTTTGTTATTTAATATTTCAAGGGATTTAAAGTTTTAGAGACACATTGAAAATATCAAAGTAACAACGCATTTGAAATACTGAAATTTTTTATTATAATAACTTCAAAATAGGTTACAAGTCTCAACAAATCCCAAGTACAAGATGAAAATAAAGTCTAAAACCCTAAAAAGTAAAGCTGTCAGAGATCACTCTATATGCTGGCGCTTCCCTGTAAGCCTGGAAATCTGAGCCTTCAACCTCTGTGTTTCTTCCACATACCTGGTGGCAACCTCCTTCCAATCACCTGAATCAGAAAGTGAGTAATCAGCATCTGATTGAGGCTTAGGAGAAAATAAATCCCCTTGCCTCTCCATAGTCTCTACCACTCAACTCTCAAGGATCTCAATCAAGTCGTTTTTCTCCTTCAAGTCTTCTCTAAAGGAAATGTCTAAAGTTTGGCACTTGTTCTTCCAAGCATCCTTTTCCCACTGCATCCTGACCAAAGCACGCTGCAGCTCTTCTAGATCATCTAATAAGGGAGGAGTGGTTTTCACAAACAAATCAAGCATATTTGTTTCTTAGGAATACGACATTTTCAATTGAATAGCCCTCGCTTGGACCCACTGAAGATATGGCTCCAAAGAAACAACCCCCTAGGTCCCAAGTATTTCCTACTCTTCTTGTGGATGTGATGCCATGCCTTCGAAATATGCTCCCTAGCTTCCTTATGGTCTCCTCCCTCCTTCAGAAAGATACTACTCAAATGAATATTATTTGGTTTATCCCTCATCGGATAACCAAGTCGTCGTCGTCCAAGAACAGGGTTATAGTTAATTCCTCCCTTTGCACCAAGAAGAGGTACATTGGGGAAACTACTACAACTGTCAACAATCTCTATACCTGGAAAGCTCGATAATACCAATCAATATCCGAGTGAGTAAGTTCCATGATCTTAGGAGCCCAACGGGGTACCTTCCTGACATCCCAGAAAGCATCAGACCAAGGCATATGAGAGATAAACCACCAGTACAACAAAGGCGTACAACAGATAATCATCCCCCCATGATAAGAATTCCGAAGATGAATAGAATAATAAGCATCACCCAACAACGTAGGAACTGGGTTTCCAATCATGAAGATCCTGATAGCATTAACATCAATAAACCTATCCACATTAGAAAATAAAAACAACACGTAAGCAAGTAGAGCAAAGATGGCCTAAAAAGCGACTGTACTCTTCATCCTGGCAAAGTAACGAGCTTTCTCCAATAAGAACTGGGCCGATAATCCTCTAATCCCTCCTTTAGTAGTCATATGGGCTTCCACCTTAGACTTCTCCAGATGAATCAAAGCAGCAATCTCATGTGGTTTTGGCTCACCCTCCAAACCAGTAAAAGGAACACGATCGATAACAGGTAAATCCAACAGATAAGAATACTCCTCCAGTGTAGGCATCAACTGATAGTCGGGAAAAGTAAAGCAATGATACATCGGATCATAGAACTGGACCAATGTCGAGAGAATACCCTCCTTCATCCTAAGCTTCATAATAGGAATGATGGATCCATACTTTTTTCGAAAATCTGCGGAACACTCGATCTCGGGAATTAGACTGATCAACTCATATATCTTGGGATCCTTGAAGCTGGACTTCCCGATCTTTCTTTTTCCAGAATCCATGGTTAAAAAGTACCTGAGATATTCACAAATGGTCAACTTTTAAGTCCCTTGAAATAAGATTTCTTCAAAAGATGCTTATGAGTGCATGGATGCATGATGCAACAATCACACACAAGATCACACATATAGGGTTCATAGGTTCAACGTCACGAGCATGAGGTCAAATGTACTACCCATAAGGTGTTGGTCTAAAAGTTATCACCTGCCAAACAAGGTTATAGAGGTTCCTAGAGTCTACATCCTTCCTTCAGATATTACCAACTTCCCAATTAACTCAGTAATTAGTAATATTCTCAAGAAAAACTCGTCTGGGCATAGTATCGCGTGACAACTATTTCCAGATTACTCCATCATAGCTTCCTCACTACACCTAAAAGGCCAAGATGGGTTTGGTATTCTACGGTCCTCAGCTTCAGTAAGCTCCCAAGTCGAAAGCAGTACGTCTTCCCGATTACTCGGTAAATGACACCACAGTCAAAGGGGCATCCACTGAGTGGGGGATCTCATGCCTCCTTTTTTGAGATTACTCCCTCAAAGTTAACATGACTATACCGCCCGTCCTATCTTAAAGTTTGCCCATGTCCGGGTATAGGACTTATAAGTAATCACCAAGCGCTCTGAAAACCAGGAAAATCCAGACAAACATATATACAACATATACCACATAAACAACAATAGCACATATATAGATATAAACAAAGATAGGCTCAACCCACTTAGGAATGGACCAGCAAAAGTTCAATCTTTCCCCAGTGAAGTCGCCATTCTTCTGTAGCAGTAGAAATGTTTAAGACTAAGCCATTAGATTGACTAGACTTGTACAAATCAAAATAAAAATTTGCACCGCGCTTTATTGTTTCCAAAGGCATGGGAAAAGAGCAAATAACCCAAAAAGAGGGGGAAAGATTTTAGGTAAGGGGGTTGGTTATGCAAAGGGAAGGTATTAGCACCCTAAACATCTACGGTACTCCACATGAACCTCTTTGTAAAAATCTTTATATTTTGGCTATAAAATGTTGTATGTAAAATAGATGGTGGAGATGAGAGAAGAAATATATATTTAATGATTTTTGCACCTGCCGCGGTTGCGAACCTTTAGTGCCTACGTACCACCTTTTGTGCAATAGGGGATCAGAATACACGTAGTTCACCTTTGAAATTTTTTAAAACACAAGTGTGTTGGTTAATTTTATGAGATAAGACATCATCGTCATTTTCCGTGTGGAAAAACATCCTTACTACCCACAATCACGAGAAAGGATAATTTGCATCATCTCAAAGTTGAGGATATGGCTTGGATTTTAAAATTAACAATCCCTCACTCAACACCCAAGTGGAAAATATCTCACTTCACTACATATCATAGAAGTATAGTTGTTTGCATCACTACAAGGATTGACAAGAGTCGAATCTTTTGAGAAAAGTTTAAGATGAAAGCCAAGATGGCAAAATGGTTTTAATGAGATTGATTGATTTTTTAGTCTTCTCATAAAAAAATGTCAAGGTTTTATTAATGTTGATTGAAGTTTATTTGTGAAAGATGTGTTGAAAATGCATGGACCTAAGTCCAAGTTTATTATGAAAGTAGTTCAATTTTAAAAATAAGAAGAGTTTTCAAATGGAGGGAGAAGATTTTTTTTTAATTTAAAAAGATGGGAGGAGAAGAAGAGGCTATCCTAAAGCATAAGGTAAAATCTAGGGATAAGAACCATCTAACCAACAAGAAGCCAATACTTGACATTATGAGCCAAGATAGAATTCCCATTCTTTGAATTAAAACCAAGCAAGCAAAGATACTAGACCTCTTGTGAGAACCAAACTTCAAGTCTTCATAAAAATTAGGCAGAGTAACGGCTGTATACGGGTGAATTCCAGATTACAAATAAAGAATGTAATCACAATAACATGGACACAAAACAAACAAACAACCCAATGTCATGAGGTAAACCTCAAGAACTCCCGACAAAATATCAATTAAGGTCACAAGATCTCCAACATAGGCCAAGGTTTCTAATCCTAAGTCCAAGAAGTCCAATACTCCATAATGCCAAGGATAGTAACCAAATAGTCCAAGTATCATTAAAGTTTTTATGGTTCATGTTGATTATTAGGTGTCTTAGAAGAGAAAAGAAAAGGCTCATGTGAGCAAAATAAAAATGACATGAAATGTAATGCTTAAAGTAAATGGTACATAAAGCATAAAAAATAAAAGGGCATAAAGTAAAAACAATTTAATAATTAGTGGTTAGTTGGATGAACATCTTGAAACTTGCATTTGGAACTCATTAGAGGATTGGTATAACCAAAGCCTCCACACAACAAGTTGCATTTTCTTTTTGTCAAGTATATCTTCCATTTAGAATCCTCAAAAGTACCATTTAATGATCAACGATGTTTAAGTGATCCGCGTTGACAAAAAGTGTTGTAGATCCATTAGATGATTGGTAGAATCAAAGCCTCCATACAATAAATCTCAAGGTTATTGGATCAAAGAGATCAAATTAACATACTTGGGCTTACAAACATAGGTTTGGGCCATGAATGATCATTTATTCGAATCGCGACAAAATTTAGCGGTATGTTAAGCAATCGTAAGTAGACTTATATAGAAGTCACACCTATTTTGATGCCGGTCAATAGCAATCTATGCACCATTTGTTTTGAGACATGATATAGAGATCATGCTCCAACAACACTTAGTGCAATGAGAAAGGGACAAGATGAAGAGGGATGGGAGAGAATATATAAACCACATTTGAATTAAATTTAAATCAAACTATTATTAAAATCATTCGTCCATTTTTTTTGTCGAGTTAGACTCAACACCATGTATCCAATGATGTTAACAAAGTTCATGAACAAAAATTCAATCCAAGATCAGCCAGAAAATAATCACAAAGTAATATTACATTTAATATATACATGAAAAAAGGTTTTAAAATTGTTTTAAAATAGAAATAAAAGAGAAAAATATAAACTATATTAAAATTAATTAAGAAATAAAAATTAAGACAATAGAAAAATCAGAAATGAACTAAAATGATTTTATAAATTTTTTGATAATTTTTTAAAGTCAGAAACTATTTTTAAAATTAAAAGAAATGAATAAAATAAACCAAAAGTTATAAAACAAATGACAAAGTCAGAAATAAAAAATAAATGAGGTCACCAATATTTGTCACAATATCATTAGATCATTCCATAATTTTTCGAAAATTTAAAAATGCATAAAAGTATTTTTAAACATTTAAAACAATTCAAATAAAGTGGAAATTTATAAAAAATATCAAAACACAACATAAAATTGTGAAAAAATAAAAATCAGAAAGAGAAAAATCAAAAATATTTTTCATAATGTTTTTAGATTTTTTGACTAAAAATGAATTTTCTATGATTTTTTGAAATTTAAAACAATTAAATATAAAAATCAGAAAATAAAAATAAAGTCAAAAATATATGGACCATTGGATGAGAGTTAAAACACGTTAGTAATCAAATCCAAGGGATCTGGCGTGCTGTGCATATCGTGGTCATTAGTGAATAAAGTACTGAATCAAATGTAAATCAGAAATTCAAAAAATCCAAATGGCGTCGTTTCATTGGTTGAAGGATGACACGTTGGTCATCTTCAACCTCCAGCCAGTCCCAAAATTAGGTTGCTCAATCTGTAAAATTAGAGCACGAGACATATGCCATTCGCTTCGTCTCTTCAAGACGAAGACAACCATACCTTTGCGATAAATTTATATAAACTGTAGCTCAAGCAATTTGGAAAGAAAGTTTTGAAAAGGGATTTGAAATTTCATGGTCAAAACAAGTTTCCAGATAAAAGTAAGTATTGCAACTAGAACCAGGACAATGAGAGCATCACAATGATATCAAAGTTTTGAAGAATTGATGGAGAAATCTACCTATTGAAGTTGAGTTACAGAGCTCTAAAACTGGACTTCGATGGAGCAATAGAGGGCACGATTCTTGAATGTAATTATATGGTTAGCTTCAGGGAAGATCAAGGAAGGTAAATTGATAGAAAAATTGGATTGAAAAAGACTTGAAAATAGATATCGAAGTTGCAGAATTTTGAGTTATGGATCAAGTTTGGCAGGGTCATTCTGGCTATTCAAGCTTGAGGAAATGAATGGGGGATGAACCTCTATTTATAGGGAATCAAATGGAATGTCCAAGCATGTGAAATGATGAAGTTTGGAGGGAAATCGTGTGAAGTTGCAAACAAGAAAAGTGTGACTTCTAATTTGATCATAACTCATCCAAAACACGTGTTTTGCTGTACTAATCACTTCTGGAAGTTCACTAAACTTTTTTAGAGGAAAAAACGCGCAAACACAAAGTGTTCAGAAGCTAAATCAATGATTTCAAATTCTGACTTTTGAAGAAACTTTAGTTCCAAGTTACCAAGTTCAAATCAATGGCATTCTCAGCTTAAGGGGTCTTAGGGCATGATTCTTGATGCTTTAGAAAGATGAGGTTACAAGCTTTGCAATGGAAAAAGAATGGAATGAAATGGATGCTTGAGCTGAAAGTTGCGCTGAGTCAAAGTTGGGAAAAAGAAGTTGACTTTCCATACTTAGAAATATTTCAAGTTTTTCTTCAAAAGTGACCTATAATGTTTTACATCCAAACATGGCCTACCACTTGAAATTTGCTCTTGACCAAAAAAGATGGCATGAAATAGACCTCTTGAAAGACATTTTGAAACTTGAACCATTTAAAATATCCCAATATTGAGAAAGTTATCAATTGTTGAAGTTGGCAAACAATCATGAAATGACCTATAATCTTTTGTATCCTTAGGGAATATTCCATCCATTTTCTGACTTTGCACATAAAATAAGGCATAAAGTTCACATTCTAAAAATAATTATGGAAAAATAATGGGCTCTAGGTGATAAAAATTGACCAAGTTATGATCATTTGAAGTCACACATGAGAAATTGGGGGTTCATCTGGAGGACTTGTAATCTTTCTTCGTCATCAAGTTTCTTCCACATGAAAACTCCTTGAAACTTTTGAAGTGATTTGTTGATAACCATTTTAAGAGAAGGATGTTTTTGGAATAACTCAAAAATACCAAAAGATGACCAAGATATGCTTCTTTGAAGTTCAAAACCCTAGCTCATAGATCAAGAAAATGCTTTGAGGAACTTTGACAATTTTGAACAAACTTCTTATACCAACACAAATTCTTTGTAAATAGAAGTTGATGAGGATAAAAATTAGAACTCATAGCCATAAAAACCACTTCCATATCTTTAGAATTGAGAGAAATATGCACTTGTTACCAATGGGAACAAAGCCTTGTCCAAGCATGACAACTTCTTCAATCAACCCCTTGTACTTTTGAATCAAATTTGATAACCTTGAAATGTGGTGAACCAAAATAACCTTGCCATGCCATTTATTCCAAAACAAATCCAATGGTGAGATTTGAACTTATCAAGCTTTATTGACTAGGGCATGAAAATAAACTCATGAACTCATGGAGAAACTTTCTAAATCTCATTGCCTTTACCTACATTAGTAACAAGCAAGACAAACCAACATTGCATTTTATTAATTAAAAGGAAAAATCAAGACCAAATATTCATGACCACAAAAGAAAACAAGTCAAGGTACTTGGTGATTCCTCAAAGAGCAAAGCTAAAGGTAGGGAGGAGAATCAAGAACCTTGATGTGATCTTGTTGTGATTGAATCAATATGGTATGATGAAGGGATCTTAAGGTGGAAAATTGGGATACACCACATATTCTCAAAAGGGAAAGCTAATATACGTTCTTCACTGGAGAAACTGTAGACACATGTTCTTCGAGAGTAATCATTGTACCAACTTCTATGGGAAGAAAGAACTTCTATCAAACAAGCGAAACCTTCACTGGAGAAATCTTGGATTGAGTCTTCATATCATGCAAACTAAGAAAAGAAGAAAAAATGAACTGGGGACACTGGAGTCAGAAACCCAATACAGCGAAAACATCCTGAGTAAACCTTTCCGGGGGAAACAAAAACTTCTCAAAACAATTGGAGTTCTTCCATTCCTGGGATCACCACTTTTGTTTTTCTCTTTCATCACAAATTCTAAAGTAAAAGAAAATTGTAAATTCTTTTTGAAAATCAATTTTGTTATTTAATCTTTTCACTTTGAAAGTTATTATCAATAATAAATGGAGTCTTTCAAAGCTAAATAAAATAAGAAATACAAAGAATTGGGTAAAATCTCAAATTTCGTTAATAGAATGGTAGTTTGCGAATGGCGGGACTCCATGGATGATTACAAAGTTCAGAAAATGGTAATATAAAATGGAAAATATACATTGGTATACAATGACCATTATCCCCTCTAATAAATTTTGAAATCCTGAGCAGCAACTTCCGTTGAAGTATGATGAGGATCCGAGAATATTGTGGCTTCAATGATCAAGTCTTGTCTGATGTAGTTACTTGCCAAGAAAGTCCCTAACTTTTGCTTAAGCTGCCCTTGCAGGTTTTCAACTTAGCGGGAAATTTATTCTATTTACGTCTTAAATTTTTACCTAGACAGCCCTTTCGGGATTTTGGCCTACCGAGACGCTCTTTTTTGCCTAAGCCTCCCTTTCGGGTTTTCAATTTAGCGAGTTGTTCTTTTATTTCTTTAGGCGGAGTATTTCTTGACTGCATCAGCATTCATGGGACGTGGGAACTCCTCTCCATCCATAGTTTCAAGAATTAATGCACCGCCAGAGAAGGCTTTCTTGACAACGTATGGGCCTTCAAAATTGGAAGTCCACTTGCCCCTAGAATCAACGTTAAAAGACATGATCTTCCTGAGAACGAGGTCGCCTTCTCTGAATTCACGAGGTTTGACCTTCTTATCAAAAGCTTTCTTCATTCTCTTCAGATATAACTGCCCATGACACAAAGCTATCATTCTCTTTTCTTCGATCAAATTCAATTGGTCAAACCTGTCCTGGACCCATTCAGCCTCTGACAACTTGGTTTCCATTATCACACACAAAGAGGGAATCTCAACCTCAGTTGGGAGCACAACTTACATTCCATACACAAGGGAGAATGGGGTTGCTCCTGTTGAAGTGCGAACAGATGTTCGATATCCATGTAAAGCAAAAGGGAGCATTTCATTCCAATCCTTATAAGTAACAACCATCTTTTGGATAATCTTCTTGATAATCTTATTAGCAGCTTCAATAAAACCATTCATATTTGGTCTGTACGAAGATGAATTGTGATGTACAATCTTGAATTCCTCATAAAGTTTTGTCATCATCTTGTTGTTCAGATTCGAGCCATTGTCAGTGATAATTCTGCTCGGCACACCATACCGACATATAAGATTATTCTTAATGAAGCGCACAACCACCTGCTTAGTAACATTAGCATATGAAGTTGCTTCCACCCATTTGGTGAAGTAATCAATTGCTACCAAGATAAAACGGTCTCCATTCGAAGCTTTGGGTTTTATCATCCCAATCCTGTCAATACCCCACATAGAGAAAGGCCATGGGGAAGAGATCACATTGAGAAGTGTCAGAGGCATATGAACCATGGCCGCATAAATCTGGAATTTATGACACTTCTTTGCAAATTTGTAACAATCAGATTCCATTGTCAGCCAATAGTAACCTGCCCTTAGCATCTTTTTAGCCATCGAATGTCCATTGGCACGAGTGCCAAATGAACCTTCAGGAATCTCATGCATCAACATGTCTTCTTCATGTCTATCCATGCATATGAGCAAGACCAAGTCATAATTTCTCTTGTACAACACATTTTCACTGAGGAAGAAGCTACCAGCCAATATTCTCAATGTCTTTCTATCTTTATTCGATGCACCAATCGGGTATTCCCGAGTTTGGAGAAAATGCTTGATATCATAATACCAAGGTTTTCATCCGCTACCTCCTCTGTTGTAAACACATGAGCGGGCCTATCCAGTCTCCGAACCATAATTCGAGGCATATCATTCCAAGAATTTACTTGATACATAGAAGCTAGAGTTGCCAGAGCATCCGCCATTTGATTTTCGTCTCTGGGGATGTGATGGAATTCAACTTTGTTAAAGAAGGGTAACAATATTCTAGCATAATCTTTAAAAGGGATCAAGCCGGGGTGACGAGTATCCCACTCTCCTTTAATCTGATTTATTACGAAAGCTGAATCGCCATACACATCTAGAATTTTAATTCTGAGACCAATAGCTTCCTCGAGACCCATAATGCAAGCCTCATATTCTGTCATATTATTAGTACAATCAAATGTCAACCTTGCAGTAAAAGGAATGTGAGATCCATGTGGAGTGACAATCACAACACCAATTCCTTTACCATAAGCATTCACAACTCCATCAAATATCATACTCCAGCGAGATTCAGGATCAGGACCTTCCTCATGCAAAGGTTCGTCACAATCTTTCACTTTAAAAAACATCACATCCTCATCGAGGAAATCATATTTCACAGATTGATAATCCTCAACTGGTTAGTGAGCAAGATAATCTGAAAACACACTACTTTTAATAGCCTTTTGAGTGCGGTATTCGATGTCATATTCAGATAACATCATCTGCCAGCAGGAAATTCTCCCAGTAAGAGCAGGCTTTTCAAAAATGTACTTGATTGGATCCATTTTGGAGATCAACCAAGTAGTATGATTCAACATATACTGCCGCAAACATTTTTCCGCCCAGGCCAGAGCACAACACGTCTTTTCCAGCATGGAATACCGCGACTCACAATCAGTAAACTTTTTACTGAGATGATAAATGGCATACTCTTTCTTCTCTGTTTCATCTTGTTGTCTCATAATACAACCCATGGAATTATCTAACACTGTCAGATACATAATCAACAATCTTCCTTCAACAAGAGGGAGCAAGAAAGGAGGTTCAAGCAGATATTCTTTAATACTTTCAAATGCCCTTTGGCAGTCATCCGTTCACACACAACCTCAATCTTTCTTTAACAACTTAAAGATCAGTTCACACGTTGCAGTCATGTGAGAAATGAATCTGGAAATATAATTCAAACGCCCGAGGAACCCTCTGACTTTCTTTTCAGTTCTCGGCACTGGAATCTCTTGAATTGCTTTGACTTTTTCAGGGTCAACTTCAATTCCTTTATGGCTAACAATGAAACCCAACAATTTCCCTGATCGAACACCGAAGGTACATTTATTTGGATTCAAGCAGAGATGATACTTCCTCAAACACTAAAACAACTTCAACAAATCTTCTACACGCCCTTCTTCAGTCTGGGATTTAGAAATTATATCATCAACATATAACTCGATTTACTTGTGCCTCAGATCATGGAATAAGGTTGTCATAACCCTATGGTACATTGCACCAGCGTTCTTCAATCCGAAGGGCATCACTCTATAACAGAATGTTCCCCACGGTGTGATAAACATTGTTTTTTCCATGTCCTCTGGAGCCATTCTTATTTGATTATACCTGGAAAATCCGTCCATGAACGAGAAAACTTTGAATTTTGTTGTGCTATCCATTAACATATCATTGTGTGGCAACGGAAAATCATATTTTGGACTAACTTTATTTAGATCTCTGTAATCCACGCACATGCAAACTTTTCCGTCTTTATTCGGTACTGGGACAATATTGGCAATACAATGAGGGTACACTGATGCCATAAGAAAATCGACATTAAACTTCTTTAGAACTTCCTCTTTGATCTTCATTGCCATATTCGGGTGAGTTCTTTGCAACTTCTGTTTGATTGGCGGACACTCTGGCTTTAACGGCAAACGGTGCTCTACTATATTTGTATCTAGACCAGGCATATCTTGATAAGACCAAGCAAAAATATCCACATACTCTTTCAACAACTCAATCAACCCGCTCTTCACATCAGGATCAACAATGCTCCAATCTTGACTTCTTTCGGATCTTCTTCTGAACCCAAATTGATTACTTCCAATGGCTCTTTATATGGCTGAGTGAAATTTTCCCCGTGCTCAAGCAACCGTGAGACCTCTTATGGAATCTCATCATAGTCTTCTTCTTCGGCCCCATACACATGACATTCAAAGTTGGGAGAGGGTGCAGGGTCATGGTATTCAACGGGTTTTTTAATTAATCCTCACATATGATTTATGATTGTTTTTAGAAACTGACACATATAACAAGTGATCATGCAGATTGAATTTCAGTTACTATTTATTTTGAATGGTTTTTTCTGATTACCATTTTCCTAGAAAAAGCAGAAAATAAAGACATAATATTAATACTTCCACTTTGGGAAGAGTGAAAGCTTTTCAAAAATATTAACAAGACAAATTACTTTGAAACATATATGCAAGAGGGGACGTCAATGGTGATCTAGTTCTGAACCCTAACTCTGTGCGTCACGTAATTTGGTATTTCCGACTCTGCTTCATCTTCCACAATGGCATTAATCCCGGAAACATCTGGATAAAGATAACCCCCACTACGGAAGATGTCTTGATACTTGCCTGCAGTAGACTTCAGCTTCATGCTCTTACCTTCGTCATTCTTCAAAGAGAACCCCAAGCCAGCTCTGTTCTTGTTTACAAGTGGATCCAAATCTGTCCCCATACCTCACGATGACCCTTCTGCGCAACTTGCTGCACATCCTTAAGAGAAACCATGGAATTCTCACTTCCCCTTATGTTGTCAATGGATAAATCTTGGAACTGGGTTCCAACAGAAGCTTCATCCGCCTCCACAATGCTGAAAGAGGACAAATGAGATATCAATAATGCCTGCTCTCCATTTATAATCACCACTTTTCCTTCACGTAAAAACTTCAGCTTTTGGTGTAAAGTCGAAGTGACAGCCCCTGCCTCATGTATGCACAACCATCCCAGCAAGCAGCTATAAGCGGGTACAATATCCATGACCTGGAAAGTAATCTGAAACAAATGTGGGCCTATGTGAATAGGAAAGTCCACTTCACCAAAAACAGATTTCCTTGATCCATCAAACGCTTTCACAATAATTCCACTTAGGCGCATGGGCGTTCCTTGATATTTCAACTTCATAAGCGTGCTCCTCGGTATAACGTTCAATGCAGATCCATTATCAATCAGCACATTGGATAGTGAATCATTATCGCAGTTTATAGAGATGTGGAGGGCCAGGTTGTGATTCCTTCCTTCATCTGGCAATTTATCATCGTAGAAACTCAGGTTATTACATGACGTAATGTTCCCTACTACACTGCTGAATTGGTCTATAGGCATGTCACTTTCCACGAAAGCTTGGTCCAATACCCTCATCAAATATTCTCTGTGGGCAGAGGAGTTCATCAATAAATCCAAGATAGATATTTTTGAAGGAGTCTACAGTAGTTGAACTACAATTCTGTAGTCGCTCATCTTGATTATCTTCAAAATATCATCCGCTTCTTTTTCTAGTGTAGCTCCACTAGATTCACCTAAAGCCTTCTTTTCCTCAACACTTTCCACAACTTTCTTTCCAGTACTAACATCTCCATGAACAACTTGTGCAAACACACGACCACTTCGGGTCACTCTGCTAGTCTCAGCAATATTTCCAACATTAGGCATCGGGTGGATGGGAACTTCCACACCATCCTCTAAAATTGTAGCATTATATTTGTAGGGTACAACCTTATCTGACTTGTAGGGGACAAGACCCGACAAACTAATCACCAATGGGGTAATAGCTGACTTGCTATGATATTCGACTTCAAAATGGGCGGGTGCACCAAAACAAGGCACAATGATGTTTACCCCTTCTTCAACATAATCACTCATCATGGAGTCATCTCTGGAAAACAAATCTTCATCCGAGGAGAAAAACTCATCTGCAGAGGCTTACTCATCATCCCACTCTTCTTTAGCCAAACAAAACTCAATCTTATCAACTTCATGGTAATCACCCCTTTGACCTGTAACCTTGATAGTTCCATTATTCAACAACAACTGAACACCTTTCCTCACAATTGAACATCCTCAGGAGTCTCGGCAGTAAATTTGGCAAGATCCATACTGATGTTCCACCTGACCAGCCATGTGACAGAAAGTAGCATGCAGTTGTACAAGATCCTCATTCATATACTCCAAATAAAAAATTATAAACTCTCCAGGACATCCAGAAGCCATGTTCACTTCCTCTTTATACTCTGCCCTAGGCCTGATTATGTGGATGATACCCTCATCCATTATCTCCTACAAATCAGCCTTTATCTTGTCGCAACCCTGTATGTTTGTATTGCAAATAGCACAATCGGAATGGTCATGCGTATAGTAGCTAAATTCACAGAGGTCTGCATGCATTTTCACCAAATCTCCTATAACCAGATGAATATCAAAAATCCGAAAGTCGCCTGGACAACCGGCCACCATATTCACAGAATTCGCTCCTCCATGCTTGGGTAGAGGATTGTATTTCACATTAGGGCTCACATCCTTGAAAGATAGAATACCAGACTTCACCAATTTCTGCACCTCAGTCTTCAAAGGATAGCAATTCTCAACATTATGCCCTGCTGCTCCCTAATGAAAAGTACATGTTTGGTCTGCTTTGTAATACCAAGGCAATGGTGATGGTACAACGGGAGGTGGTCAGGTCTGAACCAACTTCTTCTGAATTAATGGTCGTAGTAACTCTGTATAGCTCATAGGAATAGAGTCATAACTCTCCCTTCTCTGATTATATACTTGATTCCCATGCTGGGATGGTCTCTGATAAGCAACAATGGTTGGAACTACACCAACAATTGGAGTAACTGAGGCGACTTGCTGATGATGTTGATAATTTATTCTAGGAGGATTAACCCTCCTCTATTGCATAACAACATTTGTATCCCCTTCCTTTTTCTTGCTAAACCCATAAGATGGCTTCTTCGCACCTCCAGATCCTTCAATCTTCATTAAACGACCATCTCTTACAACCTCTTCTAAACGAATACCCATGCCTACCATTTCAGTAAAGTCACTTGGCGCACTTGCTACCATCCTTTCATAGTAGAAAGCACCCAGAGTTTTCAAGAAAATCTTAGTCATCTCCTTCTCTTCCATGGGAGGAATCACTTGGGCGGCTACCTCACTCCATCTCTGTGCATATTCTTTGAATGATTACCTATCTTTCTGAACCATGGCCCTGAGTTGATCATGGTCAGGCGCCATGTCCACATTGTATTTGTATTGTCTAATAAATTCTTCTCCCAAGTCATTGAAAGTATGGATATTGACGCTATCCAAACTCATATACCACTTCAGCGCAGCACTAGTCAAACTATCCTTAAAAAAGTGAATCAACAGACGCTGATCATCAGTATGGGTAGACATTCTTCTTACATACATCACCAGATAAGAACGAGGGCAAGTGTTGCCCTTGTACTTCTCGAATTCTGGGACTTTAAACTTTGCAGGTATCTTAACATTCGGAACCAAGCATAATTCATTCACATTCTGCCCGAATAACTCTTTTCCCCTTAGGGCCTTTATCTCCCTCTACATCTTGTCAAACTTCTCTTGAAAATCATCCATTCTGTCATAAATACCCAAGTCTTCACTTGGTGGAGGAAAAGGACGACACACATCATCATTAACAAATGGAACCAAATTCACTGAAGGAGATGCATTAGGAGCAGCATGCACCACAAGAGGTGCAGGAGTAACAGTAGTCTGAACAACTAGTGCTTCTTGAGGACCAAGATTGAAAACTTTAGGTGCAAAATTCTCTGGCATTCCCCATGGATAACCTTGAGGCATGCGACTCTGAACAACAACTAGGGTAGCGGACACAAGAATAGTCGGAGCTTCAACAGTAGCCCTTGTTGGTTGAGGTTGAACACTCAGTGGCTGATTCTGAGCAGCCACCAGAGATTCCATTAGAGTAGTAAGATTGGCCATGCCGGCCTTCAAAGCAGAAACTTCCTCGCGCAGCTTGCGATTTTCTTGTTCTAAGTTGTCCATCTTCCTTCTGAAATTAGCTCGAGTGTTGTAGTGGTGAGTCCGTTTTCTGAACAAAGTAAAGAAGCTTAGTAAGACACCTGGATATGCATAATAAATGCAAGAAATATGTGTAATATGATACATGATATGTGGTGTACATGATTTATTTTTATTATTAATATTTCAAGGGACTTAAATATTTATAGACACATTGAAAATATCAAAGTAATAACATATTTGAAATACTGAAAATTCTTATTATAATAACTTCAAAATAGGTTACAAGTCTCAACAATCCTAAGTACATGATGAAAATAAAGTCTAAAACCCTGAGAAGTAAAGCTTCCGGAGATCACTCTATACGCTGGCGCTTCCCTGTAAGCCTGGCAATCTGAGCCTTCAACCTTTGGTTTTCTTTCGCATAACTGGTGGCAACCTCCTTCCAATCTCCTGAATCAGGAAGTGAGTAACTAGAATCTGACTGAGGCTTAGGAGAAAATAAATCCACTTTCCTCTCTATGGTCTCTACCGCTCGACTCTCAAGGATCTCAATCATGTCGTCTTTCTCCTTCAAGTCCGCTCTATAGGAAATCTCCAAAGATTGGCACTTATTCTTCCAAGCATCCTCTTCATGCTGCATCCTGACCAAAGCAAGCTGTAGGTCTTCTATATCATCCAATAAGGGAGGAGTGGTCTTTGCAAAAAAATCAGGCATAGGCGTTTCCCGAGAATACGACATCTTCAACTGAATAACTATCGTTTGGACCCACTGAAGATAAGGTTCCAAAGAAACAGCCCCTCTTGGTCCCAAATCTTTCCTACTCTTCTTATGAATGTGACGCCAGGCCTTCGCAATCTGCTGCCTAGTATTTGGTTTATCTCATCGGATATCCAAGCAGTCGTCATGCAAGAACAGGGTTATAGTTAATTCCTCCTTTTGTACCAAGAAGAGGTACATTGGGGAAACTACCACAATTGTCAACAATCTCTACATCCTGGTAAGCTCGATGATACCAATCAATATCCGAGTGAGTAAGTGCCTGATCTTAGGAGCCCATCAGGGTTCCTTCCTGACATCCCAAAAAGCAACAGATTGAGGCATATGAGAGATAAACCACTGGTAAAACAAAGGTGTGCAACAAATAATCATCCCCCCATGATAATAATTCCGAAGATGAATAGAATAATAAGCATCACCCAACAATATAGGAACTGGGTTTTCAATCATGAAGATCCTGATAGCATTAATGTCAACAAACTTATCCACATCAGGAAATAAAAACAACCCGTAAGCAAGTAGAGCAAAGATGGCCTCAAAAGCAATTGTACTCTTCATCCTGGAAAAGTATCAAGCTTTATCTAATAAGAACTGGGCTGGTAATCCTCTAATCCATCCTGTAGTAGTCATATGGGCTTCCACCTCAAACTTCCCCAGATGGATCAAAGCAAAATCTCATGTGGTTTTGGCTCACCCTCCAAACCAGTAAAAGGAACACGATTGCTAACAGGTAAATCTAGCATATAAAAATACTCCTCTAGTGTAGGAATCAACTAATAGTCGGTGAAAGTAAAGCAATGATACATCGGATCATAGAACTGGACCAAGGTCGAGAGAAGACCCCCCTTCATCCTAAGCTTCATAAGGAGAATAATGGATCCATACTTCTTCTGAAAATCTGGAGGACACTCAATCTCGGGAATTAGACTGATCAACTCATCTATCTTAGAATCCTTGAAACTGTATTTTCCAGTCTTTCTTTTTCCAGAATCCATGGTCAAAAGGTACCTGAGATATTCACAAATGGTTAACTTTTAAGTCCCTAGAAATAAAATTTCTTCAAAAGATGCTTATGAGTGCATGGATGCATGATTCAACAATCACACACAAGATCACACGTATAGGGTTCATAGGTTCAACGTCACGAGCATGAGGTCGAAGGTACTACCCATAAGGTGTTAGCGTAAAAGTTATCACCTGCCGAATAAGGTTCTAGAGCTTCCCAGAGTCTACATTCTTCCTTCGGATATTACCAACTTCCCGATTAACTCGGTAATTAGTAATATTCTCAAGAAAAACTCGTCTGAGCGTAGTATCGCGTGACAACTATTTCCGAATTACTGCGTCATAGCTTCCGCACTACACCTAAAAGGCCAAAATGGGTTAGGTATTCTACGGTCCCCAGCTTCAGCAGGATTCCAGGTTGAAAGCAGTACATCTTCCCGATTACTCGATATATGACACTACAGTCAAAGGGGCCTCCACTGAGTGAGGGATCTCATTCCTCCTTTTTTGGGATTACTCCCTCAAAGTTAACATGACTATATCGTCTGTCCTATCTTAAACTTTGCCCAAGTCAGGGTATAGGACTTATGAGTAATCACCAAGCACTCTGAAAACCAGGAAAATCCAGATAAACATATATACAACATATAACATATAAACAATAATAGCACATATACAGATATAAACAAAGATAGGCTCAACCCACTTAGGGATGGACCAACAAGAGGTCAATCTTTCCCCAGTGAAGTCGCTATTTTTTTTCTGTAGCGGTAGAAATGTTTAAGACTAAGCCATTAGATTGGCTAGACTTATATAAATAAAAATAAAAACCGCCACCGTGCTTTATTGTTTCTAAATGAATGGGAAAAGAGCGAGTAACCCAAAAAGTGGGGGGAAAATTCAAGGTAAGGGGGTTGGTTATGAAAAGGGAAGGTATTAGTACCATAAACATCTACGGTACTCCGCAGGAACCTCTTTGTAAAATCTGTATATTTTGGCTATAAAATGTTGTATAAAAATGGATGGTGGAGGTGAGAAGAGAAATATATTTTTATGGTTTTTGCACCCGCCGCGGTTGCGAACCTTTAGTGCCTACGTACCACCTTTCGTGCAATAGGGGATCAGGGTACACATAGTTCCTCTTTTAAAATATCTTAAAACATAGGTATGTTAATTGAGTTTATAAGATAAGACATTATCGTCATTGTCCGTGTGAAAAATATACTTGCTACCCACGATCATGAGAAAGGAGAATTTGCATCATCTCAATATGGAGGACATGGCTTGGATTTTAAAATCAATAATGCCTCACTCAACACCCAAGTGGAAAATATCTCTCTTCACTATATATTGTAGAAGTATAGTTGTTTGCATCACTACAAGGATTGACAAGAGTCTAATCTTTTGAGAAAGGTTTTAAAATAAAAAGCCAAAGTGGCAAAATGGTTTGAAATGAGATTGATTAACTTTTAGTCTTCTCACAAAAATGTCAAGGTATTATTAAGTTGATTGAAGTTTATTTATGAAAAGGTTTTGAAAATGCATGGACCTAAGTCCAAGTTTATTATGAAAGTGGTTCAAGTTTAAAAGAAGCAAGAAAAGTTTTCAAAAGGAGAGAGAAGGTTTTTGAAATTAAAGAAGATGGGAGGAGAAAAAGAGACTATCCTAAAGCATAAGGTAAAAGCTAGGGATAAGAACTATCTAACCAACAAGAAGCCAATACTTGACATTATGAGTCAAGATAGAATTCTCATTCTTTGGATTGAAACCAAGTAAGGAAAGATACTAGACCTCTTGAGATAACCAAACATCAAGTGTATTAAGTCTTCACAAAAATTGGGCAGAGTAACAGCTGTATACGGGTGAATTCTAGATTACAAACAAAGTATGTAATCACAATAACCTGCATACAAAATAAATAAACTATCCAATATCTTGAGGTAAACCTCAAGAACTCCAGACAAAATATCCATCAAGGTCACAAGGTCTCCAACATAGGCCAAGGTTTCTATTCCTAAGTCCAAGAAGTCCAATACTCCATAATGCCAAGGATAGTAACCAAATAGTCCAAGTATCATTAAAGGTTTTTATGGTTCATGTTGATTATTAGGTGTCTCAGAAGAGAAAAGAAAATCTCAAGTGAGAAAAAATAAAAATGTCATGAAATATAATGCTTAAAGTAAATGGTACACAAAGCATAAAAAATAAAATCATAAAGTAAAAACAATTAAATAATTAGTGGTTAGTTGGATGACCATCTTGAAACTTGCATTTGGAACTGATTAGAGGATTGGTAGAACCAAAGCCTCCACACAACAAGTTGAATTTGCTTTTTGTCAAGTATATCATTCATTTGGAATCCTGAAAAAGTATAATTTAATGATCAACGATGTTTAAGTGATCCACGTTGACCAAAAGTGTTGTAGATCCATTAGAGGATTGGTAGAACCAAAGCCTCCACACGATGAATCTCAAGGTTATTGGATCAAAGAGATCAAATTAACATACTTGGGCTTACAAACATAGGTTTGGGCCACGAATGATCATTTATTCGAATCGGGACAAAATTTAGTGTTATGTTAAGTAATCGTAAATGGACTTATGTAGAAGTCACACCTATTTTGAGGCCGGTCAATAGCAATCTATGCATCATTTTTTTGAGACATGATATAGAGATCATGCTCCAATAACACTTAGTGTAATAAGAAAGGGATAAGATGAGGAAGGGTGAGAAAGAACATACAAACCATATTTGAATTAAATTTTAATTAAACTATTATTAAAATCATTCATCTATTTTTATGGAGTTAGACTCAACACCATGGATCCAATGATATTAACAAAGTTCATAATAAAAAATTCAACCCATGATCAGCCAGAAAATAATCACAAAATAATATTGCATTTAGTATATAAATAAAAAAAAAGCTTTAAAATGTTTTTAAAATAGAAATAAAAGAGAAAAATATCAACTATGTTCAAATTAATCAAGAAATAAAAAGTTAGACCATAGAAAAATCAGAAATGAACTAAAATAATTTTATAAAATTTTTGGTAATTTTTTTACGTCAGAAACTAATTTTAAAATTAAAAGAAATGAGTAAAATGAACCAAAAATGATAAAAAATAAGAAAATCAGAAATAAAAAATGAATGAGGTCACCAATATTTGTCACAATATCATGGGATCATTCCATAATTTTTTCAGAATTTAAAGATGTATAAAAGTATTTTTAAACATTTAAAACAAATCAAATAAAGTGAAAATTTATAAAAAATATCAAAACACAAGATAAAATTGTGAAAAAATAAAAATCAGAAAGAGAAAAATCAAAAATATTTTTCATAATTTTTTCACATTTTTTGGACTAAAAATGAATTTTCTATGATTTTTTTGATATTTAAAACAATTAAATATAAAAATCAAGAAAGAAAAATAAAGTAAAAAATATGTGGACCATTGGATGAGAGTCAAAATGCGTTAGTAATCAAATCAAAGGGATCTGTCATGTTGTGCATATCATAGTCATTAGTGAATAAAGCACTGAATCAAATGTAAATCAGAAATTCAATAAATACAAATGGCGTTGTTTCATTGGTTGAAGGATGACACGTTGGTCATATTCAACCTCCAGCCAGTCCCAAAATCAGGTTTTTTAATCTGTAAAATTAGAGCACGAGACCTATGCCATTCGCTTCGTCTCTTCAAGACGAAGACAACCACACCTTCGCGATAAATTTATATAAACTGTAGCTCAAGCAATTTGGAAGGAAAGTTTTGAAAAGGGATTTGAAATTTCATGGTCAAAACATGTTTCCAGATAAAAGTAAATATTGCAACTAGAACCAAAGCAATGAGAGCATGACAATGATATCAAAGTTTTGAAGAATTGATGAAGAAATCTACCTATTGAAGTTGAGTTGCAGAGCTCTGAAACTGGACTTCTATGGAGCAATATAGGGCACGATTCTTGAAGGTAATTATATGGTTAGTTTCAGGGAAGATCAAGGGAGGTAAATTGATTGAAAAATTGGATTGAAAAAGGCTTGAACACAGATTTCGAAGTTGCATAAATTTGAGTTATGAAACAAGTTTGGCAGGGTGATTCTGGCTATCCAAGCTTGAGAAAATGAATGAGGGATGACCCTCTATTTATAGGGAAAAAAATGGAATGTCCAAGCGTGTGAAATGATGAAGTTTGGAGGGAAATCGTGTGAAGTCGCAAACAAGAAAAGTGTGACTTCTAATTTGATCAAAACTCATCCAAAACGCGCATTATGTTGTGCTAATCACTTCCGGAAGTTCACTAAACATGTTTAGAGACAAAAACGCACAGAAACAAAGTGTTTAGAAGCTACATCAATGACTTCAAATTCTGACTTTTGAAGAAACTTCAGTTTCAAGTTACCAAGTTCAAATCAATGGCATTCTCAACTCAATGGGTCTTAGGGAATGATTCTTGATGATTTATAAATATGATGTTACAAGCTTTGCAATGGAAAAAGAATTAAATCAAATGGTTGCTTGAACTAAAAGTTGCATTGAGTCAAAGTTGGAGAAAAATGGTTGACTTTCTATACTTAGAAATATTTTAAATTTTCTTCAAAAGTGACCTATAATGTTTTGCATCCAAACATGGCCTTCCACTTGGAATTTTCTCTTGGACAAAGAAGATGGCATGATATAGACCTATTAAATGACACTTTGACACATGAACCATTCAAAATATCCAAAAATTAAGATAGTTATGAATTGTTGAATTTGGCAAAAAATCATGAAATGAACTATAATATTTGGTATCCTTAGGGCATCTTCCATCCATTTTCTCACTTTGCATATAAAATAAGGGATAAAGTTCACATCCTCAAGATCATTATGTAAAAAGAGTGGGCCCAAGGTGATAAAAATTGACAAATTTATGATCATTTGAAGTCACACATGAGAAAATGAGGGTTCATCTGGAGAACTTGTAATATTTCTTCATCATCAAAATTCTTCCACATGAAAACTCCTAGAAACTTTTGAAGTGATTTGTTAATATCCCTTTAAATAGAATTATGTCTTTTGAATCACTCAAAAATACCAAAAGATGAGCAAGATATACTTCTTTGAAGTTCAAAACCCTAGCTCCTAGATCAAGAAAATGCTTTGAGGAACCTTGACAAATTTGAACCACCTTGTTGTACCAAAACTCTTGCTTTGTAGATAGAAGTTATTGAGAATGAAAATTAGAATTCATAGCCACCAAAACCACTTCCTTATCTTGAGAATTTAGAGAAATATGCACTTGTGACCAATGGGAACAAGGCCTTGTCCAACCATGACAACTTCTTCAATCAACCCCTTATACTTTTGAATCAATCTTGATATCTTGGAAATGTAGTGAACCAAAATAACCTTGCCATGCCATCCCTTCAAAAACAAATTCAATGGTGAGGTTTGGACTTCTCATGCTTTATTGACTAGGGCATGAAAATAAACTCATGAACCCATGGAGAAACTTGCTAAACCTCATTGCCTTTACCTATGTTAGTAACAAGTAAGACAAACCAACATTACATTTTATTAATTAAAAGGAAAGTAAAAAAAAAACATGTATTATCACAAAATAAAAACAAGTCAAGGTGCTTGGTGATTCCTCAAAGAGCAAAGCTAAATATAGGGAGGAGATCCAAAAGCCCTAATATGATCTTGTTGTGATTGAATCAACATGGTATGATGAGGAGATCTTAGGGGAAAAATTGGGGTACAACAGTTTGGATAACATGTGCTTAATAATATCGAAATGAGAAGATACATACACATCAACAGGCTTTATATATTGCTTTAGTTTAATACAAGAGAAGTACAGGCAAAGGCATAGTTTTTCTATATCACTATACCTAGTCTCAGGATTACTTAGCATTCGACTAAGATAATACACAGGTCTCTCGATACCTTTTTCGTCCTGTTGGACTAATATACTACCTATAGTCGCATCTAAGGCTGTAATATATAACCTCATAGGCCTATGTCTAACAGGAGGTGCCAATATTGGAGGCTTTACTAAGTAGTCTTTGATTTTGTCGAACGCCTTTTGATGCTCCTCTTGCCAAACGAAATCTTCACTTTTTAGTCGAAGTAGTGGTGAAAATACTTTGGTTTTTCCACTTAAGTTGGATATGAATCTCCTTAGGAAATTTATCTTGCCCAACAAAGATTGAAGTTCCTTTTTGGTTGACGGTGGTCTGACGTCCATGATGGATTTGGTCTTACTTTGATTTACTTCTATGCCTTTTTTATGCACCACAAAGCCAAGAAAGTCACATGCCTGCACACAAAAAGCACATTTTAATGGATTCATTTTTAATCCATGTTTTCTCATCCTTTTGAAAGACTTTCGAAGGTGTTGTGTTGCAGATGAGTTGGTTTACTGTTTAACTTTATCACAATATCATTAATGTAAACTTGCATGAAATCTTCAATAAAATAATGAAACATAGAATTCATTACCCTTTGATATGTCGCTCCGGCATTTTTTAAACCAAATGGCATGACAACCCATTCATAGGTTCCCAGTGCCCCAGGGCAGCGAAACGCCGTCTTTAACACATCTTCATCTGTAATAAAAATTTGGTTATAACCAGAATAACCATCAAGCATACTTAGATATTTAAATCCAGCGGCCGAATTGACCAACATTTATGGCACAGGAATGGCATACTCGTCTTTTGGGGTAGCAGCATTTGAATCTCTAAAATCTATGCATACTCTTAATTTTCCATTTTTCTTAATTACTGGCACAATGTTTGCCAACCAGTCGATATATCTTGCAGTTCTTACGAATCTTCTTTTAAGGAGTCTTTCTACCTCCTCTTTGATATTTGACATTATGGCTGGATAGAAACATCTAGGCGTCTACTTTACTGGTTTCTTTCCAGCTTTTATTGGTAATTTTAGTTGTAGGAATTCCCTGCTTAAACCTGGAATTTCATTATAGTCCCAAGCAAAACAATCTTTAAATTCTTTTAATAAAGATATTACCTCAGATTTCAACTTTGGGTCGATGTTGGCGCTGATATAAGTTGGTCTTTTATCCCCCTTTTCGCCAAGATCTATTTCTTCTAAAGGGTCTTGTGGCTGCATCTTTTCCGGTGCCATTGGATCCTTTTGGAAGCCTAAGGGTTCTTCATCATATATGCAGTCCAGACGCTGCTTATCGATGTTTTTTTCAACTGTCTCTAGTATATCTGGTATCTTTGGCTCAATAGACAAAGTAGCTCCTTCATTTAGAACTTGTGTTTTATTGGCTTTGACAACCATATTTTCTTCAGCTTCTAGTGCCGAATTCATTTTACTTTTGGCGATATATGTTGAAATCCGGTTTAGAGCATCTATCTCAGACATCATCACTGATGTCTCCCCAGCCCGTCGTCCGGTTAGCATCGTATAGATCTTCGAGAGGTTCCACATCCCACATAAAGCCATGGGTTTCATGTAACTTCAATGAAACAAATTCTTCATCAAGGTTGGCATATACTTCTTTAGCAGGTTGACATGGGGAAATATTATCCAATTTCCCGTTAAACTGCTTCTTTCTGACATTGTTCACATCTGCCTTAAAATACCCTTGACCAGCTTCAGTATTCTCGACTATGATATCTTCCCTCCAGATCACCAAATGCTGATGCATAGAGGATGGCACAGCCCCCACTCCGTGTAGCCATTCTCTCCCTACTAGGAGATTGTAACTTAGCTTGCCTTGAATCACCATGAAAATAGTCGGCCTAGTAACTGAGCCGACAGTGATGTCCACTTGGATCACACCCATGGTGTTTCTAGTTCTTCCTTCGTAGTCTGATAAGACCATGTTATGAGATCTAACATCGGTGTCGTATTTACCGATTTTCTGTAACATGTGGTGTGGCATAATGTTTACCGTAGCACCACAGTCTACCAAAACCTTGTTGATAGCCACCCCTTCGACCTTAGCCCTTATTAGAAGGGGCTTTAAATGGCTCCTGTGATCGGTGGAAATAGAACTGACTGTTTAAAGCTGGTTCGCGAAATGTCGCGGTAAGCAAGAGTCGCCACCGTCTTTTATGTTCTCCAACATGGAAAGGACAAAAGCACAGCAAAATTCCTTATTCGAGAATATTTCTCGGTTCGGGAGGTAGATTTATAGAAAGGGGAGGTGTTAGCACCCTTTCTATCCGTGGTTATCCACGGGCTCTTAGGTACTTGCTCTTATGTTTTCAAAAGATTTATTTGCTTTTCAAATGTGTGGGTTTTGAAAAAGTTTCTTTTTTGAAAGATTTCTAAGTGACTCTTGTATCCGTCCTCAAGAGTGTTTGAAAAATTTGTTTTGAAAACTTTTGAAAGTGTCAGTGTGAAAAGATTTTTGTTTGTTTTTGAAGAGAGAAAGTACCCATGAGTCATCTACCTACCCTAAGGAATTAGGCTGTGTAAAAGTCCTTAAGGTAGTGTCATCCCACCATTGAGAGGTAGGTAGCACCACCGTTAGAGGTGTTCGGGTCAATTCGATTGAGGGACAGTGTGGTCACCGAAGCAATAGTAGGACACCTTAGAAGTAACCCTAATGTCCTAGATCCTTTTTAATCCGAGGCAACCGTTTCGAGGCAACTGGATCTTAGACATAAGGGCGACCGCTAAAACACCCTATACTTGACGACCACTTTCGAGGAAACGAGTGAGGCGTACCCTAGAAGTGGCATGTGCTTTGTGTGTTGTTTTCATGTTAACATTTATCTTTGATCATGCAATTGTGAGCTACGAGTTGTTTTTAATTATCATACATTCTTTCATGCAATTTAGCAGTTAGGAGTGTGGAAAATAAAATACGGAACGGTAAAAGCTAAGCTATTACAAGGCGAGGGTCTATACACCGCCAAAGAACAAAGACCCGTTTTTGATAAAGTGCGAAAAGTAAAGAAAGCGGTAAACCTAATTACTATTACATTCCGGAAACAGTTACATAATAATCCAATAAATAATAATCATGCGCGAAAAGAAAGTTAATTGGACGTCCTAGGGTTTTTGACCCTTTTGAGAAATCATGAGTTTTTGTGTCCTTTGCTTTTAATTTAATTAAAGTTAAACCTAAGTATTTAATTAATTTTTACAAGAAAGATGTTTTTTTTTGTGTTTTTTGTATTCAATGAAAATAAACAAATTAAAAATCAAAAGAAAACCCTAGTTCTAAGTTTATTTTAATTATTAATAAAATGTTAAAGTTAACCTAATTTAAACTAATTAATTAATTTACATTTGTATATAAAAAAATAATAATAATTAATAATGATGATAATAATAAAATGTGAATGAAAATTGTCAAAAAAACCTAATTCTATATGATTTTTATTTATTAAGAAAAAGATTAAAATTTAAAACTAAATTAAGCTAAGTTAATTGTTAGCATTTATTTGCAAAAATAAGTTAATGATGAAATTAATAAATAATTAAAATATATTTACAATTCTGATTTTTTCTGATTTTTATTATGGAAAATTAATTTGTTGTGAATTAATAATAATCATTATAACAATTAAAAGAAATTTAAAAGAAAAGAAAATAAATTGCAAACCAAGGGGGGTAAGATGGCCCATGTGGAGGTGAAATTGAGAAATTCTGGCCCATTAATCACAAAGCCTTGTTGACTTTCATGATCGCCTATGCCTGTTTTGACCTGAGCACATGATGGTATTCATCTCCTGGCCACTGGATGGAAGCTGGGGACACATGGCACGCTGGAGTATGAGGCTTATTGTCGGACTTTTGATGAGTGCTACATTGGAATGTGTTAAGAAAAACATTAACAATAATATGGGGGACCTGGGAATCGAACCCAGGTCCCAGCGCTTGCAAGACACGTCTCCAACCAACTGAACCATGATGCGCGTTTGTAATATGAATGGATAATAAATATTATATAAAAAAACAAGCATTATAATGTAAAACACGCGCAAAGTTCAAACCCTCCAACCACATGTTGCCACGCCATATCCTTCTTCGTTTCACCTGTAAAATAAGAACAAGATAGCGGGGGTTTTAAACCCCCACAAATCACAAATGCAGAAAATAGCGATTAGCAGCATGCGCCATATAAATTGAGCGCGAGGGTCTCATTCAATTCGTCTTGTCCTTCTAAGTTCAACCATGGGTGTCATGAAGGCTAATTTTTCTGTATATGAAAAACCCCAATTCAAAACCTTAAGAACCCTAAAACGTGTTAATGGCAAGTAATGATTCAGCGCGTGATAATGCAATTAAACCATGTCAAAAGCTTCAGGAGGTCCCTATTAACATAAATCAACCAAGAAAATGGATTATAAACGCATGAATTATGATATGCAATTTTGGAAAATAATGCAAACCGAGTGACTTGGTGTGGACGATTCTGATGGTGTTAGGGCTTGTTCTTGAGTGCAATAGATTCCTGGAGACTCAAGCAAGGTGTGTGAATCAAAAAGAAGCTTTGAATTGCGCTGCAAATAAGAATTCAGTTTCACACTTTTCTTGAATTTTTTTAGAGTTTGATTATGGTGTTTCAGCAGCAGTTTCACGTGTAGGGATTCAGGGTTTGCTTCAGTACATATAGCACAATAGAATTAGGGTAAATCTTGGTCCAACAATCCATTGCATTCATGTTTTGCATCCTTGATTTTCAATCAAATCTTTTCCATATTTTTGATTGGTAAAGCTTGCAAAAATTATATGATTTTGCCTCTTTGATTGGGAAACGAGATTTCCAGCTTGCCCTGATCAGATTTGCTTCACAAAAGATCTAAAAACCATATCTTTTGAATTTTCCTACAATTAAAATCAATTAAATGAATTAATATTAATAAAAATTCAATTAATTAATTAAAAATAAGAAAATAAATCATTTTAAGTTCAATAGGTCGTGCATAGGCCTTGGGCAAAGATTCAAGAAGGAATTTGAGGCCCATTAGCAAAAATGAAGTGTTTCAGGCAAAGTTGACTTTTGAAAGTTCCCAAACATTTCCCAACTTCTCCAATGCATAGCTTGCTCAATTTTGAAGCTATGAACATGTTCTTTGACATTTTGGAAAGGTCTTGAAGTCCTCTAACCAATGCCTTTGGTCCCATGTCATTTTGACTAACCAATCTCAAGTTATGGTCTTTGACTTAAAGTGCCTTTTTGTTGACTTTTGAAAATGACCTATAATGTTGAAATTGATAACTTTTTGTGAGAGCATTTCTTGGACTTGGAATGTGAAGATGAATTGTAGGAAATTTCATCCCCTTCAAAATGAGCATTGGATGGGATTTTTCTGATAAACCATGAAGAAGTTATGCCTTGGTCAAGTTACAGTTGACTTTTTCAACTGTCCAAAAATAGAAACTTTTGCATCTTGAGACTTTTTGAGCCATGCTTGAGGAATCATGATCAAGAATTGATCAAATGATGATTGTGGCTTCAAAATAAGATGTTGACCAACATTTTTGACTTTTGACTGCCAAATGACCATTTTACCCCTACAGTTGACTGTGAAGCATTTAGGGCTTTTGACTATGCAACTTGGTGCTGTGAGTCTTGAAACTTGACATATGGATGTTTGACAATGTATATAGGCATATGGGACTTGATTGGACCCTTGGAAACCTCAACTTCCTTGTAAGAACCAAAACCCTAATTTTGACTGTGTTAGGAGGGTGCTTGCACTGTGCAATCCTTAATCCATTTGAAGCTTGATCTTGCCAAATCTTGAAGAATATGGGAGGGCAAATTTTGGGGTACAACAGTTGCCCCTGTTCAATCTTCTTAGACCTGAGGATGTAGATTGGCTTGCGTGCCTTTCTTGATCCGAAGGTGGAAGATGATTGAACACTAAAGTGCCCAGAAATTTGCACTCACATAATAGAATATCAGCAGCGTGATGGTGGGAATGGGCTTACAGATGCCATTTGGAGATATGATGGATAGGAGGATGGGCTTATAGATGCCATCTAGGGACTGTTGGTATGTGGATGGGCTTATATGCCATCTAGACGTCGATCGCGTAAGAGATTCCTTAGCGAGCACTTGCGTACCTGAGAAAGAAAAATAATTACCGGGCCTGTTACAGGGGTTGATCTTCAAACTCTTTATGTAGATATGCCCTGGATGGATACAGGTATCGAATCTCTAAACTCTTCATGTAGATATGTCCTGGCTGGATACAGGTATCGAGTCTACAATTAGTTACTCACAGACGTGCCCTGGCTAGATACATGAATCAAATCTGGAATTAGTTGTCAACAGATATGCCCTGGCTCGATACAGGAATCGAATCTTCAAACTCTTCAGACGCGCCCTGGCTGGATACAGGAGTCGAATCTAGAATTAGTCGTCAACAGATATGCCCTGGCTGGATACAGGAATCGAATCTTCAAACTCTTCAGACGTGCCCTGGCTGGATACAGGAATCGAATCTGGAATTAGTCGTCAACAGATATGCCCTGGCTGGATACAGGAATCGAATCTTCAAACTCTTCAGACGTGCCCTGGCTAGATACAGGAATCGAGTCCGGAATTAGTCGTCAACAGATATGCCCTAGCTGGATACAGGAATCGAATCTTCAAACTCTTCAGATGTGCCCTGGCTGGATACAGGAATCGAATATGGAATTAGTCGTCAACAGATATGCCCTGGCTGGATACAGGAATCAAATCTTCAAACTCTTCAGACGTGCCCTGGCTAGATACAGGAATCGAATCTGGAATTAGTCGTCAACAGATATGCCCTGGCTGGATACAGGAATCGAATCTTCAAACTCTTCAGACGTGCCCTTGCTAGATACAGGAATCGAGTCCGGAATTAGTCGTCAACAGATATGCCCTGGCTGGATACAAGAATTGAATCTTCAAACTCTTCAGATGTGCCCTGGCTGGATACAGGAATCGAATCTGGAATTAGTTGTCAACAGATATGCCCTGGCTGGATACAGGAATCGAATCTGGAATTAGTCGTCAACAGATATGCCCTGGCTAGATACAGGAATCGAATCTTCAAACTCTTCAGACGTGCCCTGGCTGGATACAGGAATCGAATCTGGAATTTCTTCATGCAGATATGCCCTGGCTAGATACAGGTGTCGAATCCACAAGTAATCGCTCACAGATATGCCCTGGCTAGATACAAGTATCGAATCCGGAATTGCGACAGTTGATAGTAATCATTTTTGTATTGACCTTTTTCCTGAAAAGGCAAAACATTAGTTGTATGCAATGTCATGATGTATGAAATGCGTGATGTTCTCAAAATAAATGAGATTGTATGTTCATGATGTGTATGTGCCTGCTATAATGTATGAAGATGTGATGTTTATGAATGTATTTTTGTCTAGGAAAATAAATCCTTGACGGATGCTGGGAAGTTCGTTGAATCCTGGGCTGATGTTGAAGAGTAGAGTTCTTCGTCTCCGCTGGGGATGATGGTTGCGAGAATAAACCTGTTAGGAGAAGATGACTCCGTTGAGGGAATAAACTTGTTGAAGAGATTATTCTACGGGGAATTACTCTATAGGGAGAGATACTTCGCTGAGATTTGATGATAACTCCACTGGGGAATAGGGAAAGCTTCGCCGAGGACGATCTTTCCGTGGTAATTGGCTGAGGATAACCCAGTTATAAGCTCTGGTGGGGAAATAACCTTGAAATAAAGTCGGGGAGATATATGTACTCTGCGGGGGACAAGCTTCCAAAATCTAATGGGGATAAGCTTCCTACTGGGGAGATTGATTCAACTCTCCTGGGGGGATCTTTTGAAGTGTATTAGGGAATGGCTCCACTGGATGTCCGGTATTCCGCCGGGGAACAATCTTAGATCATGATTTCCGGGGATGCTTGTTAGGAATGTTTGTATACTCCGTTGGGGAATATTGAGATTTTCTGGGGATAATCCAACTTCCTTAAGGCTGACAGTAGACTAACTCTGCTCAGGGAGAGTGTTGCTGACTTGCTAGGGATACTGTGCCTTTTCAGGGCTGATTAGGAGACCAACTCTGCTCGGGAGAGAGTATTGCTGCATCTTATCTTACTCGGCGGGGAGTGAAGGTATCTGGGTTACATTCTTCAGCCGAACTTACCTTGGTACCTTGGTGGACAGAGCAATTAGATTTCTTAGACAACTCATTATTGCCCCTGTTTCTGATGTCACCTGCAATTAATCCTTTGTTTCGCATGCAAATATTTATGAGTTAGAAATTAGTGTCAAATGCATATATCAAAATTGAACATTGGACGTTCTTTGCAAAACAAAACAAAAAAAGGAAAAATAGTTGGCAATTTATCTGAAAAGTGAATTTGTATTGATTTTTTTTGAATTTGCCTGTAAATAGGCGTTTATGTACAAGAGGCTGACGTCCTAGTAAGAGAACGCCGCCGAACAACATAGAGTTTACAATTTTGTGAAAAGGAAAACAAAACAGCTATGTGAAGAAAGATAATCCCACTGGGTTCCAACTCTGCTATCGCCTTTATATCTTCGAGCGTCTCATCACTTGGCTGCCTGGTTGAAGATGAAGTTGATTGATCGATGCCGTCTGAACCTGATATTTGATACCGGATTCTGGATGCAAGGTGATTCAATGAGACATAGTATTACGCTTTAATCCCTAATTTTTGCCTGGACCGCCCTTTTGGGTTTTCAGTCCACCGGGGTACCCATTTTTTCCCAAGCCGCCTTTTCAGGTTTTCGACTTGCCGGGTGTACGGATTTTTTCATTTCATCCCTTATTTTTTCCCGAAACCTTTTGGTTCGCCGGGAAGCCCTTATTTTTGCCTAGGTGTGTCAACCTAGCAGGTCTTTTATTCATGTGTAGTATCTTTTTACTATGTCTGCATTGGCGGGGTGAGGAAGGTCATCACCATCCATGGTGGTTAGAATCATAGCTCCTCCTGAGAAGATATGTTTAACCACAAATGGCCCTTCGTATGTGGGGGTCCATTTTCCCCTGGGATCACTTTGAGGAAGAATGATGCGCTTGATTACCAGGTCCCCAACTTGATACTCTTGTGGTCTGACTTTCTTGTTAAATGCCCTGATCATCCGTTTTTGATACGTTTGACCATGACAAATAGCAGTGAGTCTCTTTTCGTCAATTAGGTTTAATTGATCAAGTCGAGTCTGGATCCAGTCATCTTCGCTCAAGCCTGCATCCTTCATTATCCAGAGAGAGGGTATCTGAACTTCGATCGGCAGGACTGCCTCCATGCCATAGACCAAGGAAAAGGGAGTTTCCCCGGTTGACGTTCTTGCTGAGGTACGGTACCCGTGAAGAGAAAACGGTAACATCTCGTGCCAATCTTTGTACGTCACTGTCATCTTCTGCACAATCTTTTTGATGTTCTTATTAGCTGCCTCTACAGCCCCATTCATCTTCGGCCGATAAGGAGAAGAGTTATGGTGATGTATCTTGAATTGCTCGCAGAGCTCAGTGATCATCTTGTTATTAAGATTGGTACCATTGTCCGTAATGATCCTTTCCGGGACGCCGTATCGGCAGATCAAGTTATGCCGAATGAACCGTGCCATGACGTTCTTGGTTACCGTAGCGTAGGAAGCTGCTTCAACCCACTTTGTGAAGTAATCAATGGCTACCAGGATGAAGCGATGCCCGTTGGATGCCGTAGGTCTGATCTCTCCGATCATATCAATGCCCCACATTGCAAAAGGCCAAGGTGCAGTCAAGACATTCAGAGGGACTGGAGGAACATGCACTTTATCAGCATAGATTTGACATTTGTGACACGTCCGAGAATGTTGGTAACAGTCGGCTTCCATTGTGGACCAGAAATATCCTACCCGAAGGATTTTCTTTGCCATGGTGTTTCCACTAGAATGCGTTCCGAAGGTACCTTCATGCAGCTCTGCCATGATTCTTTCTGCTTCAGCCTTATCCACACAACGCAGTAAAGTTGAATCATGGTTTCGCTTGTATAGAATGCAATTGCTGAGGAAGAACTTTGCAGCGAACCTTCTCAGGAATTTCTTGTCATTGACAGATGCACCCTCGGGATATTCTTGAGCTTCCAAGTACCTCTTCACTTCATGATACCAAGGTTTTTCAGTTACCTCTTCAGCCTCAAGATCACAACAATATGCAGGTTCGTCTAATTTCCAAATGATGATCCGGGGGGCCTCGTTATCCCATTTGACTTTGAACATAGAAGACATCGTAGCCAGCGCGTCCGCCAACTGATTCTCCTCTCTTGGGAAGTGTTCAAAAGTTATCTCCGTGAAATGGGGGATCAATGTCAACACACATTCTTTGTAAGGAATAAGGTTTGGGTGTTTCGTATCCCACTCGCCTTTGATCTGATTGATCACGAGAGCGGAATCTCCGAAGACACTCAGAAACTTGATCCTTAGGTCAATTGCAGCTTGAAGACCCATGATACACGCCTCATACTCCGCCATGTTGTTGGTGCAGTTGAAACATAGTCGGGCCGTGAGTGGAGTATGAGTGCCTTTCCGGGATATGATCACAGCGCCGATACCGTTACCCAAAGCGTTGGAGGCTCCGTCAAAGTGCATAGACCATCGGGATCCTTCCTCAAGTCCTTCATCCAGTCCAGGTACTTCACAATCAGTCACCACCATGATGTTCTCGTCAGGAAATTCAAAGTTCATTGACTGGTAATCGTCCACTGCCTGGTGTGCCAAATGGTCTGCCAATACACTTTCTTTGATTGCTTTCTGGGTCGTGTATTGGATGTCATATTCCGTCAAGATCATCTGCCATCTTGCTATTCTTCCGGACAAGGCAGGCTTTTCGAATATGTACTTGATCGGATCCATTTTTGAAATCAACAGAGTAGTGTGAGTCAGCATATACTGTCTCAGCCGGCGAGCAGCCCATACCAAAGCGTAACAAGTTTTCTCGAGCAGTGAGTATCGGGTCTCACAGTCGGTAAACTTTTTGCTAAGGTAATAAATGGTGTGCTCTTTTCGGCCAGACTCATCATGCTGCCCCAGCACATACCCCATTGAGCTGTCGAGTACTGTCAAGTATAAGATTAGAGGTCTCCCTTTAACCGGTGGCATAAGAATGGGTGGTTCTTGGAGATACTCTTTGATTCTGTCGAAAGCGGCCTGACATTCATCGTTCCAACGTACTACTTGATCTTTCTTCAGTAGCTTGAAGATTGGTTCACAAGTAGCAGTTAGGTGCGAGATGAATCGGGCAATGTAGTTCAGTCGTCCTAGAAAGCCTCTGACTTCTTTCTCTGTCTTGGGAACTGGCATCTCTTGTATGGCTTTTACTTTGGCAAGGTCCACTTGAATACCTTTGTCGCTTACGACGAAGCCTAGAAATTTTCCAGATCTTACCTCGAAGGTGCACTTGTTCGGATTCAACCTCAGCTTGTACAACTTCAGACGGTCAAACAACTTCTGTAGATGGTCAAGGTGTTCCTCCTCAGTTTGAGACCTTGCAATCATATCATCGACGTATACCTCTATCTCATGGTGGATCATGTCATGAAATAAAGCAACCATGGCACGTTGGTAGGTTGCCCCAGCATTTTTCAACCCAAAAGGCATGACCTTGTAGCAGAAGGTGCCCCACTGAGTAACAAAGGTAGTCTTTTCCATATCTTCAGGAGCCATCTTGATCTGATTATAACCCGAAAAGCCGTCCATGAAGGAGAACACCTTGTGCTGAGCAGTATTGTCAACCAGAACGTCGATGTGAGGCAGGGGGAAGTCATCCTTGGGGCTCGCCCTATTCAAATCCCTGTAGTCAACACACATTCGGACCTTACCATCCTTCTTCGGCACTGGAACCACGTTGGCAACCCACTGAGGGTAAGAAGTTACTGCAAGAAAACCGGCGTCAAATTGCTTCATAACCTCATCTTTGATTTTCTCGGACATCTCTGGACGCATACGGCGGACCTTCTGTTTAACCGGAGGGCAGTCTTCCTTGGTAGGCAAGTGATGAACCACAATGTCGGTATCCAACCCAGGCATGTCTTCGTAGGACCAGGCAAAGATTTCCACGTAATCATGCAACATCTGAATCAACCGCTGTTTCACGTCGAGCTCTAGATTGGCACCAATCTTGACTTCCTTTCTGTCTGCCTCAGTACCCAGATTTACCGTTTCCACTGGTTCTTCATGTGGCTGAATGGCCCTCTCTTCCTGGAGTAACAGTCTTGCAAGCTCGCCAGGCACTTCACAATCATCTTCACCTTCGTCTTCGGCTAAGTTGATCGGATTTTCAAAGTCATAACTGGCAGTAGCAGAGTCGTTACCAGTGAGATCCAGAGTGGATTGAAACCTGTATAGGTGAGTGTGTGTAAATATAGCTGTTTTGCAATATATAAAGAAAGAAAGGGAGAACAAGATTCGAAATGCGAAAAACGTCCAATGTTTTTATTCATGATATATCAAAATGACAGGTAATAAGCCCTCACAAATGAAGCCACAGTGCCCCGGGTAAGACACCGGGCCATAAAGTTTCAGATTATTGTTCGTTACAAATTTAAAAAACAAAGGAATTCATTATTGAGTAACAAAAGTAACAGGTATGAAATCTTTGGCAGTCCAATTGTTCAGTCCACCGTCGGTCGTTGGGTAGATCCAGCTATCAAATTCAGATTCCTCCGCATCGCCTTCAATAGCATTCACTCCCGGGTTGGTGATGAATACGGGAGGTCTTCCAATCCTTGCTTTACGTACAGCCCTTTGAGCCTCTACGGTGAAACCCAGCCCAAACTTGTCAGTCTTTGGAGTAAAATCAGGAAGCCTGCCCCAGTTTGCGCACTCACCCTTCTCAACCACAGCCCGAGCGTCCTTCAAGGAAGCCATCTTCAAAGGAGAGTCTTCTTCAGTCACTGCCTCTGCTACCGCCAATGTTGGAGGCACCTCTTCAAAGTGTTGAAAGGGGGTCTCAATGAACTCCCCGTCCATCTCTATATACCGGAACGAGTTAAGATGGCTAACCATGTATTCTTCCTCCCCCTGCACCGTAACAATCTTCCCTCTGACCGGGTACTTAAGCTTTTGATGTAGAGTGGAGGTCACAGCTCCAGCCTTGTGAATCCAAGGACGACCCAACAAACAAGAATAGGATGGTCGGATGTCCATCACATAGAATGTTGAATCAAAGACTTGAGAACCAACCCGGATCGGAATATCTACTTCACCATGTACCATCCTCTTCGACCCGTCAAAGGCTTGGACAATGATGTTACTAGGCTTCAACTCCAAACCCTCACAATCCAACCTGTCTAAGGCCTTCTTGGGTAATACGTTCAGTGAAGAACCGGTGTCTACCAACACGTGTGCAAGAGTAGTGCCCCTGCATTCAATGGAGACATGCAGGGCATCATTATGGTTCTTTCCCTTAGCGGTCAGATCAGCATCAGAGAAACCCAACCCATTGTCAGCGGTCAAGTTGGCCACATAATCAATAAATTGATCAGCAGACGTTTCTTGTGGCACATGGGCCGTCTTCAGGAAGGATATCAGGGCCTTGGCATGGGCCTCTGAGCACAACAACAATGATAGCATAGAGATCTTAGAGGGGGTGTGCCCCAGCTGTTCAACTACGTTGAAATCACTCTTCTTGATAATCTTGAGAATCTCTTCCATCTCTTGCTGGGAGGCTTCAGCACTAACAGTCTTCGGTGCCTCCATCTGGGCAGGCATATCAGCAATCCCTTTGCCCCGAGTGTCAGATGACTCGGCAGTAGGGGTAGAAACTTGATCAGGAGGGGAAATAGGCGCACTTGTAGGCGTGATGATAAGAGGTCTTCGGATGGCTGGTGGCGCGATGTCAGGCGAGAAGAGCCTGCCACTGCGCGTAACTTTAGCAGGACCGGTGATGTTACTGATACCGGTACTATTGTTGAACTCCTGCTTCACCCGAGCACATAAACGTCTGCCCCATAGTGCCACGGGACAGCCTTGTCAGATTTATAGGGGAGGGGCCCCGGAACAGTAATGATGATAGGTGCAACAGACATGATTTTGACGGGCTTCCTCGGGGGAGCCTTGGTAGGATTGTTGAAAATGGTGACAACGGACACTTCTTCAGTAGGGACAGTAGGAACAGCAGTCTTCTTGAACAAGATCTCTTTGCTATCCATCAGGTTTTGGACGCTTGACTTCAGCAACGGACAACCAGCAGGTGAAACAACACATAGAAGGCAACCCTTGCTACAACCCGGAAATAAATCGGCTAGCAACAGGTTCCTTTTGACGGACAGCAACGGAGTAACAATCTCATCCACAGAGACTACATACAGGTCTTCCTCAATAGCATTTACTCCATGCTGGGGCATGGGAGCAGTCATAACATTGGGCCTTTCGGGCGCCTCAAACTGTATTTCCTTAGCATCGATAAGGTCCTGAACCTTATTCCTTAGAGTCCAGCAATCATCAGTAGAATGTCCCGGGCTATCAGAGTGATAAGCACAGCGGGCGTTGGGATTATACTTCGAAGATGTTGTGTTTACCACCTTCGGAGCTTCTCTGATAGTTACCAGGTTGGTTGACAGCAGTTGCGGCAAGATCTGAGACAAGGTCATACTAAGCCGAGTGTATTCTCTTCTGGGTCTCTCACCCCTTGGTTGGTTAGGTTGCCGAGGAGCGGCAGCAGGCTTTGAAATTACCACCGTGTTGACAGCTTGGTGGCGTTCCGATTTATTTTTCCTTCTGGGACCATACACAGCACTGGATTCCTTCTTGAAAGGCTTCTTTTCAGAACTTGAGGACGCACCTTTCTGTATCTTCCCCGATTTCATACCAGCTTCTATCCTTTCACCCGTCAGAATGAGGTATGTAAACCCTGCAGAAGAATTACCAATCAGGTGGTTGAAGAATGGCCCAAACAGGGTCCCCAAGAACATGTCCACGAGTTCACGGTCGGTCAACGGTGGCTGCACCCTGCCAGCCAGGTCTCTCCACTTTTGTGCGTACTCCTTAAAACCTTCTCCCGATCCTAGCGACATACCCTGGAGTTGGGTACGTGTAGGAGCGAGGTCGGCATTATACTGATACTGCTTATAAAAAGCAGTAGCCAAGTCCTCCCAGTTACGAATGGTGGTTCCGTCCAGCTGATAGAACCATTCGAGATGAGTCCCTGAAAGACTCTCCTGGAAGAAATGGATCCATAAGTTCTTGTCTGTAGTATACGGTTGGATTTTACGCATATAAGATCTGAGATGTAGCTTAGGGAAGGAAGCCCCGTCATACTTTGCAAAAGAAGGTGCCTTGAACTTATGTGGGATCACCACCCCAGAAGATAAACCCAGATCTCCAAAATCCAACCCAGGCACCTGTTGGATTTCCATGGCATTCAGACGATCCTCTAACTGCTTGTACCTGTCTTCAGCGGGAGGGTACTGCTCATCATTGAAATACGTCTCTTTGTCGGAGACCACAGGACTAGGAACCCTTCCCCCTTGGGGACTGCCTTTCCCTACAGAAGAACCAGCTTGATCAGCCTCATTTTGCAGTGTATTGCCAAACCTCCGTCCAGTGTTGAATAATACAGTTCTCTTCTTCTTCTTCTTTACCAGCAGAGCCTTCAATTCCTCTTGACCTTGGGCTAAACTCATGATCAACTCTTGGAACTGGGCGTTCTGAGCCTGGAGGGCCTTGATGGATTGCTCAGTAGATGATTCAGGATTCATGATGACTGCTGAAATAAACAGCGAAGAAGATTAAGCAACCTGTAGGAAAAGGGTACCTGTGATGCACGTGATGAATGAAATGCGTATGAATTATGTTTTCAAAGACAATCGGGAATCAACTTTGTAGACAAAAGGAACACACTTTATTAGATTTAAACTTGGAATTTAAATTGTTCAAGAAAATGGCCCTTAGGCGTTACAAGAATGAAAATACTGAAAAGGAAATAAAGCTGTAAAAGAAATATCTAAAGCCCATCAATGCTCCCATGGTCTCCTCTTCCCAATACGGATATAGTCATTCAGGGCCCGCTCGTTCTCCAACTGCTTTGTCAGCTTCTGGATTTTCTGTTCTTGTTCATTGAACTTTTCCCGATAAGAATCCCTCTCTTCTTGTAGTTGCGCCCAAGACCTCTTTAGTGTATCAACATCAGTAGGTATCTGAGGAGGGAGAACAGTTGGAGGAACCCCGTCTCTATCAGGAAATTCAAGAATGATGGGTCTGACAGCTTCGTATGGCATACCTAACTTCTGAGCACGGATGCGGACCCATCTGTAGTAGGGTTCCATAGGTAGAGAAGTCTTCGGTCCCAACTCATGTGGGTCAGCTTTGTGAATTCTGTCCCAAGCCTTGATGAATCTACGACACAACTCGTCACTATCTACCTGAAACTCAAAACTAATGTGAGGCACCAACATCTCATGAGGCCCTGCTCTTCTGGCTCTTCCAAACTGACGGAGAGCTAGACATGGATTATAAGAGATTCCTCCTTGAGTACCAATCAAAGGAACATTAGGATATTCTCCGCAACGATCAATAACAGCTACCTCATCCAAACCTCTGAGAGTCCAAATGATGTCATTATCAGTGAGAGACATTAACCTATGAGCCCAGCCTCTTCCTTCTTTGTTCTTCAACACGAACTTAGGGAGGTGAGAAATAAACCACCTTACTAGCAAATGAGTACAACACCACAGAGTTCCTCGTCTTCGGGCAGTACGAGCATAGAGTTGTTGCAGAATATCACCCAAGAGAGTGGGCACAGGGTTCCGAGACATGAAGATCCTTATGGCATTGACGTTAATGAAGTTATCAGAATTAGGAAACAAAACTAGACCATAGATTAAGAGAGCCAGAATGTCTTCATACGCCCTGAAGTCTAAGTCATTCCAGAAACTGTTAGCTTTACCAATCAGAAACTTGGCCAAGAAGCCCTTAACTCTGCTTCTAGTCACCCAGTTGTCCATTACCTCCTTGTTGGTCAAGGGAAGGGCTGCAGCAATCTCCTCAAGCCTAAGAGTCTTTTCCCAACCAGTGAAGGGAGTCTTATCCAAGATAGGGATACCAAGCAAATCAGAGAATTCTTCCAGGGTAGGGACCAGCTGGAAGTCTTGAAAGGTGAAGCAATTATACAAGGGATCATAAAACTGGGTCAAGACACTCAGCAATTGTTGGTCCCACTTTGCAGTGACTAAACCGAGAAGAGAACCATGCCTCTGGATGAAGGAAGTAGTTTTTGGAATTCTGCTAACCAATTCTTCAAGAAACTCAGGTGGGTGAACAAAATTAAGCCGGATGGTGTTCCTTCGTACAGGCATCATGATGTCTTACAAAACAGAGCAAAGATGAAACCCTCTTGTCTTTGAAATGGGTCAGTCCTTATGAAGGATGCATGCAATGGTATGATGGCATGATGTTATGGTAAAGCACACCACAAATATTCACAAAGGCAAACATGATAAGGCACACAAGTCACACAAGACATCCCTTAGAGTTTAGGCCAGCATGAAGTTCAGGTACTACCCTCTTTCAGTTTCGTTGGTTAAGACCTGTCCTATCAAAAGTAACCGGGTTTTAGAGGATCCCAATATCACTGACTACCCTCAATCGGTCATAACTCCAGCGTCACAATCTTTTCTTGCGGCCAGAACCATCGCGAGAGTTTAGCCTCAATGGGTGTAGCATACTGCTACTGTTCTATGGCCAATTTGGGTCAAATTAGGGTTCTAAGGTCGGTTGGTGCTTAATGACTCCTCAGAAGACCCATATTCTCCTCGTTGCAACACAAGGGATATCGGTACAGACCAAGGTGCCACACCAACGTAGCCACTGCTTCACCCGTGTCGGTCTACGCCGGACAGGTCCCTCACAGCTTATGCTACCTAAAAGGGTATCCCCATATCCGGGTTAGGATCTATGAAGCTCCAAGACAATGCCCACAATAATAAAGCAATCAAGACATATAATTGAAAACATAAGAATGGTCTAATCCTAAGGTACACCTCACTTTAAGTTATCCCCAACAGAGTCGCCAGTTCTGTGATCGGTGGAAATAGAACTGACTGTTTAAAGTTGGTTTGCGAAATGTCGCGGTAAGCAAGAGTCGCCACCGTCTTTTATGTTCTCCAACATGGAAAGGACAAAAGCACAGCAAAATTCCTTATTCGAGAATGTTTCTCGGTTCGGGAGGTAGATTTATAGAAAGGGAAGGTGTTAGCACCCTTTCTATCCGTGGTTATCCACGGGATCTTAGGTACTTTCTCTTATGTTTTCAAAAGATTTGTTTGCTTTTCAAGTGTGTGGGTTTTGAAAAAGTTTCTTTTTTGAAAGATTTCTAAGTGACTCTTGTATCCGTCCTCAAGAGTGTTTGAAAAATTTGTTTTGAAAACTTTTGAAAGTGTCAGTGTGAAAAGATTTTTGTTTGTTTTTGAGGAGAGCAAGTGATCATGAGTCATCTACCTACCCTAAGGAATTAGGCTGTGTAAAAGTCCTTAAGGTAGTGCCATCCCACCATTGAGAGGTAGGTAGCACCACTGTTGGAGGTGTTCAGGTCAATTCGATTGAGGGACAATGTGGTCACCGAAGCAATAGTAGGACACCTTAGAAGTAACCCTAATGTCCTAGATCCTTTTTAATCCGAGGCAACCATTTTGAGGCAACTGGATCTTAGACATAAGGGCGACCGCTAAAACACCTTATACTTGACGACCACTTTCGAGGCAACGAGTGAGGCGTACTCTAGAAGTGGCATGTGCTTTGTGTGTTGTTTTCATGTTAACATTTATCTTTGATCATGCAATTGTGAGCTACGAGTTGTTTTTAATTATCATACATTCTTTCATGCAATTTAGCAGTTAGGAGTGCGGAAAATAAAACACGGAACGGTAAAAGCTACGCTATTACAAGGCGAGGGTCTATACATCGCCAAAGAACAAAGACCCGTTTTTGATAAAGTGCGGAAAGTAAAGAAAGCGGTAAACCTAATTACTATTACATTCCGGAAACAGTTACATAATAATCCAATAAATAATAATCATGCGCGAAAAGAAAGTTAATTGGACGTCCTAGGGTTTTTGACCCTTTTGAGAAATCATGAGTTTTTGTGTCCTTTGCTTTTAATTTAATTAAAGTTAAACCTAAGTATTTAATTAATTTTTACAAGAAAGATGTTTTTTGTGTTTTTTGTATTCAATGAAAATAAACAAATTAAAAATCAAAAGAAAACCCTAGTTCTAAGTTTATTTTAATTATTAATAAAATGTTAAAGTTAACCTAATTTAAACTAATTAATTAATTTACATTTGTATATAAAAAAATAATAATAATTAATAATGATGATAATAATAAAATGTGAATGAAAATTGTCAAAAAAACCTAATTCTATATGATTTTTATTTATTAAGAAAAAGATTAAAATTTAAAACTAAATTAAGCTAAGTTAATTGTTAGCATTTATTTGCAAAAATAAGTTAATGATGAAATTAATAAATAATTAAAATATATTTACAATTCTGATTTTTTCTGATTTTTATTATGGAAAATTAATTTGTTGTGAATTAATAATAATCATTATAACAATTAAAAGAAATTTAAAAGAAAAGAAAATAAATTGCAAACCAAGGGGGGTAAGATGGCCCATGTGGAGGTGAAATTGAGAAATTCTGGCCCATTAATCACAAAGCCTTGTTGACTTTCATGATCGTCTATGCCTGTTTTGACCTGAGCACATGATGGTCTTCATCTCCTGGCCACTGGATGGAAGCTGGGGACACATGGCACGTTGGAGTATGAGGCTTATTGTCGGACTTTTGATGAGTGCTACATTGGAATATGTTAAGAAAAACATTAACAATAATATGGGGGACCTGGGAATCGAACCCAGGTCCCAGCGCTTGCAAGACACGTCTCCAACCAACTGAACCATGATGCGCGTTTGTAATATGAATGGATAATAAATATTATATAAAAAAACAAGCATTATAATGTAAAACGCGCGCAAAGTTCAAACCCTCCAACCACATGTTGCCACGCCATCTCCTTCTTCGTTTCACCTGTAAAATAAGAACAAGATAGAGGGGGTTTTAAACCCCCACAAACCACAAATGCAGAAAATAGCGATTAGCAGCATGCGCCATATAAATTGAGCGCGAGGGTCTCATTCAATTCGTCTTGTCCTTCTAAGTTCAACCATGGGTGTCATGAAGGCTAATTTTTCTGTATATGAAAAACCCCAATTCAAAACCTTAAGAACCCTAAAACGTGTTAATGGCAAGTCATGATTCAGCGCGTGATAATGCAATTAAACCATGCCAAAAGCTTCAGGAGGTCCCTATTAACATAAATCAACCAAGAAAATGGATTATAAACGCATGAATTATGATATGCAATTTTGGAAAATAATGCAAACCGAGTGACTTGGTGTGGACGATTCTGATGGTGTTAGGGCTTGTTCTTGAGTGCAATAGATTCCTGGAGACTCAGGCAAGGTGTGTGAATCAAAAAGAAACTTTGAATTGCGCTGCAAATAAGAATTCAGTTTCACACTTTTCTTGAATTTTTTTAGAGTTTGATTATGGTGTTTCAGCAGCAGTTTCACGTGTAGGGATTCGGGGTTTGCTTCAGTACATATAGCACAATAGAATTAGGGTAAATCTTGGTCCAACAATCCATTGCATTCATGTTTTGCATCCTTGATTTTCAATCAAATCTTTTCCATATTTTTGATTGGTAAAGCTTGCCAAAATTGGATGATTTTGCCTCTTTGATTGGGAAACGAGATTGCCAGCTTGCCCTGATCAGATTTGCTTCACAAAAGATCTAAAACCATATCTTTTGAATTTTCCTACAATTAAAATCAATTAAATGAATTAATATTAATAAAAATTCAATTAATTAATTAAAAATAAGAAAATAAATCATTTTAAGTTCAATGGGTCGTGCATAGGCCTTGGGAAAATATTTAAGAAGGAATTTGAGGTCCATTAGCAAAAATGAAGTGTTTCAGGCAAAGTTGACTTTTAAAAGTTCCCCAAAATTTCCCAACTTCTCCAATGCATATCTTGCTCAATTTTGAAGCTATGAACATGTTCTTGGACATTTTGGAAAGGTCTTGAAGTCCTCTAACCAATTCCTTTGGTCCCATGTCATTTTGACTCACCAATCTCAAGTTATGGTCTTTGACTTAAAGTGCCTTTTTGTTGACTTTTGAAAATGACCTATAATGTTGAAATTGATAACTTTTTGTGAGAGCACTTCTTGGACTTGGAATGTGAAGATGAATTGTATGAAATGTCATCCCCTTCAAAATGAGCATTGGATGGGATTTTTCTGATAAACCATGAGGAAGTTATGCCTTGGTCAAGTTACAGTTGACTTTTTCAGCTGTCCAAAAATAGAAAGTTTTGCATCTTGAGACTTTTTGAGCCATGCTTGAGGAATCATGATCAAGAATTGATCAAATGATGATTGTGGCTTCAAAATAATATGTTGACCAAAAATTTTGACTTTTGACTGCCAAATGACCATTTTACCCCTACAGTTGACTGTGAAGCATTTAGGGCTTTTGACTGTGCAACTTGGTGCTGTGAGTCTTGAAACTTGACATATGGATGTTTGACAATGTATATAGGCATACGGGACTTGATTGGACCCTTGGAAACCTCAACTTCCTTGTAAGAACCAAAACCCTAATTTTGACTGTGTTAGGAGGGTGCTTGCACTGTGCAATCCTTAATCCATTTGAAGCTTGATCTTGCCAAATCTTGAAGAATATGGGAGGGCAAATTTTGGGGTACAACAGCTCCTCATCGCCATATTTGGTTTCTTAAAGAAAGCATCTTGGTTCTCAACGGAACCATTATTCATGACAAAATAGCACGTTGGCTTGTGTAAAGCCATATCCTCAGCATTCGTGTCTGTTGAATCCTCTACTTCTGTCAAGCAATCATATTCTGCTGGCAGAATTGATACTACATTGACTAAGATATTCAAACTCTCCTCAGAGTCGGAATCAAAATCTTCAGTGGCTTCTTCAGAACATTTGGCAGCTGGTCGATTCATGAATTCTTTGATTCGTTCTTCCACGGAGGAATCGACTTTCACCTGGTACTACCTCTGATTTTCACCTTTGTTTGCAGCAAACTGGCCAACAGTCGCTTACCTCTCAGCTTGATTTCGACGCTGGAAGTGTCTCCATTGGGTTCTAGTCATGGGATTCTTCCCCATGTATTTTTCAGAGATGTGGCTTTTCTTCTCTGACTTGAACTCATGTCGGTAGTCAATAGCCAACTTCCCTCTGTTTTGTGCCCTATCAATTGGTGCACCCTTTCTCCCTTGGGGTTTAATCCAGGTCTCGTTAGGAGCTTTCACTGAGGGAATATAACTCCTAGGTTTGACATGCGAGTTTCCCATAGCTCTCCTTGGGTCCCTAGGTGTAGGGAACCTTTGACTATGTGGCTTGGTTCTGTCCTTCTCTAACTGTAGCTTCTAGAAATTCCCAGTAGCTATTTTGTCAGTCAAAGTGCCACATCTAGGACACAAGCAAGCTTGTGAACCTTTATTCTTACAGCGGTAAAGGAAGTCTAGCAAATCTTCCCCAGGCCTTGGGTACACATCTGCTAGGCCGACATCAAGACTTTCTCTAGTGCCCTTTACGACCATATTATCCTTAGGGAATTCAGTATTTTCAACCATGTTGATGCCCACTGGGTCGAGAAACAAAGCCTCCTCTTGCCTAAGAGGATCAGTATCAATCTTCATCTTTCTTGCAGCAAACTTCAGCCTGCTCTCTTGCAGCGACTTTTGCACGAGATCCCTGAAAATGTAACATTGAGAGGTTGTATGACCAAGATAATTATGAAATTTACAAAAAACTCTTTTTTGTCGTTGTTATAATGGTGGTAATTTAGCACCTGGGGGTACTAAAATTTGACCATCTTTAACCAGTAAATCAAAAGTTTCTTCACACTTAGTGACATCAAACGTATAAGTTTTTGCTGGGAGTTTTGGATTATTTTTGACCATATTCTTTCCTTTAGCAGGAAATAATGATTTACATTCATAGGCTGGCCCTGGCTTCATTTCAGCCATGTCTACCTCTGCCTCTGTTGGTGAGGTATAGTCGGCCTCACAAATGGGATCTGTGTAATCATAATCTATAAAGGCTACTTTTTCTTTTCTAGTCTTACCATTAGTATGTCTGACTTTTTCTAGTCGCAGACGCTCTAGATATCGAACTCTATCAGCTAACTGTGACATAATTTCCACGAAGATCATATCTATTTTCTTCCTAATAGAATAATCTAAACCTCCAGTAGCCATTTGAACAAGCTCATGTTCTGGAACTTGAGTAAAGCATCTTGCTTTTAATGACCTAAATCTATTTAGATAATCATCAACGGTTTCAGCAAACCTTCTTTTAATGTTTGATAATTCGACCAAACTAATTTTCAAATTACCCTCATAAAATTGTTCATGGAAAAGTTTTTCCAACTTCGTCCATGAGTCAATCGAATTTGGGGGTAAAGTGGTAAACCACGTGAAAGCTGCCTTAGTAAGAGAAGAAGAAAAGTGCATTACCCTTAAGTTTTCATTATTCGACATATCCCCAGACTCAGTCAAATATCTAGCAATATGTTCCACTGTCGACTCTCCAAATTCTCCCCCAAATTTTGTATACTTAGGGATTTTCCATCCTCTAGGATTTTCAGTTTGTAAAATATATTCAGATAAAGGGGAGGAATATGTTGGCCTCTGACGTGCGGTATTCATACCATTTATGGCCATAATTCTATCGACAATGGTGGTTAAATCATTTTCAACGGCTAAGTTTTCTTGTCGAATTTGCTCGACAATTTGATCAGCCTCTTGATGTCGGTCTACTAATACCCTAGGTGGATCAACCATCAAATTCCTTAAAGGCACTACCATTTGCCCCTGATGGATAGTTTCATCCTGTATTGCCCCCACGTCTATTTGACCAGGGGCATCTAGTCGAACAGGTGGTGCCTTTCGAATATGCGCTGGGGGAGCACCTAAAAAATTACACAAACGCGCTAATTGGGCAATCACCTATCGATTTGTTTCAACGGACTGCCTATTAGTCTCAGCCGACTCTTGTACTATGGGATTAAATACATTACCCATCTGGTTAGTTAACATATTAACCAACTCATGGTTACTATCATCCATTTTTTGCCTTAATACTGCTACTGAAGTATTAGTAAGAGGTGGTACTAAGGGTTGAGAAGGCGCTACCCTATTTTGGTTTCCTCTATTATTTCCACCTGGCGCAGATCCTTGTAAAGGAGAGTTCAAATTTTTAACATTATATGACGCTACTGCTGTATTCGATATCCACTGATATCCTGGCATCATGGAATACAGCATTCTATAAGCAGGATCTACATTACCAAAATGAGGCATGTTAGGTATGGTAGTCGTAGTCATTACTGGTCTTGGGCTTCCTGGTGGAGCCTGCGACATTTGTACAGAAACGACAGAAGTCAACCCTACTGGAGGAAAAAGTGCTACTTATGAAACTACTAGATCGATAGTGATTAAAGTTCGTGACAGTATTTCGTCTATGTTTGGATTATCAGGACTTGTCATTCTTAATATTTGATTCATAATAGTTTATTATACTCTTTGGTTAGCTTCTCATTTCTAAGTTACATTCACTTATAAGTACTCAAGACCAATTCTTAGCACTGGGTCCCACCAGGTGTGCCAATTTGTTTACTATGGAAAATGGTAAAAAACCACTAGTCCTCCCAGAGTCCTAAACTGAGGGTAACTTGCGAGATCGACCAGTTGATCTCAAGACGCGTGCTAAGAGTTTTTGCTATCACACATATTCCTTCGAAATATTAGTCAAGGAAAACAAATTTCGTTTGACTGGAGAAACGAGTGTAATGGTTTTCCACACTATGATTTAATTGACTGACTGGTAACTCGTGACCGACAGAAGATATTCATACAAAAAACGAGACTCACTAAACTAAACTGGCAGGTGACTCGTGACCCACAGATAGTGTCAAATTGTTTATGTAAAATAAAAGATAACGTATAAATCTTGCTCGACAGTAAAGAGAAAACAGATAAAGTACTCAAAAGATATAATTGAAAGATAACAGATTTGCATTTAAATAAAAATGGTGATTCACGTACATCAAGCACTCTTTCAATCTTGATTTTTTGACGCTCGGAATGAGAGAGTTTGACAAGTGATTTGATAGTACAAGTGAACACACCCAAACTACACAAAATCTGCCTATTTATAGTGTTTACAAAGTAACTACCTAGATAAAATCTACGGCTAATATTAACATCTTGAGGTAACTGCTTCACTAGATTCTGCCACTTATTTGGCACTCAAGCACGCCGTGGATTGCTAGTAACTACTCATGACTTTGAAGTTCCACCTATTTGGCACTTGAACACGTCGTGGGTTGCTGGTAACTGCCCACGTTTCCTCTAAGCCTCTTGAACATAAACCACTTCTGCCTTTCTTCGACGCTTTCTTTCTGGCAAAGAATAATCATGCTTCCTCTAAGTCCAAGAAACCATTCTTTGTCGACTAATACCATTTTCAATCAAGTCCTTGTCTTTTACCCTTTTGGTCGACTAAACCAATTTTATCCTCCTAACCTATCCTTTTATTTCTTCTTAGTCGACGTAGTTTAATTTTCGACAGTTTCAGTGTGACTCCTTCCAAGCATTAACTCTGACTTAATAAAACCAACTTTTCACACATTGGCTCCTGTTTCCCAAAAACCCTTATTTTGGAGGATGGCTCCTAACTTATGAGAATATCTTCATTTATCACATGTACTTGAATTTCTTAAGATTTTCCAAGGTAACAATATCTTTGGAAGGAAAGATTCGTTTGTCAACCTAAAACTCTCAACGAAGAACATAGTAAAATTTGCAAATCACAATACTCTAGCAGCTGAAGGTATTGGAGATGTTTTGATTATAAGGAAAGATGGCAAGAGGTCAGTAATTTCCAATGTGTTATACATAACAGGCATGAAAATAAATTTGCTCAACATAGGGCAGTTGGTCAAAAAGAATTACAAAGTGTTGTTCGAAGACAAGATGATGAGAGTCGTCGATGCAAATGGAAGGTTGATCTTGAAAGCTCCCATGTCTAAAAATAGGGATTTTAAGATTGAACTCAATGTGATGCAGCACAAGTGCCTTTCGATTGAAGCTAGCAGAGATGAATGGATATGGCACTATCAATTAGGCCATCTCAACTTCAGAGACATCAGAGATTTAAAGAGAAGAAATATGGTTTCAGGGTTTCCAGAAATTGACATTCCAAGAGAGGTGTGTGAGGTATGTGTGTAGGCGAAGAATCACAAGAATAGCTTCAGCAAGGATGCTGGAAGTAGGTCGAAGGCTATTCTCAAAGTCATATACTCTGATGTATGTGGATAAATTCAAGTGGATTCGATGGGAGGTAACAAATACATTGTTACATTCCTAAACGATTTTAGTCAAAAACTATAGACTTACATGATCAAGAAGAAAAGTAAAGTGATTGAGGTATTTACCAAGTTTAAATCAATGGTCGAAAGACAAAGTGGTCAAAAGCTCAAAGTTTTGAGAACTGATGGTGGTGGAGAGTATGTGTCAAAAGACTTCGACAAATTAGGTGAAAACGAAGGGATTGTGCATGAGGTGGTGCCACCATACACTCCATAACAGAATGGAACTGCAGAAAGGAAAAATTGAACTATCATTATAACGCTCGTAATTTAATTAATTATTTAATCAAATTATTTTTGGAATATTTGGGAAGATGTGTTATGATTAATTGGATTTAATTATTTTATTAAATGGAGAAATAATATTAGAAGTATAATATTATTTGATGTGGGCTTGTTTTAAAGGAATAGAAGTAATAAAGGGGGTGTATTAGTTTTAAGTCCGACAAGGAATAAAGGGAATAATAGGGTTATTTTATTATTTTTAGAAATAATAGAAAGAAGAGGCAGTAGAAGAATAAGGGCTGGAAAGAAGAACGTGAATTTGTTGGAAAAGAGGAAGAACGGCAGAACGGGAATTCAACCAGAGATTATAGAGCGACCTTCAATCCAAGGTAAGGGTGGGGTTCTGACTCTATAATTGGGTTCATGGTGATTGGTATGTGGGGTTACATGTGAAAGTGTTGTTTTGTTCATGATTGAATTGTATGTTATTATATGATGAGAATTGATGATTGAAAGATGAATGATGACGTCCCCATACTGTTTAATTGAGGTAGAATTGTAGGATAATTGTAAGTGATGATTATCCATGATTATATTAAGTTTGTAGGGCTTAAAGTATGGAAACCGTAGTGAAAACACAGATAAAATCGCATAAATTATGCAGGACAAAACATTATGCATCGACCCAAAACTTGATGTATTGATACAAGCAGGTCCTTAGACTCAGGATGAGTCGACACAAAGGAGTCTTGCGTCGATCCATGAGGGCTTTTAGACTCAGGATGAGTCGATACATAGGAGCATGTGTCGATACATGATGTGTGGCAGACTCAGGATGAGTCGATACAAGAGAGGATGCGTCAACTCATATTGTGATTTCAGTGCAGTACGCTTCAATCCAAGACGTTATGCCCGATCCATGTTGTCTGGTTTTTGGCAGAATCAGTTTGAAGATGCCGTAACTTGAGTTTTCAGATTCCATTTGAGGTGCCGTTCAAAGTGTTGAATAGCTAACGCGATGAGCTTTATTCTTAAGGATTAAAATGAAGAATAGGAAGTATAATTCTAGTATCCCCATTTAAGAATAGAGTTAATTCCCGCGTTAATCACTATGCTGATTTTTGTGAAGAATGGTGAGGATGATATGATTATAGATTGTTGTTTGGTTTATAACAGTAGGTTTAATGGTAATAGCGATGCAGTATTACAAAATATTAGTATGCAGAGGTTTAATGATTTAGAAGTGAGCCTTAGTTGACTAGCTAGTTATAGGCAATATCCTGGTGCATGCCTATGGCCAACATTGTGAAAATGATGAGTGCTGTTGTATTACTGTATGGTTGAATTGTTGATGAGATGATGTTAATGAGATTTTGTTTGATGAATTATGATGTATATATGATGTATGATGATATATGATGATAAACGATATTGATGAGAAGACATTGCGATGCTTTTAAGATGTAGGCTTTTGGCCAACGATGACGTTGTATTGAGATGTTGTCAATTTTGGTGTGTTATTACATTCATGATTGTGTCGCATACATTGCATTTTGAGATGGAGCTTATGCTCGTTGAGATGGCCGGTATTGGCGAATATTGAGATGAAGGCTTATGCCTTGTTGATGCCTCTATTAATTGGCAATTTTTGAGATGGGAGTTCTGATCCAATGGTACCACATGCATTCACATAGTATTGAGTCGCACTATTTGATGGCATAAAGAAGTTGTGTATTAATGTTGTGAATGTGCATTATTGTTGCAATTATTGTTGATTATGAGATGATAAGTGGTGATGTTATGTGATCTAATTTAATATATTAATTATCATGCGTTTTATTATATTGTTAGATATCTCACCCCTTCAGTTTGAATGTTACCCTTACATTGGTAATGTGCAGGTAATCGAGAGTGAAGGTTGTATACCTTCAATAGTTCAAGTCGGTGTCATTGCTCTGATATGTAACACTCGGGGGGATGAACGCTTGTCATTTTTGGATTGTTGATTATTCATTTGTTGAACGTTAAGTTGATTATTATTAAATATGTATTGTTTTGAAGTTGTTGTAATGATGATAAAGATGTTATTAAGAATTCCGCTGCGTAGATGTTTAATTGTTGAATTATTTAATTAAAGTTGTTACGATGATGGTTCATCCGATGTTTTAAAGTGTTATATATCCATGATGAATGCAATGGGTTTTGAAAGAAGAATTTATGGCATCCCGATTCGTTTGCATGAATGATTTTATAACTCTGATTTATGTATATAATTGACGGGGTAGAATTGGGGTGTTACAAAGTTGGTATCAGAGTAAAAGGTTGGTCTGACCTTGTCGTCAAGCCTTAGTTGTCTAACAATCGAGTATTGTTAATTTGAGTTCTAACTGTTGTTTATGTTGAAGTGAGAAGTTGAGATGGATGGAAGGAATGATGTTGCACATGTTGCTACCTTAGAAGCAATGGCTCATGCGATGGAGAATCAGTCGAATGCTGACGGGAATGATGGACCTTGTAGCTTGGCGACTTTAAAGAGAGAGAATCTGCCTACGTTCAAGGGAAAGTATGATCCTGACGGAGCATTGGATTGGATGAAAGAGATTGAGAGAATCTTCCATGTGATGGACTACACTCCAGCGCAAAAGGTTCGATATGGGACTCATATGCTAGCAGTCAAGGCTGATGACTGGTGGCTAGAGATTTCTCAGAGATTTGAAGCTGCAGGTGAGAATGTCATTTGGGCTGTGTTCCGTAGGGAGTATTTGAAGAAGTACTTTCCTGAAGATGTCAGTTGTAAGAAGTAGATTGAGTTTCTTGAGCTGAAGCAAGGAAATATGTCAGTTGTTGAGTATACTGCCAAGTTTGCTGAGTTGGCTAAGTTTTATCCGCACTATGCTGAGGCATATGCTAAGTTTTCGAAGTGTATCAAGTTTGAGAACGGGTTGTGCCCGGAGATCAAGAAGGCAGTTGGATACCAGAAGATCCGTGTCTTTGCTGATTTGGTTGATAGTTGCAGGATTTATGAGGAGGATAATAATGCTCATTACAAGATTATCAGTGAGAAGAGGGGTAAGAACCAACAGAATCGTGGTAAGCCTTATGATGCCCCAGCTGGTAAAGGTAAACAAAAAGTTGCTTAGGGTCAGAGGACTAGTGGGGGAGATGCTCCTGCTGGTGTGGTTTGTTTTAAGTGTGGAAAATCTGGGCACAAGAGTAATGTGTGTACTACTGAAGTGAAGAGGTGTTTCCGTTGTGGTAAGAATGGGCATGTTATATTTGAGTGTGAAAATAAGGATGTCCTTTGTTTCAATTGTAGAGAAGAAGGGCACATTGGTAGCCAGTGTCAGAAACGAAAGAGGGCTCAAACAAGTGGTAAAGTGTTTGCTTTGGTTGAGGATCAGATAGCTGCTGAGGACCGACTTATCAGAGGTACATGTTTCATTAATAGTACTCCTTTAATTACTATTATTGATACCGGTGCTACTCATTGTTTTATTGCTGCTGATTGTGTTGAAAGATTAGATCTTATGTTGTCTTCTTTGAATGGAGAAATGGTCGACGATACTCCAACCAAGGGGTCGGTGACTACTTCTTTTGTGTGTTTGAAGTGTCCCTTGTCGATCTTCGACAAAGACTTTGTTGTTGATTTGGTTTGTTTACTGTTAAGAGGTTTAGATGTGATTTTGGGTATGAACTGGTTAGAGCATAACTATGTTCATATTAACTGTTATGATAAGTCTGTGAAGTTTTCTACTCCTGAGAAAGAGGAAGGTGGTCTATTGTCTGCTAAACAGATGAGGAAGTTGATGCAAGAAGAAGTACAAATGTTCTCGTTGATGGCGTCGCTATCTGTAGAGACTCAAGATATAATTGAGGAATTGCAGGTGGTGTGTGAGTTTCCTGAAGTTTTCCCTGATGAGATTCCGGATGTACCGCTGGAGAGGGAAGTTGAATTTGCAATTGATCTTGTACCTAGTACCAGACCCGTGTCTATGGCACCATACCGGATGTATGCATCTGAATTGTCAGAGCTAAAGAAGCAATTGGAAGAGTTACTTGAAAAGAAGTTTGTAAGACCAAGTGTATCACCGTGGGGAGCTCCAGTGTTGTTAGTAAAGAAGAAAGATGGAAGTATGAGGCTTTGTGTTGATTATAGACAGTTTAATAAAGTGACAATTAAGAACCGCTTCCAAGGATAGATGACTTGATGGACCAATTGGTGTATTCTCGTGTGTTTAGTAAGATTGATTTGAGGTCGGGTTACCATCAAATTAAGGTGAAGGAAGAAGATATCCAGAAGACAGCTTTCAGAACGCGTTATGGGCATTACGAGTATTCGCTGATGCCTTTCGGTGTTACTAATGCGCCGGGAGTATTCATGGAATATATGAATCGTATATTTCATACTTATTTGGATCGGTTTGAAGTGGTGTTCATTGATGATATTTTGATTTATTCTAAGTCAGAAGAAGAGCATGCAAAACACCTAAGAGTAATATTGCAAGTTTTGAAAGAGAAGAAGTTGTATGCAAAGCTGTCCAAGTGTGAATTCTGGTTAAAGGAGGTTAGTTTTCTTGCTCATGTGATTTCAGGTAGGGCATTGATGTAGATCTATCAAAGGTTGATATTGTGTTGCAATGGGAAACTCCAAGGTCAGCTACTGAAATTAGGAGTTTTTTGGGATTAGCTGGTTATTATAGAAGGTTTATCAAAGTTTTTTCTAAGTTGGCACTTCCGTTGACTAAGTTGACTTGTAAAGGTAGAGCTTTTGTGTGGGATGTTCAGTGCGAAGAAAGTTTTACATAATTGAATAACAGGTTGACATCGGCTCCGATTTTGATGTTGCCTAATCCAGGAGAGCCATTTGTAGTGTATTGTGATGCTTCTAAGATGGGTTTAGGAGGTGTGCTTATGCAGAATGATAAGGTAGTTTCTTATGCGTCAAGGCAGTTAAGGACTCATGAGAAGAACTATCCTACGCATGATTTAGAGCTTGCTGCAGTTGTCTTTGTGTTGAAGATTTGGAGGCATTATCTTTATGGTTATAGATTTGAAGTGTTTAATGACCATAAGAGCTTAAAGTATTTATTCGATAAGAAGGAGTTAAATATGAGGCAACGAAGATGGTTGGAATTGTTAAAGGATAATGATTTCGGTTTGAATTATCATCCAGGAAAAGTGAATGTAGTAGCTGATGCGTTGAGTCGAAAGACTTTACATATGTCGGCAATGATGGGTAAAGAGTTGGAATTAATTGAGCAGTTCAGAGATATGAGCTTAGTTTGCGAGGTTACACCGCGAAGTGTTAGGTTGGGTATGTTGAAGATTAACAATGAATTTCTAAACAGTATCAAAGAAGCTCATAAGTTGGATGTGAAACTGGTAGATTTGATGGTTGGGATTGATCAGTCTGAGAATAATGATTTCAAGCTAGATTCACAAGGTGTGTTGAGATTTCGTAACCGAATTTGTATTCCTGAAGATGCCGAGATGAAGAAAGTGATACTTGAAGAGGGTAATAAAAGTAAGTTGAGTATTCATCCAAGAGCTACAAAGATGTATCAAGATTTGAAAGGTTTGTTTTGGTGGCCTGGAATGAAGAGTGATGTGGCTCGGTTTGTGTATGCATGTTTGACTTATCAGAAGTCGAAAGTTGAACATCAGAAGCCTGCAGGATTGATGCAGCCGTTAGAAGTTACAGAATGGAAATGGGATAGCATTTCAATGGACTTTGTGACGGGGTTACCTAATAATTTAAGAGGACATGATTTGATTTGGGTGATTGTTGATAGGCTTACGAAGTTAGCTCATTTTATTCCTATTAACATCAGTTATCCAGTGTCGAAGTTGGCTGAGATTTACGTTAGAGTGATTGTGAAGCTGCATGGTGTTCCTTTGTGCATTGTGTAAGATAGAGATCCAAGATTTACTTCTAATTTTTGGAAGATTTTGCAAGAAGCGTTGGGTTCTAAGTTGAGGTTGAGTTCAGCGTATCATCCTCAGACAGATGGTCAGACTGAACGGACTATTCAATAGTTGGAAGACTTATTGAGGGCTTGTGTTCTTGAGCAGAGAGGTTCGTGGGATACTTATCTTTCGTTGATAGAGTTCACCTATAATAACAGTTACCATTCTAGTATAGGGATGGCACCTTTTGAAGCTTTGTATGGTCGAAGATGTAGAACTCCTTTATGTTGGCATGAATCTGGTGAAAGTGTAGTACTTGGACCTGAACTTGTTCGTGAGACTAATGAGAAGGTGAAGTTGATTCGAGAAAAGATGAAAGCTTCCAAAAGTAGACAGAAGAGTTATCATGACAAGCGAAGGAAAGATTTAGAATTTCAAGTGGGTGACCATGTGTTTTTGAGAGTAACACTTGTGACTCGTGTTGGGCGAGCGTTGAAGTCTAAGAAGCTCACTTCTCGTTTTATTGGACCGTGTCAGATTTCCGAGAGAGTGGGGAATGTTGTTTATAGAGTGGCCTTACCGCCCAATCTTTCAAATTTGCATGACGTGTTTCATGTGTCGCAACTCCGAAAGTATATTTCAAATCTATCTCATGTGATTCATATGGACGATGTGCAAGTACAGGATAATCTTACTGTGGAGATGATGCCTGTACATATCGCGGATCGTGAAACTGAGACTCTGAGGGGCAAAGAGATTTCCTTGGTTAAAGTGGTTTGGCTAGGAGCTGTCGGAGAAAGCATGACTTGGGAGTTGGAGAGCAAGATGCGAGACTCCTACCCTGAGTTGTTTGATTAAGGTAAATTTTCGAGGACAAAAATTTTCTAAGTGGGGGAGAGTTGTAACGCCCGTAATTTAATTAATTATTTAATTAAATTATTTTTGGAATATTTGGGAAGATGTGTTGTGATTAATTGGATTTAATTATTTTATTAAGTGGAGAAATAATATTAGAAGTATAATATTATTTGATGTGAGCTTGTTTTAAAGGAATAGAAGTAATAAAGGGGGTGTATTAGTTTTAAGCCCGACAAGGAATAAAGGGAATAATAGGGTTATTTTATTATTGTTAGAAAGAATAGAAAGAAGAGGCATTAGAAGAATAAGGGCTAGAAAGAAGAACGTGAATCTGTTGGAAAAGAGGAAGAATGACAGAACGGGAATTAAATCGAAGATTATAGAGACACCTTCAATCCAAGGTAAGGGTGGGGTTCTGACACTATAATTGGGTTCATGATAATTGGTATGTGGGGTTAGATATGAAAGTGTTGTTTTGTTCATGCTTGAATTGTATGTTGTTATATAATGAGAATTGATTATTGAAAGATGAATGATGACGTCCCCATACTGTTTAATTGAGGTAGAATTGTAGGATAACGGTAAGTGATGATTATCCATGATTAGATTAAATTTTTAGGGCTTAAAGTATGGAACCCGTAGTGAAAATGCAGAGAAAATTGCAGAAATTATGCAGGGTAGAACAGTGTGCATCGACCCCAAACTTGATGTGTCGATACAAGCAGGTCCTTAGACTCAGGATGAGTCGACACGAAGGAGTCTTGCGTCGATCCATGAGGGCTTTTAGACTCAGGATGAGTTAATACGTAGGAGCATGTGTCGATACATACTATGTGGCAGACTCATGATGAGTCGATACAAGAGAGGATGCGTCGACTCATGTTGCAAGTTCAGTGCAGTACGCGTCGATCCAAGACGTTATGCCCGATCCATGTTGTCTGGTTTTATGGCATAATCAGTTTGAAGATGCTGTAACTTGAGTTTTCGAATGTCGTTTGAGGTGTCGTTCGAAGCGTTGAATAGCTAATGCAATGAGCTTTATTCTTAAGGATTAAAATGAAGAACAAGAAGTATAATTATAGTATACCCATTTAGGAATAGAGTTAATTCCCGCGTTAATCGCTATGCTGATTTTTGTGAAAAATGGTGAGGATGATATGATTATAGATTGTTGTTTGGTTTGTAATAGTAGGTTTAATGATAATAGTGATGCAGTATTACAGAATAGTAGTATGCAGAGGTTTAATAATTTATAAGTGAGCCTTAATTGACTAGTTAGTTATAGGAAATATCCCGGTGTAGGCCTATGGCGAACATTGTGAAAATGATGAGTGTTGTTGTATTACTGTACGGCTGAATTGTTGATGAGATGATGTTAATGAGATTTTGTTTCAAGAATTATGATGTATATATGATGTGTGATGATTTATGATGATAAACGATGTTGATGAGAAGACGTTGCGATGCTTTTAAGATGTAGGCTTTTGGCCAACGATGACGTTGTATTGAGATGTTATCAATTTTGGTGTGTTATTACATTCATGATTGTGTCGCATACATTGCATTTTGAGCTGGAGCTTATGCTCGTTGAGATGGCCGGTATTGGTGAATATTGAGATGAAGGCTTATGCCTTGTTGATGCCTCTATTAATTGGCAATTTTTGAGATGGGAGTTATGCTCCAATGGTACCACATGCATTCGCATAGTATTGAGTCGCATTATTTGATGGCATAAAGAAGTTGTGTATTGATGTTATGAATGTGCATTATTGTTGCAATTATTGTTGATTATGAGATGAGAAGTGGTAATTTTATGTGATCTAATTTAATATATTAATTATCATGCGCTTTATTATATTGTTAGATATCTCACCCCTTCAGTTTGAATGTTACCCTTATGTTGGTAACGTGCAGGTAATCGAGAGTGAAGGCTATATACCTTCAATAGTTCGAGTCGGTGTCATTTCTCTGATATGTAACACTCGTGGGATAAACGCTTGTCGTTTTTGGATTGTTGATTATTCAGTTGTTGAACCTTAAGTTGATTATTTTTAAATATATGTTGTTTTGAAGTTGCTGTAATGATGATAAAGATGTTATTAATAATTTCGCTGCATAGATGTTGACTTGTTGAATTATTTAATTAAAGTTATTACGATGATGGTTCATCCGATGTTTTAAAGTGTTATATATCCACGATGAATGCAATGAGTTTTGAAAGAAGAATTTGTGGCATTCCGATTCATTTGCATGAATGATTTTATAACTCTGATTTATGTATATAATTGCCAGGGTAGAATTGGGGTGTTACAATCATGAATATGGTGAGAAGTATGTTGAAAGAAAGCATTTACCTAAAGAGTTTTAGGGTGAAGCTGTATCGACTGCAACATATAATTTGAACAGATATCCTACGAATAATCTAGAAGGAATTACTCCAAAAGAATGTTGGTCTGGTGTGAAGCCTAGCTTGAGTCATCTGAAGGTATTTGGATCTATTTCACATAGACATGTTCCAGATCAGTTGAGAAGAAAACTCGATGACAAGTCGAGTCAAATGATTCTAGTTAGATATCATTCGAAAGGAGGTTACAAGTTGTTCAACCCAGTGAACAAGTAGATTGTGATCAGCAGAGACGTGATCATATATGAGCTTAAAGAATGGGATTGGAATGAAATGTCAAGAAAGATTTAGTGGGAATCCTACTTGAAGAACCAGAAACTCAAGTCAAAAGAGAAGTTCGACAAGAGGAACCAATAGTTATAGATCAACCAAGTACAAGAAGACCTCAGAGAACAAGATGTATGCTTGCAAGGTTGCAAGAATGTATGATTACATTAGATGATGTGATTCATAACAAAGGTGAGCTGGTACATTATGCTTTCTATACAGATGTCTAGCTAGTCAATGCAGCTGAAGCATTGAAGGATTCAAAGTGGGTGAAAGCAATGAATGAAGAAGTGAAGTCCATCGAAGACAACAATACTTGGCCACTTGTCGAATTGCTTCAAGGCAAGAAGGCAATTGATGTCAAGTGGGTATACAAAGTGAAGATAAATCCTAAAGGGGAAGTAACTCGACACAAAGCAAGGCTTGTGACGAAAGGATTTCTATAGAAAGAAGGAATAGACTTCAATTAAGTTTTTACACATGTGGCTAGAATCAAAACAATTAGGTTGGTTGTTGGTCTAGAAGAAATAAACAGTTAGCACATATGTCATATGGACGTGAAATGTGCATTCCTGAATGGACTCTTAGACGAAGAAGTTTATGTTAAACAACCAGTTGAGTTTATGAAACATAACAAAGAGAGAAAGGTGTACAGTCTGCATAAAGCCCTATATGGTTTGAAACAAGCTCCAAGAGCTTGGAATAAGAAGATTGATAGCTCTCTAAGGGGGAAGGAATTTGTGAAGTGCACAACTGAACATGGATTATATGTAAGAAGAAGAAATAATGAATGGCTTTTACTATGTCTTTATGTCGATGACTTGTTAATAACAGGTAGCTGCAAAAAAGGAGATCGAAGACTTAAAATTTGATCTCAACAAGGAATTCAAAATGTCTGATCTGGGTGACATTTCATATTTCCTTGGCATCGAACTCTACGAGACTAGTAGAGGTTTGATGATGCATCAAAGAAGATATGTAAGTGAAATTCTCAAGAGATTTGAGATGGAAGAATGCAACTCGACTTCGACACCTGCAAAACTAAGACTGCAATTGTCGAATGATGTAGATGAAGATGATCTCGACCCAATCCAATACAGAAGAATTATTGGGTCATTAAGATACCTTTGTCATACAAGGCCTGACTTAGCATACAGTGTAGGTATGGTAAGTAGATTCCTGTAGAAACCAAAGGTATCACATCTAGCAGCAGTGAAGAGGATACTAAGGTATCTGAAAGGAACTCTCGACTATGGCATCTTGTTTCCTGCAACTGATAAACGAAAAGAGTGCAAGTTAGTGGGATACACTGATTCGATTTGGTGTAGTGATGCTGAGGATCGAAAATCTACAACAGGATATGTGTTTACGTTAGGTGGTGCACCAGTTGCTTGGAGTTCAAGAAAGGAACCAGTAGTGGCATTATCATCATGCGAAGTAGAGTACATAACTACTTCTCTTTGTGAATGTCAAGCGACATGGATGGTGAAATTGATCGAAGAGATAACAGGGAATAATCATGGAGAAATTACCATGAAGATTGACAGCATGTTAGCTATAAATCTGGCAAAGAACCTGATAGCTCATGGTCGAAGCAAGCACATCAAAATGAGGTTCCGCTATCTTCAAGAGTAGGTAGCAGATGGGAAGATAAACTTGAAACACTGCAGAATTGAGATCAGATTGTAGATATCATGACAAAGGGAGTGTAAGTCGAAGTATTTCAAAGACTAAGAGCTATGTGTAACAACTGATTTAAAAATAAGAGTCACCGCCATTAATTTTTATCCTAGGGAAGGGAATGTAACAAGTAACCCTAATTTAATAAGAGATTCTATGTTTTTGACTTGTTTTAGACGAAGGGAAGGTGTTAGGAACCCCCCATCTACCTTGTTCACAAGGATACTAGGGTTTAGGTTTACGGTTTAGGAATAGGGTTTTAATTTTAATTAGGGAAACTCGCCACGATTTTAGGTCGTATGCCTACATATCCTCTTATGAGGAATCAAAGTTCCAATTCCTAGTTCGTAGTTGGTTGGTGTTTTTTATAGATTACGAAGATATTTCAAATTCTCCTTGATCCAAGTCTGGCTGTGTGAATAGCGGTGTTGTTAGACGAAGTTCACAGTTAACGAGAAATATCTCCATAATCCTTTTCGAAATTGAAGTCTTGAGTTTATTAAGTTAGTAAAAGAGTGGTTAGTATTTGATTGGTTGGATATTTTCAAATATATTATATAATATAAGAAAAATATTTTTAATGCCTGATGAAAAGAATTTGAATGAAATTTAAGAGTAATTAAAAATGAATTAGTAAAAAAACATTGAATTTATTAATAAAAAAATATTAAGTATTTAAAATATTAATTATAATATAAAATAAATAATAAAAATAAAATATACAAAAACAAAAAATTATTTAAAACGCAAAAAAGGGGTGTATTTTATTTGGGCTGAGTAATTCAGGGGGTGCAGATAATAGGGCCCTAAATCTAGATATTGGATTTAGGCCCAAATCACAAGTGGGTGTAGATCTCTAATACACGGTAAAATTAAAGGTTGATTCAGCAAGGGCCCAAGTTCAGATATTGAACTGGGCCCAAAAGCACAGGGGGTACAGTTTCTAACGTAGTAGGAAAATTAAACAAAAGGGTGGTGTGGTTAGCGATGGGCCAGGCCCAACATTTGAATTATTGAGAGATTTGCTCTGATCGCATGGGAGGAGCATGCATGGCTTACAGTGGGCCTACAGTTTGGGGGCGTTTGATGATAATCAGAGAGAGATACAGTGAGGGTGCACAATAAGGATATGGGGATGCAGACTCTGGATCATTGGGGGGGGGGGTATAAAAACTAATGCCTAACAATGGGCCTCATTTTCTCTTCTTCTTTCTCTCTCTATCCCAAAACAATAGATCTGTTGTATTTCTAGAGAGAGAAGCTCTCGCTTCTCTCTAGGCGATCGGAAATTGCCCCGCTGGCCTGAAATTGCTTCCGTCAACGGTCACCATTATGAGCCACCACAAACACCCTTTATGTCCAGTTTTCCAATTGAAATTCAACTAGAAACTTCAAAGATTCATACCCAAATGCCATGATCAACCCAAAATCTTAGAACCATAGGAACCCTAACTTCAACCTTCAACTAAACCCCAAGAACCCTAACCCTTATCCAACCAAGAAGCATGCACCATTAGAACCCTAACCCCATATGGATGAACCCTAACCCTAAGTGATGAACCCTAACCCTATATGATTAACCCTAACCCTAAATGATGAACCCTAAATTTCCCTGAAATCCAGATCAAAATACCAATCGACCCCGAATTCAGCAACGATAACAATCTTTCAATTTAAAGCTAAGTTAGGGGGTTGCCTTCATTGCAGTGATTTTTCTTGTAAATCTCTTTCTGCCTCTTTCTCCCTCTATCTAATCTTCTTCCTCTTTTCTGATTGCAGGTGCGAAGAGTAGTAGCAACGACAGAGATGATAGGGGCGTGGCTTAAAGCACATATTTAGGGTTTCAGAAATTGAAACCCAGATCTCAAAAAGGTGGCTGACTCGCAAATTGGTTTTCTCACAATTTTCTCTCTAAATTCTCTTCTTTTTTCCCTCCATTTTCTCTGATAGTTTTAGGTTTTATTTATAGGTTAGAAAAATTTAGATGAATTAGAAAGTTTTCTGATTGTCGTTACTTTTTGATTTAGTTTAGAAGGTAGTGATTATATTAGAGTAAATTAGAGATTGAAATTGATTTGTTGTAAGTCCGAGATTTGATTGAGATAGAAAATTGATTTTGTATTTGATTTGAATCGTAATGTATTTGATTTTAAACGATTTTGTTAAGTAATAAGATTTGATACGATTTTGCTTAATTAATACGATCTGATTTGTTATGCATTTTTGGATTGAATCTCCACAATAATTGTTTTTCTGAATTTTTGTTTTCTGGGTTGGATCGAAATTAGGGTTTCTTGCCCTGAGTTGTCTTAGTCAAACTCTCACAAAAGTAATAGTAGAATAATAAGTAACAGCGAGAATAATATTAATAATAATATTAATAATACTAATAATGTGTTGAACAATAAAAAAATAAATACAACTAAAATGCAGATGTACTTGTATTAAGAAGAGAATGGGCCTTTAATTTTAACAAAGTCTATAACCCAACTAAGAAAACATACCCCTCTTGTTCATTCTAAACGGGCCTAAAAAAAACCTAATGGGCCCAAATGAACCAAGATTAAATTTTCAGCAAGCAAACCCCCTTAATAGTATACCTTCTTTCTAATTGTAATGAAAGCTTAATGAGACATCAGATTTTTATGGTCCATTTTTGAAACAATACACTCCCTCTATGAACGTGAACCCCATTTACATGAATTTGACAACAATATATTATATAGTAAATGATGATACTTGGAACTAATAACAATAAGGAATAAATTGTTCTAAAATTAGTAGGGAAAATTTGGGGTATGACACTATGATGAATATAGATAGTTTAGACACAATGAATTAGGTGATGTGTTAAATTGGAACTCATAGTTGTTATACCCCAATTTTTGCCCCTAAGATATCTCATTATCTCATATTATCAATATATCAAGATCACACATTAGGGTTAGTTCTCCCTTTACACTTCATCCTGTCTTTAAGTTTTCTCTTGAGGGATCACCAAGCACCTTGAGTTGTATATCTTGAACATGTGTTCTTTTAACTAACATCAAAATATGTATATATGTTTCTTTGAATGTTCATATTGTAAGTGATGACACAACTACATTCATCTCACCATCTAACCTAAGTTTTTGAAGGGTGTTCCTCAATCAAATGGTTATTAAATGGATTATAAGAGCATAAGCTTCAAGTCTATGTCTATGATATAAAAGTTTTTTTGTTCAAAGGGCTCTATCACCTTATTTAGGTCAAGTTTTCTTCAAGGTTGGTGGTGGTAATCACCAAGAAGATTCATAGGGTCATGTGTTTATTTCCATGCCTTCTTCAACAAGTTTCATTGAGACTTAAGCTCCACCTTTGAGTGTGCTTCGATAAAACATCATTTCAATATCTAATGTGATCCGTCATGCTTTATTTTGCATAGAAAGTTTAAAAGATTTGAGGTTGATCAACAAGTTTGACCTAATTTGGCAAGTTCTTGATTTAGTGATCACAAGTGCATAACTATCTCAAGTTTCAATATTTTGAGTTGGTTCTTTTTACTATGGGTTCTTATAATCATCTACAATAACTTCTCTTCATATGACAAGATCCAATTGTGCAAGAAAAATTATCAAAAGTTGAAAGGGGTTCCAAGTTATTTTGACACTTTTTGAGCTAGGGTTTCCTGACTTCCAAGGACCATATCTTACTCATTTTTTGATATTTTTGATTGATTCCAAAGACATGATTCTCTTTTAAGAGTCCTTAACAACATATCTTCAAGGATATAAGGCTAATTTTGAATGGAAGATCACTAATGATTTGGAAAGATTACAAGTCCTTTGGGAAAGCTATCAAATTCTCTTGTATGACTTCAAAGGGTCATAACTTGGTCAATTTTTATCTCCCTGAGCTCATTCTTTTCTACAATAATCTTTGTTATGTCTACTAAAACTTTGTTTTAATATGCAAGACTTGAAAATGCTTGTAAAGTTGTTTGAGAATTGAAAAGATTATAGGTCTTTTGTGAATTTCCCCAAATTTGTTCATTATCTTCTAAAGACCATAACTCTTTCAATTTTTATGATTTTTGAGTGATCTTAATTCCACAATTCAATTCAAATGGTCTACTTCATTTATTCTCCAAGGATCAAGATCAAATTTTGAGTGGAAGGACATGTAACTTTGAATAACATTATAGGTCATTTTGAAGCTCAACACTTAGAAATATTTCTAAGTACAAAAATCTGTGTGTTTTTCTTGATTCCAAAGTTGAATAACTTTTTGCTCAAACATCCAAATGAAAATTTTCAAAGCATATTGTCAAGATTGATCATCCAGCTTTCCAAAGAATCCATGATCACATCATAAAGGTCCCTGAGTTGCTTGCACCATGGCTGCAAAGTCAGTACCTTGAAACTGAAGTTTCCTCTCAAAGTCAGGATTTGATTTTCATAATATGGCTTCTAAACACAAGTTTTGTGCGTGTTTCCACTTAAATATGTTTAACAAAGTTGCTAAGGTTGGATTAAGGGTTGAAACGCAAGAATTAGCTGAATTTTGATGAGTTAGAAGTCACACTATTTCCATGTTCATGGTGCACACGATTTCATATAATTACTTATCATTCACCCTCTCTCATCATTGCATCACATTCTACTATAAATAGATACCTCCTCTACTTCATTTGACAAGCTTTAGAGAGCCAGAAAACCTCTGTTAAACTTCCTCCACATCTCTCAATTCTGCAACTTCAAATTTGATTTTAGAGCACTTCCAGTTCTAAATTTGTGAGCTCTTCACCTTCATTGAACTTATATGAAGCTAACCACATAAAAAATAAGTCAAATCATTCATTGAATCGAGCTATCTAAGTCCAGTTTCAGAGGAAAATTTTCTTACTTTGTTCAGGTAGAATTCTCCACTATTTTGCTTCAGATAAATTGATAAGTTGTAGCCTCTTCTTCTCTGAAGCTCATGCTTCTTCTGGTTTGTGATTTCATGGAGAATTGAGCATTTAATTTCAAAACTCGTTTTCACTTTTTGTTCTGGTTTTTTCCAAATCGAGAGAGCTACAAGTTGTATAAATTTTTTGTGAAGGTACCATTGGAATTGTCTAGATGAGAAGAAGCGAATGACACCGATCTGAGCTTCTAGTTTTACAGTTTAAATAACCTGTCATTCGTGTGTGGCTGGAGGTTAAAGACAATGGCATGTCTCGTCCAACCAATAAGAGCGTGCCTTTTGTTATATTCTGATTGGTCCATTTAAATGTGCTTAGATGCTTTTAATGCAATAATTCCCATGGTAAACCCGCACTCTGGACCATTTGATGTGATTACTATGCATAGTCAACTCAAATCCAACGCACCACATTATTTTGGTTTCATTTTTATTTTTATATTCTTATTTTGTTTTAATTGTTTAAAACCTTTAAAAATTCATACAAAATTCATTTCAACTTCTAAAATTGTGAAAAAATAATCAAAAATACTTTTGATTCATCTCTTCCTGATTTATATTTTTTCACAATTTTATTTTGTGATTTGGTATTTTTTAATTTTTCACTTTTTTTACTTGTTTTAATTGTTTAAAAATGCTTTTCTTGATTTTAAAATTTCGAAAAAATTATGGAAGGATCCAATGACCTCTTGAAAAATGTTGGTGACCTCATTTTATTTTTATTTTTTATTTTACTATTTTTCACAAATTTTGATTTATTTTGCTTATTTCTTTATACTTTAAAAATAGTTTCTGACTTTAAAAAATTCTAAAAAAATTTCTCAACACTTGTTGACTCGTGTTTGACTTAAGATATTTTTTTAGGATTTTTATTTGGTGTTTTAATACATGTTGTGCATTTTACCAATTATTTCCTTTTTAAATTATTTAAATTGTGTTTTATATTAATTATATTTTATTATTTTTGATTGGTCCTGATTTGGAAACACTTGGGTGTTATTCTGGGAGAAGTTCCTCAACTTCATTGGATCTTGGGTGTTGATAGGTTGAAAAACCAAATCCACCGAAATGGATGAATGATGTTGATGATATTTGAAACCTTAGTTTCATCCGATACATTGGTTACACTATTGTTGTACCCTAAAATTTTCCCTCTCATTTCTCAAAGGATCATCCTACACCCTCAGGTTTGCTTCTGGAATGTTTCAAGTCTCATATTACAATTTTCTAAAGAGAGTCATTCACAAGGCAAAATGGTCAAAAGCACACTGAAAAGTCAAACTTTGACTTTTTGATCAAAATCAAGGGTCAACAATCATATTCCATCAAGACAAGAGTTTGGTTCATCAAGAAATCTAAAATAAAAAATTACTTTAAAAAAGTCAAATTTCTAAACATTTAGAAATTTTTTTAAGTGTTAAGAGAATATGATACTTCATAACTTTTGGGCCAGCCTCCACACAAGTGCAATCAGAATTTGCAAGGACGGTTCAAAATATGACTCTTTAATTTGAACATATAGAAGCAATGTTCTTCGGTCAGAACATAACTCTTCAGCATATGGAGGCTACGTTTTTGGTCTTCTGCGATCAGAACATCACCAAATCCCAAAACCTCGTTTGAGAAGCCTGCTGCACTGCTATAACACAGTCCTGCAACCAGTTGCTGATCCAGTCCATGCCTGTATTTTCTCAAACCCTATAATTGCACCAAATTAGCATACAAAAGCTGTGATTAAAAATAAATGGATCAGTATGCCAAAAAGGTTTAAATCTCATTTGGTTTCCCCCCTAAAACCATAACAAGCTCACCTACAAATAGGTTGCTCCATCACACTTTCAAAGGGGCTGGCTTTTGGAAAGAAAGAATTATCAAAGAGAGAAGAGAAAACAGTAAAACATTCGTGAACCCTGAATTCCTAAACAAAAACTAAATCTTTGTTCTTCCCTTTGAATCAAAGAACATAGCATTTTTTGTTCCGTTGTTCATGTTGATTCCAGAACATCTGAATGCAGCAACTCAAGTTCCAAACACACGTTCCAGATTCAAGGTAAGTCTTTCTAACTTTGAATCTTTTCATTCAAAACATCATTAAATATATAAATATCATAGTATTGATGTTGTCCATATCATTACATGAGTAGAAAAAATTGTGGATCAGAACTTCTGGAATAAAGTTAGGCTATGAATTAGGATTAGAAATTCTATGAACTGTTGTGATTTTATCTTTCTGATTTGATGTCGTTAAAAACTAAATAAATTGCAGATGTTCTGACTGGTGTAAGGAATGAAGTGAAATGTAATACATAATTTCTGGGTTTTCTTTCTCACTGTTTTAGCATAACACAGAACTTCTGAGTTCTCCTCACTGTTTTTAACACGCACAAAACTTCTGACTTTTTGTTCAGTGTTTAACACAAACACATAACTTCTGAATTTTTGCTCACTGTTTAAGACAAACACAAAACTTCTAATTTTTTGCTCACTGTTTAACACAAACTCAGAACTTCTGACTTTTTGGTCACTGTTTAACACAAACACAGAACTCCTGACATTTTGCTCACTATTTAGCACAACACAGAACTTCTGATTCTTTCCCACTGTCTAAAGTCAACCCAGAATTTCTGTTTTTACTCTCTAACGTTTCTTTCAGGATTCCAACAGCATCAACCCAGAACTTCTGATCACCTTTGACGTTTCTTTCTGAACTACAACACACAACATCCGAATTTGTGATCCCCTTTGTTTTGCTTTCAGCAACATGCTGATCCTATTTCTCATTATTTTTCCTTTTTACTCTTTTATTCTTATTAATTTTAGCATTTGTACTATTTTTATTAACATGCAAAAACATCAAAATATTTTCTTTTATCAACTAGTTATTTTCCCCTAAATTTGTAAAGGCGAAAAACCCTTTTCAAAAAGAAATCCTTTCCTTTTCTTATATTGTACAATTCAATATGGTTGTAATAGATAATTAGGGTTTAAAATTCTTGCAAACCCCCATTTGTAATTATGTACCCCCATCCCTAAATGATGTAATTGCGTAGGACTTTACTTTTCCGCACTTTTACTGCCTTCATATATTGTTAGTAATTAGGGTGTGTATGGCAAGACATGAAATCAACAAATAGGTAACCCTAATCAAGACTAAATGCATGTAAATCAAACACACTTGCACGCTATCACCCTTAGGGTAATCCCGCTTTGTCGCCTGTCAAGAAATAGTCATGTCCCTCGAATATGGGCGTTTTAGCAAAGACCCTCGATAAAAGATCATAGTCCCTCGATGACCCTCAATGTTTCCTTCGGTAAACGATCTAGTCCCTAAATGCATTGCTAAAACATCCCATAAGTTGCCTTCTATGACTATACAAACGTCCCACGCATGTCCCTTCACATCCAAGGATCGGGCTTCTTACCAAATCAATGGTAAGATAGAAACATCTAAAGGAGGAGGAAAAGAAAATTTAAGACCTTTTGAGTAGGTAGGTTACTCTTAGTTTCTCGCTTGCTCACAACAAAAACATTTTATACACCCACAACTTCACTTTGAAACATTTTTCAAAAAACCAAACACTTTGTACGCGTTCTTATAAAGACGAGAACCATTACAAAGACATTCTTTTTCAAAATACTTTCAAAACCCACACCACAAGAACATTTTCAAACAAAATCAAGTGATCTAGGAAGCAACTAAGAGCCCGTAGGTAACTACAGATGAAAAGGGTGCTAATACCTTCCCTTTTCATAACCTACCCCTCAAATTCTAGAAAATTACTCGAAAGGTATTTCCTGTTCTTTTCAACCTTTCCTTTTGGTTAAAAGAAAAGTCGATGGTGACTCTTGCTAACCGTAACAATTGCAATCAAACAAAAAACACCCAAGTCAATTCTCCCACCGTGTTACAGAACTGGGGACTCTGTTGGGGAATTTTTCTTAAAAGTAGGGTTACCTTAGGGCTAGATTACCTTTACTTGCTTTCCTTTGTTTAATTTGTTTGCTTTACATTATAGTTCCTTTTTCGGGCTTGTTTTGATCCTCTACCCGGATCTGGGGCACCCTTTTTAGGTAAGTAGAAATAAGTTGTGGAAACTATGCGGGGTATACCGACATGATCTAAGCAATAACTATGTTAGTGTGACACATTTGTTGGTACCGGTAGCCCTGAAGTAGTCAAGGAGAATATGGGGCCGCTGTGTGGTGTCATGAAGCACTAACTGACTTTATAACCTTACTTGACCAACTTGGCCATTAGGAAGTTTTGAGGTAGCCGGCTTTGGTGCAGTCCGATGTTGGTTGATACTCGATACTACGCTCATTGAGATCAGACTTGTGGGATATTTCGGTCGCCATTAAATAGGCTTGCGCTGAAACAACGCCTGATGAAGAAAGATAAGTGATATTAAGATCCCCTAGAACCCGGTTACTATTACTAGGACAGGTTGAGCCAACCAAACTTCAATAGGGTACTTACCTACAAACTCAATGCAAGCCTAAACCTAAGGATTTGTTTGATTTAACTTGTGCATATGCTTATACATAACATCATGACATCATACCATAGCATTTTGGACTAACCATTTCAAGTATTTTGAGATTCATCTTTGTTCTGTTTTGTAGGATATGAATCCCACTCGCAGTAACACAATCCAAGTCAACCTTGTACGAGTACCTTTTCAGCTCAAAGAGTTAGCATCAAGGGTCCCTGAGAATTCTCCGTTCACCAAAAGACATGGACGACTTCTCAACTTGGTTACCTAAAGCTTTGACGAAGATATGATGAAGGTGCTTTTCCAATTCTTTTACCTGTTGCTCCATTGCTTTACCTTCCCCGATTACCAGCTTATACCAACTATAGAAGAGTTCTCTCAACTGTTGGGGATTCCTATTCTCGATTAACTACCTTTCAACGGTACTGAAATGGATCCAAGCCCTGAAGAGGTTTCCCGAGATTTATACATACAAAAATCCGATGTCACGGCTAATTAGGAAACAATAAGTGGTGTCAAAGGGTTCTTAGCCAAGTTCTTATTGGAAAAAGCTCAAGACTGTTGGAAAAGTCTGGATTTACGAGCTTTCGAAGAAATTTTGGCTCTTCTCATCTATGGGTTGGTACTATTTCCAAATTCTGACCAACTTATAGATGTAAATGCTGTCAAAATCTTTTTATCTCACAATCCAGTGCCTACTTTGTTGGGAGATATCTTGCATTCTCTCCACTCTCGCACCATGAAGAGAAGAGGAACCCTCATGTGTTTTACTCCTTTGTTGGCTAAATGGTCTATTTCGCATCTTTCCCGATCCATTGGGAAGAATGAGCAAGGTTTGAGGTGGTCCAATAAGTTGATGTCACTCAGACATTCGGATATCCATTGGTGTTCTCGATCCTTGGAGGACATTACTATCATCGACCGTTGTGGGGAACTCCCTAATGTTCCTATGCTTGGCATTAGGGGAGGCATCACTTATAACCCTTGCTTAGCTTTGCGACAATTTGGTTACACACGAAGAGATAGACCACATGATGCGCTCATCCAAGGTGTGGTGTTCGACTGCAAAAGCGACGATCAAGGCTACCGTCAGAGGTTTATACGGGCTTGGAGGATGGTAAACAAGGTGGATAGTAGGACATTGGGACGAAAGAATTCCATTCCCCTTGATCCTTACCTTAGGTGGGTACGAGTTCATGCTCAGAGTCTCGCAATGCCTTACCCATCCATTCTCCCTGTTATCATGGAGCCTGTTGTTGAAGGAGATATCCCGTACACTATCCTTCATCGCAACATGCCTACCTGTCTCAAAGACTTGCAAAAGGATTGGATTCAGCTAAAGTAAGAACGAGACACTTTCGAAGCCCAATTCTATGCCAGTGAGAAGAAGGTTCTGGAACTCACCAAACAGCTTCCTGAAGAGCGGAGTCTGAATGCCTACATCGGGCCAAAGAGGATGCGTTCAACCTTTTTGTCTTAAGAGTTTTTGTATTTTATTTCTTTCATTGTAAGCCCAAAGAGGCATGATGTAATCAAACTTGGATTTATTAATGCAATGTGTGTTCCTTTTTGTCTAAAGCAAATTTAAATCTCTAATTTCCTTGAAATCATTTGCATATGCATTTTCATTCATCATAACACAAATAGGTTTCTTACGACAGGTCTCCTTATCTTTCTACTGTTTATTTCAGTGAGATGGATATTGAACAGACAATAAAAGATCTTCAGGCGCAGAACGCTCAGTTTCAACAAATGTTCTTGACCTTGGAAAAAGGACAAGAGGAGTTGAAAAATATGCTGATCAAAGAAAAGAAGAAGAAAGCGAAGAAAACAATTGGTGTTTTGAATCTGGGAAGAAGGTTCAAAGGACCATCTAGACGAACTCTAGACTTCGTAACATCATTGGGTGAAGGGGATAATCAAGAAGGGAAAACCAAGGAAGTGAATGACCATCCAGAGTCTGTAGAAGAAGAAGAGGTTGATTACTCTGAAGAGCAGTATCCTTCATCTGACAATAAATACAAACAATTGGAAGATCGCCTCAATGCTATGGAGATCCAGAGTGTACCCGGATTGGATTTTGAAGAGCTAGGACTTGTCTAAGGGATTGTCATCCCACAGAAATCCAAGGTCCCCACTTTCGCCAAATATGACGGTGTCTCTTGTTCAAAGTTGCATTTAAGGTCATACGTCAGGAAAATTCAACCCCATATGGCCGATAGGAACCTGTGGGTACATTTCTTCCAAGAAAGCTTGTCAAGGACATAGTTGGATTGGTTTTATCAGTTGGAAGTGGCCAATATTCGCAATTGGGAAGATTTGGCTGCCTCTTTTTACAAGCAATACCAGTATAACACAGACTTAGCTCCAACTCAGACACTGAAGCAAGGCATGTCCATGGGTGCAAGTGAAGGTTTCAAAACCTATGCTAAAAAATGGCGAGATCTCGCGGGAAGGGTCCAACCCCCTCTATCTGACAGAGAATTGGTGGATATGTTCTTAGGCACATTATCTAGTCCATTCTTCAACCACCTGATTGGAAGATCCTCGACTGGATTTAATGAACTAATCATGAGCAGTGAACGGGTAGAAGGGGGTATAAAAAGTGGGAAAATTCAAAGAGATGCATCCTCGGGCATGATGAAGAAACCCTTTTACCGGAAAGAAGGAGGTCAGTCTTGCATACGACCATAGGAATCAAAACAAAATTGAATGTCGCCCAACGATAGGGGCTGTTATGATTTCTAATCGTGCACCAAATCAGCAGATAAATTATCAACATAGGTCATAGGCGCCCATGATACGATTCACCTGAATCAACATGACCTTGTCCCAAGTTTTGTCACATCTTTTGAAGTCCAATCTGGTGACCCTAAAGGAAGCTCCAAAGAATCCCAATACAACCTCTCCTCGCTACAACCCGAATGATCGATGTGTCTATCATTCTGAAAGCCCGGGGCATGATACAAATGATTGTTGGCCCTTGAAAAATAAGATACAAGATCTTATCGAGGCAAAATAGATTGAGTTTGATCCCCCAGAAACACCTAATGTCATAACGACACCAATGCCCAAACACGGTCAAGGTGTCAATGATGTTGATGATGGCTGTTTTGTTTCCTCTGTGAATGATTTAACTACTCCTCTTTTGACTATTAAACATAATCTATTGCAAGCCAGTCTATTCCCGGGCTGCGATGAAAGTTGTCAATTATGTGTGTCTCTACCCAATGGCTGTTTGTTACTGAAGATGGGCGTCCAGCGCCTGATGGCTAACAAAGAAATCCTATTTGAAAAAGTCCCTCTTATCAGAAATTCCTGTGAAGATGTCTCAATAATCACCATCTCCGACAATCCTCCCAGGGCCTCTACCAAAAGACCCGTTAGGATTACATCTGTTCCAAAGTCTGCTCCCCTAATCATCACCATGCCGAGGCCAATACCATATTCTTCGGATAAAGTTGTTCCCTGGAACTATGGGGATGACGTCTATTACTATGGAGTCAAGCAAGATCTGTTGGTTATCCAAGACAATGTTGAGAAAGACACTAATCCTGACGTTGTCAATATCGTTGGGACCAATAAGATAACAAGAAGTGGAAGGATATTCTCACCTGAGATCTCTCCAAATACCATTGCTACTCCTATAATTATTCTCACTACTGCTCCTAGCAGCATTCCCAGTGATACTCTTGTTGACAATCCTACTTTTATCCCTGCGACTAAGACAAGGGGCAAAGCAGTGTTATCTGAGCCTGTCCAGACGAAGGCGCATCCAGAGGATATTCATGGAGCTTCTAGAAAGGAGATAGAAGAAATACTAAAGATAATCAAGAAAAGTGACTACAACATCGTGGAACAGTTGGGGCAAACCCCCTCGAAAATATCAATGTTGGCTTTGCTTTTATGTTATGAGGCCCATGCCAAAGCCCTGGTAAAGTTTCTAAAGACCGCCCACGTGCCCCAAGAGACTTCCATTGACCAATTTGAGAATTGTGTGGCCAGTCTAACTGCTGGTAATGGATTAGGCTTTTATGACGCCGACTTGACTCCTAAAGGAAGGAAACACAATGATGCCTTGCACGTCTCCATTGAGTGCAGGGGCACTACGCTAGCCTATGTTCTGGTGGATACAGGCTCATCGCTGAATGTCTTTCCCAGAAACGCTCTTGACCGGCTAGACTGCGAGGGACTCACTTTAAATCCTATCAACATTGTAGTGAGGGCCTATAATGGTTCTAAGAGGTTAGTGCATGGAGAAGTTGACATCCCCGTAAAAGTTGGAACTCTGACCTTTGATTCAACTTTCTACATGATGGATATCCGCCCTTCCTATTCCTATCTTTTGGGCCAACCCTAGATTCATGGCGCTGGTGTCGTCACCTCTACATTACATCAGATGTTGAAGTACCCGATCAAGGGAAAATCACCACTGTCCATGGAGAGGAGGAATATATGGTAAGTCACTTGAACTCTTTCAGGTACGTGGAAATGGATGGTGAGTTCATCGAAACTTCATGTCATCATTTTGAGGAGGTCCCACAAACAGTTACGGAAGCCAAGAATACTACCAAGACTCCAAAAGTTACCAGACCGCCATTAAAAATGGCTTATCTAAAAGATGCTAGAGCAGTGATCGAAGAAGGTGGATGCACTATCTGGGGTCAACTTCCGAATATTCCTTACAAATCCAACAAATTTTGTTTGGGTTTTACTTCGGAAGCACAAAGAGTTGTTCGACAAACTCGCGCAGGGGGCCACCTTTATGTATCAGCAATCAGGGAGTCAACACAGTGGAAGACAGTGATGGCAGCTGTGACCTAGATGAGTGGATTTTTCCAACTATCAGCGGAGGACTCAACAACTGAGAAGCCAAAGAATTTGTCCATATTACTTTTCTTCCAGAGTAATTGTCTTTCAATTTTTGTCAGATTTGTAATAATTAAACAATTTAGACTTTAAAACCTTGTGTCTTACCTTAGGCACAACGGTCCACTTGTGAGGGTTGTTGCTTCATCTTCATATGTCATCAATAAATCATGGACGTTTTTGCATGCAAAATTGTACGCTCATTGTTTTTTAACCTTCATCATTTTTCAAAGATAGTTATGCTCTTACACACACTCACGTATCAAAATGCAGATTCACATCCACTCAGGATCCCATGGGTAACGATTCTGCTATGGTCTATCATGACTTTGAAAATACGATCTACCAAGCCGAAGAAGAAGGTGAGGAAGATTGTGAGGTACCAAGAGAACTAGCCAGGTTATTGCAACAGGAAGAAAGGGCCATACAACCCCACTAAGATCCAATGGAAACAGTTAACTTAGGTACGAAAGAAGACAAGAAAGAAGTCAAGGTAGGTGCCAACCTATAGCCTAGTGTCAAAAAGCGCTTAACTCAGCTACTACATGACTATGTTGAGGTCTTTTCCTGGTCATACGAAGACATTCCAGGGCTCGACACTAAGATCGTGGTCCATCGTCAACCGACAAAAGAAAACTTCCCTCCAGTAAAACAGAAGATCCATCGCATGAGGCCAGAAATGTCAGAGAAAATCAAGACTGAAGTCATGAAGCAGTTCAATGCCGGATTGTTAGCTGTCACCTCCTATCCACAATGGGTCGCCAATGTTGTTCCAGTGCCTAAAAAGGACGGTAAGGTACGTATGTGTATGGACTACAAAGACTTGAATAGGGCAAGCCCCAAGGATGACTTCCCACTTCCCCACATCGATATTCTGGTTGATAACACCTCACGTCATAAAGTGTTTTTTTTCATGGATGGTTTCTCCGGATACAACCAGATCAAAATGGAACCTAAGGACATGGAGAAAACGAATTTCATCACACAGTGGGGTACATTCTATTACAAGGTTATGCCATTCGGGTTGAAGAACGCTGGGGAAACCTATCAACGTGCCATGGTAACTCTGTTTCATGACATGATCCATCACGAAATAGAGGTCAATGTGGATGACATGATATCCAGATCTGAAACTGAAGAGGAACACCTTGACCATCTGCAGAAACTGTTTGAAAGACCGAAGAGATACAAACTAAGGCTGACCCCAAATAAATGCACTTTCGGAGTGAGGTCTGGTAAACTTTTAAGCTTCATTGTCAGCGGCAAAGGTATCGAAGTGGACCCTACAAAGGTAAAAGAAATACAAGAAATTCCCGTTCCTCGCACTGAGAAGGAGGTTAGGGGGTTCTTAGGATGGTTAAACTACATCGCTCGATTCATTTCCCATTTAACTGTTACTTGTGAACCAATCTTCAAATTACTGAAGAAAGATCAAGTGGTGGAATGGAACGACGAATGTCAGGCTTCCTTTGATAGGATCAAAGAATACCTTCAAGAGCCTCCCGTTTTGATATCGCCAGTCGAGGGAAGACCTTTGATCATGTATCTTATTGTCTTGGGAAATTCAATGGGGTGTGTGTTGGGGCAACATGACGAGTCTGGCCGAAAAGAGCACGCAATATACTACCTGAGCAAAAAGTTTACCGACTGTGAAACCAGATATTCACTGCTCGAGAAAACTTGCTGCGCTCTGGCATGGGCTGCTCGCCGGCTAAGACAGTATATGTTGACCCATACTACCTTATTGATATCCAAGATGGATCCAATTAAATACATATTCAATAAGCCCGCCCTCTCTGGAAGAATAACAAGATGGCAGATGGTCCTGACTGAATACGATATTCAATACACTACCCAAAAAGCAATAAAGGGAAGTGTGTTAGCCGATCACCTTGCTCATCAGGCTATGGATGACTATCAATGCATGAATTTCGAATTTCCAGACCAAGACATCATGTTGGTAAACAATTGTGAAGAACTTGGACCATATGACGGACCTGAACAAGGATCCTGATGGACCTTGGTTTTTGACGGAGCTTCCAATGCACTCGGTAACGGCATAGGTGCTGTGATCATATCCCCTAAAGGATGTCATACTCCCTTCACTTCTAGGATGTGTTTCAACTGTACCAATAATATGGTGGAATATGAAGCATGTATAATGGGTCTCAAAGCTACCATAGATTTGGGAATCAAGTCCTTAAGTGTATTTGGAGATTCAGCCTTAGTCATCAGTCAAATCAAAGGAAAATGGGACACGAGGCATCCTAATCTCATCCCCTACAAAGAACACGTGTTGACATTAATCCCACATTTTAAGGAAATTACCTTTGAGCATTTCCCACGAGAGGAAAATCAACTAGCGGACGCGCTAGCAACTATGTCATCCATGTTCAAAATCAAGTGGGATAACGAGGCTCCTCCGATCACCATCAAGAGAATGGACGAGCGAGCTTACTGTCATGAGATCGATACCGAAGAAGTAGTGGCCGAACCTTGGTTCCTTAAATTAAGAGATATCTCGAGACCCAAGAATATCCGGAGGAAGCTTTAGTCAATGACAAGAAATTCCTGAGAAGATTCTCTGCTAAGTTCATCCTCAATAATGGAGTTCTCTACAAGCGCAACCACAAATCTACTTTGCTTCGGTGCGTAGACAAGAGTGAGGCAGACAAAATCATGGATGACTTACACGAAGGTACCTTTGGCACCCATTCTAGTGGGCACACGATGGCTAAAAGATCCTACGGGCAGGATACTATTGGTCCACCATGGAAGCAGATTATTATCAACATTCACGAACTTGTCACAAGTTCCAGATCTATGCTGACAAAGTACACGTGTCTCTGGTTCCTCTAAACATCCTGACTACTCCTTGGCCATTCACAATGTGGGGCATTGACATGATTGGAGAAATCAAACCTACAGCTTCCAATGGACACTGTTTCATCTTAGTTGTTATTGATTACTTCACGAAATGGGTTGAGGCAACTTCCTTCGCTTCTGTCACCAAGAATGTTGTGGCCCAATTCATCAAACAGAATCTTATCTTTCGGTATGGTATTCCGAAGATGATCATTACAGATAATGGTACCAATCTCAATAATACTATGATCACTGCACTGTGCATGTAATTCAAGATCTAGCATCATAACTCTTCTCCTTACCAGCCGAAGATGAATGGCGTTATAGAAGCCGCTAATAAAAACATCAAGAAGATCATACAAAAAATGACAGTAACCTACAAGGACTGGCATGAGATGTTACCATTCGCTCTCCACGGTTACCGTACCACGACGCGCACATCAACGGGGGAAACTCCTTTCTCTTTGGTATATGGCATGGAAGTTGCCCTATCAATTGAAGTCCAAATACCTTCTTTGAGAATCATAAAGGATGTGGGGTTAAATAAAGATGAATAGATTCAAACTCGACTTGACCAGCTGAACATAGTTGATGAGAAGAGGCTTACAACTGTTTTCTATGGCCAGATGTACCAAAATTGTATGATCAAAGCTTTTAATAAGAAGGTCAAACGTTAGGTATATCAGGTTGGTGTGTATCATACTGCCACAAGGTGATCCCAAGGGAAAATGGATTCCTACATACGAAGGACCATTTATGATCAAAAACCTATTTTTTGGTTGGGCAATGATCTTAACCACTATGGACAGCGACGACCTTCCACACCCTGTAAACGTGGACATAGTTAAAAGATACTACGCCTAAACAAAGATCTGCTAGGTCAACTGGCCTAGGCAAAAACTAGGGCATCCCGATGAACCAAAAGGGTCCGGGAAAAATTAGGGGTAAAATACAAAAAAAATTGTACACTCGACAAGCTGAAAACCTGAAAAGGCGGCTTGGGAAAAAAAGGGTATCCCGGTGGATCGAAAACCCGAAAGGGCGGTCTAGGCAAAAGTTAGGGATTTAAAGCGTATGACTATGTCCCGTTGGATCACCTTACAGCCACTCTCCGGCATCAATTGTCAAACTCGAATGGTTCTAATCAATCCAATAAACTTTGGACAAAGCAACAAGTGGATGAGACAATCAGAGACATGAAGACTATAGCAGAATAGGAACCCCATGTGATTATTTCACATAGCTGTCCTTTCTTTGTATCAATTTTCATTTTTTTACGATGACATTCTCTTACTAGGATGTTCGTCTATTTGTACAAAAACACTTATTCAAGTTAATACAAAAAATTTCCTTTGAAAGTGCAAAACCACCTGTCTCTCTTTTACTATTCCCGTTTTTATTTGCAAAAAATGTCCAGTATTTATTCTTGAACATATGCATTAGAATGTAATTACTTTTTACAAATGAACGCATAAAAAAGGGAAACTAAACAGAAAAACAATTACTAATGGCTTTAAGAAACAAGACAACATCTATGGGCCATTCCACAAAACCCCCGTAGATGCTTTCTCCAACAGAGAAGAAGCAAGAACATCCTGTTACAGAATCATTGTCATAACCCCAGCATGTAGCCTGTTGGTGCCTTTTGCCTTCATATCCCCGACGGAGTAAAACTTCCAGTTATCGGCTCAGAGATTCCCCAACAAAAGTTACCCAGCTTCTAAGGATTTCATAAAGTCCATAGGAAATGCACGACGTTTCTCTTCTCCAACATATTTTATTCCTCTAATAATGGAAACCCATCCTTCAACACTTCAACTTCCACAAAATATGAAGACTTACACTCCTCATTCCCAATGGCAGTCAGTGATTTATTTTCCCTAATCCAACAACACTGCAGCAGAACATCTTACATGCACATACATTGCATCCATACATCATAAATATCAATGAAACAAATGCATATATCGCAATCTCATTGCATTATGCATTTCATGCATCATGGCATCACAGACAACTAACTCTTTACCTTTTTCAGGAAAGATCAATCAACAGAAAATTATTATCAAATTTTAAACAAGATAAGGCAAATATCCATGAACAAATAAATTGAAGATCAATTCCCGAAACAAGACGGGGTGACTATCTACATGACAAATACTCCTTTCAGGCCTCTCCTGGTTCAGTTAAAATCTCTCAACGGTTTATCCTGATTATTTCTCGCAGATATCTTCGCTGGTTCAGATAAATCTCTTCAAGATTTGTTCTGATTCGTTTCTAGACCCCTGCTGGTTCAGTTTAAATCTCACAATGATTTATCCCGATTCTTTCCCGCATACATCTTCTCTGGTTCAGATAAATCGCTCCAAGATTTATTTTGATTCTTTTCCAGATCCCTGCTGGTTCATTTTAAATCTCTCAACGATTTATCCTGATTCTTTCCCGCGGACATCTTCTCTGGTTCAGATAAATCGCTCCAAGATTTATTCTGATTCTTTTCCAGACCCCTGTCGGTTCAGTTTAAATCTCTCAACGGTTTATCCTGATTCTTTCCTGCAGACACTTTCTCTAGTTCATATAAATCGCTCCAATATCTATTCTGATTCTCTCCAGTTAAAGAATACCCAAGACCTTTTTGGTTTAACTTAAACCTCTCAATGGTTTATCCTGATACTTTCCAAATAGGCGCTTTCTCTGGTTCAGATAAGTCACTCAAAGATTTATCCTGATTCTTCCCAGTTAAAGATCATTCAAGACTTCTGCTAGGTTTAGTTTTAAATCGACGAAAGGTTTATTCTGATTCTTTCCCCAGTTGAAGTCAAGTTTAGACTTAGTCTAATTTTTATCAACAATCACCTCTTGATGGCATCTTTAAGCCCATTCCTTACACCTTAACCGCAGTATCATCGAGTGCAAATTCCTAGGCACTCTAGTGTTCAATCATCTTTCACCTTCAAGTCACGAATGGCAGATTCGCCAATCTAACTCTTCATGTTTAAGAAGATTGAACATGGGAAGTTGTTGTACCCCAAAATTTTCCCTCTCATTTCTCAAAAGATCATCCTAGACCCTTAGGTTTGCTTCTGGCAAGTTTCAAGTATCAGATTACGATTTTCTAAAGAAAGTCATTCACAAGGGCTAAATGGTCAAAAGCACACTGAAAAGTCAATCTTTGACTTTTTGGTCAAAATCAAGGGTCAACAATCATATTCCATCAAGACAAGAGGTTGGTTCATCAAGAAATTTAAAATCAGAAATAACTTTAAAAAAAAATCAAATTTCTAATTATTTAGAAAATTTTCTAAGTGTTAAAAGAATATGATACTTCAAAGCTTCTGGGCCAGCCTCCACACAAGTGCAATCTGAATTTGCAAGGAAGGTTCAGAATATGGCTCTTTAATCAAAACATATAGAAGCAATGTTCTTTGGTCAGAACATAACTCTTCAGCATATGGAGGCTACGTTTCGGGTCTTCTGCGATCAGAACATCACCAAATCCCAAAACCTTGTTTGAGCAGCCTGCTGCACTACTATAGCACAGTCCTGCAACCAGCTGCTGATCTCGTCCATGCCTGCACTTTCTTAAACCCCATAATTTCACCAAATTAGCATACAAAATCTATAATTAAAAAGCAATGGAACAGTATGCCAAAAACGTTTAAATCCCATTGTTTTCCCCCAAAACCATAACAAGCTCACCTATAAATAAGTTGCTCCATCACACTTTCAAAGGGGCTGACTTTTGGAAAGAGAGAAGAGAAAACAGTAAAATATTTGTGAACCCTGAATTCCTATATAAAAACCAAATCTTTGTTCTTCCCTTTGAATCAAAGAACATAGCATTTTCTGTTCCATTGTTCTTGCTGATTCCAGAACATCTGAAGGCAGCAGCTCAAGTTCCAAACACACGTTCCAGATTCAAGGTAAGTCTTTCTAACTTTGAATCTTTTCATTCAGAACATCATTAAATATGTAAATATCATAGTATTGATGTTGTCCATATCATGGCATGAGTAGAAAAAAAATGTGGATCAGAACTTCTGGAATAAAGTTAGGCTCATAATTAGGATTATAACTTCTTTGAACTGTTGTGCTTTTATTTTTCTGATTTGCTTTCGTTAAGAACTGAATAAATTGCAGATGTTCTGGCTGATGTAAGGAATAAGGTGAAATGTAATACATAATTTCTGGGTTTTCTTTCTCACTATTTTAGCATAACAAGAAACTTTTGAGTTCTCCTTACTGTTTTTAACACACACAGAACTTCTAAATTTTTGCTCACTGTTTAACACAAATACAAAACTTCTGACTTTTTGCTCACTGTTTAACACAAACACATAACTTCTGAATTTTTGCTCACTATTTAACATAAACACAAAACTTCTGGCTTTTTGCTCACTGTTTAACACAAACACAGAACTCCTGAAATTTTGCTCACTGTTTAGCACAACACAGAACTTCTGATTCTTTCCCACTGTCTAAACACAACCCAGAATTTTTGTTTTTGCCCTCTAAGGTTTCTTTCAGGATTCCAACGGCACCAACCCAGAACTTCTGATCACCTCTGACGTTTCTTTCTGAACTACAACACACAACATCAGAACTTTTGATCCCCTTTGTTTTGCTTTCAGCAACATGCTGATCCTATTTCTCATTTTTTTCCTTTTTTATCTTTTATTCTTATTATTTTTAGCATTAGAACTATTTTTATTAACATGCAAAAACATCAAAATGTTTTCTTTTATCAACTAGTTATTTTCCCTTTAATTTGTTAAGACAAAAAACCCTTTTCAAAAACAAATCCTTTCCTTTTCTTATTGTACAATTCAATTTGGTTGTAAAAGATAATTAGGGTTTAAAATTCTTGCAAACCTCCATTTGTAATTATCTACCCCATCCCTAAATGATGTAATAGCGTATGACTTTACTTTTCCGCACTTTTATTGCTTTCATATATTGTTAGTAATTAGGGTGTGTATGGAAAGACGTGAAATCAACAAATAGATAACCTTAATCAAGACTAAATACATGTAAATCAAACACACTTGCACACTAGCACCCTTAGGGTAATCCTGCTTTGTCGCCTGTTGGAAAATAGTAATGTCCCTCGAATATGGGCGTTTTAGTAAAGACCCTCGATAAAAGATCGTAGTCCCTCGATGACCCTCAATGTTGCCTTTGGTAAACAATCTAGTCCCTAAACGAAATTTCTAAAATGTCCCATAAGTTTCCTTCTATGACTATACAAATGTCCCACGCCCGTTCCTTCACATCCAACGACGGGGCTTCTTACCAAATCAATGGTAAGATAGCAATATCTAGAGGAGGAGGAAAAGAACATTTAAGACCTTTTGAGTAGGTAGGTTACTCTTATATGCTCGCTTTCTCACAACAAAAACATTTTAGACACCCACAACTTCACTTTGAAACATTTTTCAAAAACATAAAAAAACTTTGTACGCGTTCTTATAGAGACGAGAACCATTACAAAGACATTATTTTTCAAAATACTTTCAAATCCCACACCACAAGCACATTTTCAAACAAAAGAAAGTGATCTAGCAAGAAACTAAGAGCCCGTAGATAACTACAGATGAAAAGGGTGCTAATACCTTCCCTTTTCATAACCTACCCTCTGAACTCAAGAAAATATCTCGAAAGGTCTTTCCTGTTCTTTTCAACCTTTCCTTTTGGATAAAAGAAAAGTCGATGGCGACTCTTGCTAACTGTAACAATTGCGATAAAACGCAAAACACCCAAGTCAATTCTCCTACCGTGTTACAACCATCATTCCCCTCCCTCTTCATCTTATCCCTTTCTTGTTTTTACTTGTGCTACATATTATTGGAGAATGATCTACATATTATTTCTCTAACATGTTTGGTACATAGATTGCTATTGATCGGTCTCAAAATAGGTGTGGCTTCTACATAATTCCATTTAAGTTTGCTTAACATAGTGCTATATTTATGCCGATTCGAAAAATGATCATTTGTGGCCCAAACCTATGTTTGCAAGTCCAAGTATATTTAATTTGAAACCTTGGATCCAATAACTTTGAAGTTCAATGTTAAGAGGCTTTGATTCTTCCAATCCTCTAACAAACTTCATGAATTTTGGTCTAAGAGAATCATTTAAACATTTTTTATCATATATGGTTTCTTTGAGCATTTGAAATGAATGATATACTTGACAAAAATCAAATGAAATTTTCTATTGAGAGGCTTTAATTTTATCAATCTTCTAATGAGTTTTCAAAAGCAAGCTTCAAGATGGTCATTCAACTGACCCTCTAACTTCTAATTCACTAACAATTAACTTTACTTTATGCCTTTATTTTGTGCCTTTATCTTTATGTACCATTTATTTTAGCATTTACATATCATGCTATTTTCCTTTTGCTCACTTGAGCATTTATTTTTTGGTCATTCTTTCTTTGCTCACCTGAGCTTTCTTTTCTTTTAAATACACTTAATAATCAACTTGAACATTAAAAGCTTTAAGGTTACTTGGACTACTTGGTTACTATCCTTGGCATTATGGAGTTGTGGATATTTCAGACTTAGGAATAAAAGCCTTGATACTTGGAGACCTTGTCGCTATGTTGTTATTCTGTCTGAAATCCTTAGAGCTCCAAGGCATTAGTTTGAATTTTTTCTGTGTGTAGGTTATTCTAATTTTCATGTTTTGTCTGTGATTGAGAATTCATATGTATACAGTTGTTACTCTAGCCAAATTCTAAGGAAGACTTTGTTTGGTCCTTAATTCATCTGAAGCTTGGTATTCCTCAGAGGTTTAGTATTTTTGCTTGCTTGGTTTTAATCTAAAGGATGGGAATTCTATATTGACTTCGTCATGTCAAGTGTTGGCTTCTTGTTGGTTAGATCGTTCTTTTCCTCAGATTTTACCTTATGCTTTATGTTGTGCCCCAAATTTTTCCCTCTCACTTCACTCAATATATGTTCATTGAGATACTCAACTTGCTCAAGGATGCCCAAGAGTGGACCAGATAAACTCCCTCCTAAAGCAATGAACCCCCAATTAGGGTTTCCATTTTCATCAAGATGGTTGAAATTCAAAGACCTCATATGCTATCCATGGTTCTAATATGTTCTCAAGATCCTCCATGTCAAATTTCAAGCCTTGCACAAGAATTTTGCTCAGTCAACTGCTCAGATGCATGAAAATCAACTATACTAGATCAAAAGTCAATTGTGGCCCACATACAGTCAAATTTCAAGATTTTTGGTCAAAATCAACATTTTTAAGTTATATCCATCATTTGATCATAGGTTGATCATGATTCCTCAAGGAATGCCCCAAATTCATCAAAACCCAAAAGTTGCTAAATTAGGGTTTCTCGGGAAAAGTCAACCAAACTTTGACCAAGCATAACTTCTTCATACTTTATCAGAAATTTTCCATATAAGGCTCATTTTGAAGAAGATACAATCTCCTACAACTCATCTTCAGCCCTCAAGTTCAAAATATGCACTCATGAAAAGATATAAATTCAGACATTATAGGTCCTTTCAAAAAGTCAACAAAAACATCTTTTAGGTCAAAGCTTCTCACATGAACATGGAAGATCCAATTGAGATGAAACCAAAAGGGTTGTTTAAGGGACATACTAAGCTTTATAAAAAGTCCAAGAACACCATCCTAGGGTCAAAATTGAGAGAGAGATATGCATTGTCAAAGTTGGCCATTTTTGGAAATTTGCACAAAGTCAACAATACCCAAAATTGCATTTTTTTTCCAAATGGGCCTATCTTTTCAAGTTTGGAGCTTGTTCCTAACATGGTACACAACCCATGAACCACTCCATGCCTCATTCACTTATTTATTTAATTTATTGTGATTTAATTCATTTAAAATTGAAATAAAATCAAATAAAATAAAAAACAAATCACATAATTTGTTTTAGGGATGTTTTTGCATTGAATGGAGATCTCATGTGCTGTCAATAGCCAAGAAAGATCGTGCCATGCCATGAAAGGAGAGAATCTCCACAATTGGAAAGAATGGGAGAAAATTGAAAACACATTCATATCTTAGATTCTTGCCAAAAACAAATGACCTAATTTGATTCCATACATATACAAGATCATTGTGAAACCTAAAGAAGAGAATTCAGCCGCGTAGATGCCTCTAAGAGTAAGAACCAAGTTTTCAATTTTTGCAAAAAAGTGAGAATCAGATTTTCAATTACAGACCAGTTCAAGGCATGCTGAAGGTCAAATCGTGTTCTTGGGCGATCATTGAAGCAATAGCAAGCATCCTCAAGGCCTGAAACATCCAGAATCACGCTCATCAAGTCTCACGGTTTGCTATTTTTTTGAAAATCGTTTTCATTGATTTTGGAATCATAAACATGTTTTAAATACATATTCATGTTTATTATCATGTATGCAATGTATCTGGATTGTTTAATTTGAGAATAGGTGTGGGAATCACGAAATTCCATTCCTAGGGTTTCAAGCTCCATTTTAGGGTTTCCTAATGCAGGCAAAATCAAGGCTAGACGTGGGTACCGTGGTATTCAAAGCTTCAAGCCCTATTGAATCATGGTCTCCATGGGTATTTATATTGCTTGTATGTAAATTTTGAATAACGAAGGGTTGTAGTTACAGGCATGAGACCGTAGGTAAAAGTCCCTAGGCTAAAACGACAGCCAGCGGAGGAAGACGAAGGCGTGGCACAATCTAGTTAGCTCATTTGAAATTGCGCATGTTTTCATTTACACCGGCTTGCTTTTACATATAATATATTATTATTCTTATATATATGAATGACTTGGCAGCTCAGTTGGTGTTGATGCGCGTTGGTAAAGGAGAGGACCTGGGTTTGAATCCCAGGTCCCATATTTTTCTATTTTCCAAACGAATTCTTGTGGATCCAATGCTTGCAGGCTATGGAAGTGCACCATACAACTTCACACCATCATCATCAGATCATGCATCACTCAGATCCAATTCTCCTAGATACAGTCCCATGGTGGACGTCCCCAATCCAGCAACGCCAGATCCAGCACTTTCAATGGGCCAACCGGATCTGGGCCTTGGCAAATTCAACAAACACCCCTCCAATTTGGGTTTCACACCCCCAGGCCCATTTTTCTAACCCTTTCATGTTTTTTTAATTAATTTTGTTTATTCATTATTTAATTTAATTATCTTTTTTTCAATCAATTTTTTTATATAAAATCATAAAATCAAAACAACAAAAAATAGAACTTAGTTTCCTTTTTTTAATAAATTAATATTTTGTAAATAAATTAATTTCATCAACTTTAATTTACTTTTCATTAATTAAAATTAATTAGAAAAGTTAGATTAAATTCAAATTCTTTTTTTCATAAAAAATCCAAAAAAATGTTAGTGAGCAAATTAGTTTTTTTTTAGGGTTTTGAACTCTTTTACAGCTTTAATTCTCACGCATTAGTATTTTTCCGTATGATTATTTCTTTTATTGATGTAACTGCTCCCGGTTTGTAATAGCTTAATTACGGTTTTATTTCCGCATTTTGCTCTCAGCCAATTCTTCATGTATCTACCCCAAATCCTTGTAATAGCATAGGACTTTTACTTTCTCGCATTTATGTTTTGTATACTTGTATATAATTGTTAGAAACCTAGGCGTGTATGATTAACAAATCAATCGTAGATCACTAAACGACAAGATAAATTTAACTGAAAAAATACACTTGCACATGCTCACTCCTAGGGTTTACTCCACTCGGTTGCCTCAGAAATAATGGTCGTGTCCCTCAAATGTAGGGATACCTTAGCAATGACCCATGATTCAAAGTCATCATAAAGATCATAGTCCCTACTTGTCCCTCGAGTTGCCTATGAACTGATCTTATGACGATAGTCCCTTCGAAATGCTAAGGTATCTTCACTTGTTGCCTTCAGTGACCATTTCGTCCCTTCGAACGTCCCTTTAAAATTCCAACGACGGTGCTATCTATTCCTTAATAATATGATAGCGCTATCTAAAGGAAAATGAACATACCTTTTTTCGAGTAGGTAGATTAGTTCCTAGGTACTTGCTCAAATAAATTTTTTTGCACAAACACTTTTCAAAACAAACTTCGTCACACTCTTAAGGACTGATACAAGAGTCATCATGAAGTAAAACCTTTTCAAAACAAGCACACACAAGAAATTTAAAAATGAGTAAGTACCTAAGAGCCCGTGGAAAACCATGGATAGAAAGGGTGCTAACACCTTCCCTTTCTATAATCTACCCCCCGTACTCAGAAACATCTCTAAAAAGGTTTTTTCTATTCTTTTTCCTTTTCCTGATTGGATAAAATAAAATTCGGTGGCGACTCTTGCTTACCGCGACATTTTGCAAACAAAAAATGCAAATCAGTATAACAGTCGGTTCTGCCACCGTATCACAGAACTGGCGACTCTACTGGGGAACATAAAGTGGGGTTTACCTTAGGATCTAGGTCATTTTAAAATTGCTTTCTTGTTTTGCCTTGCCTGCTTTAAATTCATGGGTTTTGTTTGGGTATTATTAAAGATCCTACACCCGGATTTGGGGACACTTTTTAGGTAAACAACAATAGATCATGGAGACTGTACGACATAGACCGATATGGTTTAAGTGATGGTTGTGTTGGTGTGACACTTTGGTTGGTACTAGTATCCTTCGTGTGGAAACGAGGAGAATACGGGGCCGCCGCATGGTGTCGGGAAGCACTAACGGACCTTAGAACCTTAGTTGAACAAACTTGGCCATTAGAAAGTAGTGAGATAGTCGGCCTCGGTATAAAGCTGAGGATTGGGTGATACTCGATGCTACACTCATTGAGATAAGACTTTCAGGATATTTCGGCCGCAAGAAAAGATTGCTTGAGTTGAAACAATGTCTGATAAAGGATGATCAGTGATATTGAGAATCTTTAGAAACCGATTAATTTTCTAAGACAGGTTTGAAACCAACTAAAATTCAAGAGGGTACTTACCTTTAACCTCATGCAAGCCTTTGAACCTAAGGTCTATTGTGTGCTTTGCTTATATGTTATTTATCCTGTTTGAACATGACATAATACATCATAACATATCATACATTCTTATTGCACTAACCATTTCAAGGACCAAGGGTATTTATCTTTGTTCTGTTTTGCAGATCATGGCTTCCGCTCGTAGAAACACTATCTGGATCAGCTTTGTGAAAATACCTTCCCAACTCAAGGAGCTAGTATCAAGGGTTCCTGAAACTTCCACGTTCACTAAGAGACGTGGTGGACTTCTCAACCTGGTTACTTCAAACTTTGATGAAAAGATGCTGACTGTCCTCTTTCAGTTCTTTGATTCCAAGCACCACTGCTTCACCTTTCTAGACTATCAGTTGGTGCCTACCATGGAAGAGTTCTCTCAGTTATTGGATATACCCATTCTTGAACAGTTGCCTTTCACAGGTATGGAAGAAGTTCCTAAGCTAGAAGTCATTGCCTCGGCCTTGCATCTGAAACGGGTCGACATGGTAACCAATTGGGAAACAAGAAGCGGAGTCAAGGGTTTTCTAGCCAAGTTCCTGATAGACAAGGCCCAGCTGTTTTGGGATGATATGAATTCTCAGGATTTTGAGGAGGTCTTGGCCCTTCTAATATATGGGTTAGTACTATTCCCTAATCTAGACTTATTCATAGATGTGAATGCTATCAAGATCTTCCTCTCTCGCAACCCCATGCCTACCTTGCTCGGAGATATTTTGCACGCTCTTCATACTCGTACCATGAAGAGAAGAGGGGTTCTTATGTGCTGCATGCCATTGCTGTCGAGGTGGTTTATTTCTCACCTCCCTAAGTCTGTGCTGAAGAATGAAGAAGGTTTGGGTTGGTCGCAAAGGATAATGTCACTCGCTCACACGGATATTCTTTGGAGTTCCCGAGCTATGGAAAACACTGCTATTATCGACCGCTGTGGGGAGTACCCTAATGTCCCATTACTTGGCATCAAAGGGGGCATAACCTATAATCCTTATTTAGCTATGCGACAATTTGGTTACGCTCAAAGGGATGGTCCCCATGAGTTACTTATCGAGGGCATTGTATTCAACTATGAGGATGATGTTCAAGGGTATCGCTAGAGGTTCATACGAGCTCGGATCATGGTAAAGAGATTTGGCGCCAAGGCTTTGGGGCCAAAGGCTTCCATCCCTATGGAACCTTATCTCCAATGGGTACGAGCTCGCGCCCAGAAACTTATGATGCCCTATATGGCCGTTCTACCAGTGATTGTGGAAACCACTACTGAAGGGGGTATTCCTTACACGATTCTCCATCCTGATATGCCCACTGATCTTGGAGAACTACAAAGGTCTTGGATTCGGTTGAAGAAAGAGCGGGATACCTACAGGGATCAATTTTATGCCTAGGAGGGGAAGGATTTAGAGCTCACAAAGAAGCTCCATGAGGAAAGAGGACTCAATGTCTATCTTGGCACAAAGAGGAAGCATCCATGGGAATTGTGATATTTCTAGTTTTTAGATTTGTTTTTAATTGTAACGCCTAAAAGGAATTTGAACTTTGAATTCAACTAATAAAATATTTTCTTCATTTTGGTTTGCAAATTTAAATTTCCCAAAGTCTTTGAAATCATTGCATACGCATCCCATTCATAGAATTGCATGTACAGGTACCATTACAGGTTTCTCATCTTCTTCGCTGTTTATTTCAGCAAAAAAATGTCTTCCGAACAAAGCATCAAGGATCTTCAGGCACAAAACACCCAGTTCCAGCAGATGTTCATGAATCTGGAAAAAGGGCAGGAGGATCTGAAAGACCTCATCGTGAAAGAGAAAAAGAAAAAGAAGAAGGATGCCGGTATTCTGAATATGGGCAGAAGGTTTAGAGGGCCGTTGAAGCAACCAGCCGATCTGACCTCTTCATCCAAAGAAGGGGAGAATCAAGAAGAAGATACAAGTAGCTGGAAGATCGTTTAAGTGCTATGGAAGTCCAGAGGATACCTGGACTGGATTTCGAAGAATTAGGATTAGTTTCGGGAGTGGTCATTCGGCAGAAGTTCAAGGCTCCAATTTTCGCAAAGTATGATGGGGTGTCCTGCCCAAAACTCCATCTTCGCTCTTATGTCAGAAAGATCCAGCCTCACACCGCTGATAGAAATTTGTGGGTTCATTTCTTTCAAGATAGTCTGTCAGGGACTCAGCTTCAATGGTTCTACCAACTGGAGAGAGCCAATGTCCGAAATTGGGAAGATCTGGCTGCTGCTTTTTATAAGAAGTACCAATACAATGCCGACCTTGCTCCTACTTGTAATCAACTCCAAAGTATGTCCATGGGGGCAAGTGAAGGCTTTAAGGACTATGTACAGAAGTGGAGAGACTTGGTTGGAAGAGTCCAACCCCCGTTGTCTGATAGGGAGTTGGTTGATATGTTTCTGGGGACGCTATCTGGTCCATTCTTTAATCATTTGATCAGTAGCTCGTCAGTTGGTTTCACCGAGCTGATTCTAACTGGAGAGAGAGAGTAGAAGCTAGGATTTGGAGCAGCAAGATACAGAAGGATGCCTCTTCAAGTACGGTAAAGAAGCCTTTTGCTGGTAAGAAAGAATCCAGTGCCATCTATAGCCCAAGGGGCCAAAGAAAAGCTGAACATCGTCAGACAGTAAGTGTTGTAATGATGCCTAGGCCTGCGGCTGCTCCACAACGCAACAATCAATAAAGGGTGGAAAGACCACAACGGAAGTTTACCCGAATCAATATGACGTTGTCTGAAGTTCTACCTCATCTGCTGAGATACAACTTGGCGACCTTGAAAGAGGCTCCCAAGAATCCTAACATCACATCCCCCGATATAATCCAAATGCTCGATGAGCCTATCATTCTGAGAGTCCTGGCCACGATACCAACGTCCGCTGGGATCTAAGAAATAAGGTACAAGATCTGATCAAAGTTAATGAAATTGAGTTCGATGCTCCGAAAAAGCCCAATGTCATAACTGCTCCCATGCCTAAGCACGGTCGTGGAGTTAATGTTATGGATATCAATCTGTTTGTGACCTCAGTAGATGAAGTTTCTACTCCCCTTATGACGTTTAAGAAGAATTTGTTGTCGGCCGGTTTATTTCTGGGTTATGGTGAAGGTTTCCACATGTGTTCATTTCTGCCTTCTGGTTGCCATTTGCTGAGTCAGGTGTTCAGTGCCTGATGGACAGCAAAGAAATTTTGTTCGAGAAAACTTTGATTCCTGTTGTTCCATCTGAAGACATTGCTATTATAACCATTTCCACCAATCCTTCCAAGGTCTCCTCGAGAAGACCTATTAGGATTACATCTGTTCCAAGAGTCGCTCCGCTAATAATCATTGTTCCTGGTCATGTCCCGTGTGCCTCAGACAAAGTTGTCCCCTAGCATTATGGTGCCAATGTGTACTATCATGGCATCAAACAAGATATGAAAAATGAATAGGTTGATCCTGATATTAGTAACATTGTTAGGACCAGCAAGGTTACCCGAAGTGGAAGGGTTTTCTCTCCCGAGATTTCCCCGAAGACTGTCAATAGGCCTGTTGTTATTCTGTCTGCTATTCCTACTGGTACTTCAACTACTACTCTTGTTCTTACTCCAATTATTACCCCTGTCGGTGAATCATCTGGTACCCGCGGCAAAGAAGTTATAGGTGAGTCTGCCCGGACGGAGGCACATAGAAAAATTGTTGTGGAAGCCTCTAAGTAAGAGATAGAGGAAATACTAAAAATAATCAAAAAGAGCGACTACAACATGGTCGATCAGCTGGGGCAGATCCCCTCAAAAATATCCATGTTGTCTCTGCTGTTGTGTTTCGAAGCCCATGCGAAGGCTTTGATTGCATTCCTCAAGACCGCGCATGTGCCGCAGGAGACCTCAACTGATCAATTCAAAGATTGTGTGGCTAGCCTGACTGTTGACAATGGGCTGGGTTTTTCAGATGCGGACCTGACACCAAAAGGGAGGAAGCATAATTATGCTCTGCATGTCTCGATTGAGTGCAGGGGCACCACTATGGATCATGTGCTGGTAGATATTAGGTCTTTCCTGAATGTTCTGCCTAAGAAGGCACTGGATCGGTTGGATTGCGAGGGATTGACCTTAAAGCCTAGTAACATTGTGGTGAGGGCCTTTGATGGGTCGAAGAGAATGGTGCATGGGGAAGTGGACATCCCCGTTAAAGTAGGTTCCCAGACCTTTGAGTCCACTTTCTATGTAATGGACATTCGAACGCCATACTCTTGTTTGTTGGGTTGTCCTTGGATCCATGAAGTTGGGGCAGTCACTTCTACACTACACCAGATGTTGAAGTATCCAGTAAGAGGAAAGATTGTCACTGTGCAAGGTGAGGAGGAGTATATGGTGAGCCACCTCAATTCCTTCAGATACATAGAGATGAACGGGGAATTCATAGAGACTCCTTTCCAGAACTTTAAAGAGGTTCCCTAGATCTTGGCATTGGCTAAAACTAATACCAACAAACCTCCTTTGAAGATGGCTTCCCTCAAAGACGCCAGAGTAGTGGTTGAAGAAGTTGGGTGTACCAACTGGGGACAACTCCCTGATTTTACTCACAAAACTGACAAGTTTGGTTTTGGCTTTACTTCGGGAGCTCAAAGGGTTGTTCGACGAGCTCGGGCTGGAGGACCTCCCCTACGCATCAGCAATCGGGGAATTAATGCCATTGAGGACAGCGAGGAAGACTCAGACATTGACAGCTGGATCTACCCAACTACCAACGGTGGACCGAGTAACTGGACAACTAGGGACTTTATACCAGTTTCTTTTATTCTGCAGTAATTGTCTTACTTGTTTTGAGATTTGTAATAAACAATTTAAAACTCTACGACCTTGTGCCTTGCCCGAGGCACATTGGCTTTACTTGTGAGGGCTCTTATTTGTCATTTCATATATCATTAATAAAGCATTGGATGTTCCTTGCATACAAATTTTATGCTCTCTGTTTTTTTTCTTCTGTTTTCACTTTATCAAAACAGCTATGCTCTTACACACACTCACGTATCATACTGCAGATCCATATCCACTATGGATCCCATTGATAACAACTCTGCTACCGCCAGTTATGACTTCAAAAATCCGATCAACCAAGCCGAAGATGAAGGTGAGGATGATTGTGAGGTGCCAGGAGAACTTGCTAAACTTTTACAGCAGGAAGAAAGGGCTATACAGCCTCATGAAGAGCCGATTGAGATGATAAACCTGGGCAGGGAAACAGCCCGAAAGGAAGTTAATATTAGTGCAAATTTGGAAGTTAAAATCAAAGAGCGGTTGATACAAATGTTGCACGACTATGTTGAGATCTTTTCCTGGTCATATGAAGACATGCCAGGCTTAGACACTAATATTGTGGTTCATCGTTTGCCGACCAAAGAAGACTGTCCTCCGATTAAACAGAAGGTCCTCCGTATGCGCCCTGAAATGTCAGAGAAGATCAAAGCGGAAGTTATTAAGTAGTTCGACGCAGGTTTATTAGTTGTTGCCTCCTATCCATAGTGGGTTACTAACATCGTTCTGGTACCTAAGAAGGACGGTAAGGTACATATGTGTATGGATTACAGAGATCTGAACAGGGCAAGCCCCAAGGATGACTTCCCACTTCCTCACATTGACGTTCTGGTTGAAAACACTGCACAACACAAAATCTTCTCCTTCATGGATGGTTTCTCTGGCTACAACCAGATCAAGATGGCTCCTGAAGACATGGAGAAGACAACCTTCATCATGCAGTGAGGCACCTTCTGCTACAAGGTGATGCCTTTTGGGTTGAAGAATGATGGGGCAACTTATCAGCGCGCCATGGTCGCTTTGTTCCATGATATTTTTCACCACAAGATCGAAGTTTATGTCGATGACATGATAGCCAAATCTCAAACTAAGGAAGAGCACCTTGATCATCTACAAAAGTTGTCGATGGGTTGAAGATATATAAGCTGAGGTTCAATCAGAACAAGTGCACCTTCGGGGTAAGGTCTGGTAAACTTCTGGGTTTCATTGTCGGCGACAAAGGCATCCAAGTAGATCCTGCAAAGGTAAAGGCTATACAAGAAATGCCAGCTCCCCGTACAGAGAAGGAAGTTAGAGGTTTCTTGGGACGCTTGAATTATATCGCCAGGTTCATTTCACATCTGACTGCTACTTGTGAGCCCATCTTCAAACTTCTGAAGAAAGATCAAGTGGTAAGGTGGAATGATGAATGCCAGACCACTTTTGAAAGAATCAAAGAATACCTTCAAGAACCACCAATTATGATGCCTCCGGTTGAAGGAAGACCTTGATATTGTACTTGACAGTGCTAGACAATTCAATGGGGTGTGTACTGGGGAAGCATGACGAGTCTGATCGAAAAGAGCACGCAATATACTACCTTAGCAAAAAGTTTACCGACTGTGAGACACGATACTCATTGCTCGAGAAAGCTTGCTGCGCTTTGGCATGGGCTGCTCGCCGACTAAGACAGTATATGCTGACTCACACTACCTTGTTGATATCTAAGATGGATCCGATCAAATACATCTTCGAGAAACCCGCTCTCTCCGGAAGAATAGCAAGATGGCAGATGATCTTAACTGAGTACGACATACAATATACAACCCAGAAAGAAATAAAGGGGAGTGTATTGGCTGATCATTTGGCTCATCAGGCCATGGATGACTACCAGTCCATGAATTTTGAGTTCCCGGATGAGAATATTATGCTGGTGACTGACTTTGAAGAACCTGGACCGGATGAAGGACCCAAGGAGGGATCTCGATGGACTATGGTTTTTGACGGAGCTTCAAACACACTGGGTAATGGCATTGGCACTGTAATCATATCTCCTGAGAGTTGTCATACTCCTTTCACTGCCCGGCTATGTTTCAACTGCACTAACAACATGGCGGAGTATGAAGTTTGTATCATGGGACTCAAGGCTGCTATTGACCTCAGGATCAAATTCTTGGACGTTTTCGGGGATTCAGCCTTGGTAATAAGTCAGATCAAAGGCGAATGGGATACGAAGCATCCGAATATCATCCCATACAAAGAGTACGTGTTGACATTGGTCCCACACTTTGAGGAGGTAACTTTTGAACATTTCCCACGAGAGGAGAACCAGTTAGCAGACGCGCTAACTATCATGTCTTATATGTCCAAAGTTAGGTGGGACAATGAAGCTCCCCAAATCACCATTGAGAGGTTGGATGAACCAGCACACTGCTGTGAAATTGATACCGAAGAAGTGGCAGACAAACCCTGGTTTCACAAAGTTAAGAGGTATCTCGAGAATCAAGAGTATCCCGAAGGGGCATCTGTCAATGATAAGAAGTTTCTGAGAAGGTTCACAGCAAAGTTCTTCCTCGGTAATGGGATGCTCTATAAACGCAACCATGACTCCACACTAACACAGTGTGTAGACAAAGAGCGAAGCAGAGAGGATCATGACAGATCTATAAGAAGGTAACTTCGGAACCCATTCTAGTGGACATACCATGGATAAGAAGATCCTACGGGAAGGATATTACTGGTCCACTATAAAAGCCGATTTTTATCAGCACTCTCGAACTTGTCATAAGTGCCAAATCTACACTGATAAGGTGCATGTGCCTCTGGTCCCCTTAAACGTCTTGACAGCTCCGTGGCCCTTTGCAATATGGGGCATCGACATGATCAGAGAAATCAGGCCCACTTCTTCTAATGGACATCGCTTCATCCTAGTAGCCATTGATTACTTCATGAAGTGGGTTGAGGCAGCCACTTTTGCTACAGTAACCAAGAACATCATGGAGCGGTTTCTCTGACATAATCTGATTTGTCGATATGGTGTGCCAGAGAGAATTATTACTGATAATGGTATGAATCTCAACAACACAATGATCACTGAGCTCTGTAAATAGTTCAAGATACAACATCATAATTCTTCTCCCTACCGGCCAAAGATGAATGGCGCTGTTGAAGCAGCTAACAAGAACATCAATAAGATTATACAGAAGATGACGGTGACATACAAATACTGCCATGAGATGTTACCATTTGCTCTTCATGGGTACCGTACCTCAGCATGGACGTTGACAGGGGCAACACCCTACTCTCTGGTATATGGCATGGAGGCAGTCCTACCCATCAAAGTCCAGATACCTTCTCTCAGGATTATGAAGGATGCAAGTTTGAACAAAGACGACTGGATCTAAACTCGGCTTGATCAGCTAAATCTAATCAATGAAAAGAGACTTATTGCTATCTGCCATGGTCATACGTATCAAAAGCGAATGATCAAGGATTTTAACAAGAAAGTCAACCATCAAGAATATAAAGTCGGGGATCTAGTGATCAAACGCATCATACTGCCGCAAGGTGATCCCAGGGGCAACTGGACCCCCACGTATGAAGGGCCATTTGTGGTTAAGAACATTTTCTTGGGTGGAGCTATGATTCTAACCACCATGGACGGTGACGACCTTCCTCACCCCGTCAATGCAGACATAGTGAAAAGATACTACGCCTAATCAAAAGACTCGCTAGGTTGACTGGCCAAGGCAAAAATAAGGGCATCCTGGCGAACCAAAAGGGTTCGGGAAAAAATAAGGGATGAAAATGAAAAAATTTGTACACCCGGCAAGTCGAAAACCTGAAAGGGAGGCTTGGGCAAAAAGGGTATCCTGGTGGACTGAAAACCCGAAAGGGAAGTCCAGGCAAAAGTTAGGGATATCGTATCACTATGTCTCATTGGATCATCTTGCGACCAGATTTCAATATCGGCTATCAAGCTCGGACGACACCAATCAATCTGATCACCTTTCGGCCAAGTAGCAAAGTGATGAGATGCTTGACGATATAAGGGCAATAGTAGAGTTGGAACCCAGTGGGGTTGTTTCACATAGCTGTTTTTTTCTTTTACACAAATTGTATAGTTTCTATTTTTTTTACGGAGGAGTTCTCTCACTAGAGCGTCAGTTTCCTTGTACAAAAACTCCTATTACAGGCCAACTTCAGAAATCAATACAAAATTATTTTCACAAGAAATTTCGAGTTTGTTTTTCTTTTTCTATTTTGTTTTTCAAGAACGTCCAATGACTTATTTTTTACATATGCATTTGAAAATGATTGCTGCTCATAAATGTTTACATAAGAAACAAAGACAATTACTCATAATTCCAGAAACAGGGGCCAGAACAAGAAGTGCCAAACCCGACAGTTACTCTGCCCAGCAGGTACTGGAATAGAGTCAGTTTTGGAGCACAATCATCAGTACATACACTCCCCATAGAGTAAAAGTATTCAAAAGAATTGATGTCGGCTTTCGCGAAACAGGACGTAACCTCCCCAGCCAGGGTCATTTTAAGACCTGACAGCTATATCCCCTAGCCGAATTTCATAATCGCGGGCGGGTCAGTAAATTTCATCCCCCAAGCAGAGTTTATTTCTCTGGATGCAGAGGCTCAATCCCCGACAGAGCTCATTACTTCAGCTATAAAGATTCACTTTCTAAGTTTGTTCCCCGCAGATTTTATTCTCAAGCAGAATCTCTTCCTGACAGAATATTTATAAATCTCCAACAGCAGTCACAGATTTATCTTTCCCCGGACATACTCTGATAGCATTTCATGTACATACATCATGACATGCACATACATATCACATACAGCATAATCTCATTTATTTGAGAACATCGTCTCACCATGCATTTCATGCATAGCACATAATTAACCCTGTTATCTTTTCAGGAAAGACGATTAGCTTCAAATAATTCAGCAGTTATACAGGTTACGTATGCAGACGACTAGTGGAAACTCAGTTCCCTAAACCAAACGGGTCAACTAATCTACAATATCGCTTCGAAGTAACCCTACTATCCAGGTTCCTTCTTATAGCCCTACTATCCAGGCTCTCATTTTGAAGTAACCCTACGACCCAGGTTCCTTCTAATAGCCTTACTATTCAGGCTCTCATTTCGAAGTAACCCTACAACCTAGGTTTCTTCCCATAGACCTACTATCCAGGGTCTCATCCCGAGGTAACCATACTATCCAGGTTCCTTCTCATAGCCCTACTATCTAGGCTTTCATTCCTAAGTAACCCTACTATCCAGGTTCCTTCTCATAGCCCTACTATATAGGCTTTCATCCCGAAGTAACCCTACTATCCAGGTTCCTTCTCATAGCTCTACTATCCAGGATTTCATTCCGAAGTAACCCTAATATCCAGGTTCCTTCTCATAGCCCTACTATCCAGGCTTTCATCCCGAAGTAAGCCTACTATCCGGGTTCCTCCTCATAACCCTACTATCCAGACTTTCATCCCGAAGTAACCCTACTATCCAGGTTCCTTCTCATATCCCTACTATCCAGGCTTTCATCCCGAAGTAACCCTACTATCCAGGTTCCTTCTCATAGCCCTACTATCCAGGCTTTCATTCTGATGTAACCCTACTATCCAGGTTCCTTCTCTTAACCCTACTATCCAGGTTCCTTCTCATAGCCCTACTATCCAGGATTTCATTTCGAAGTAACCGTAGCATCCAGGTTCCTTCTCTTTCATCTCCATACGACTGTTTACAACACAAGCAAGGCCTGATAACCCTCCTACACATATAATAAAAGAATCAAGTTAAATATATAAGTAAAGTTAATGAAATTAAATTATATAAAAATAATAATAATAAACATATAGCCATGTGGTTGTAACGCCACAACTTATCAGTTGCCACTCAGTTTTCACGCCACAACATCTCACTTGCCACGTGAGAATCACGTCACAAAATTTCTTAAAAAATAAAAAAAAAATATAAACATAAATTTACTTACCAGGGATTTTTTCGTACGCTTGTCAATAAATTCCCCTGATTTCTTTGTCCGAGTTTCGGTAACCAGCTCAGTCATCAATGGTTGTCTCCTCAAACTCTTAGCCTAAATAAAAAAATTAACTTAAATTAATAATATATGTTATAAATCCAAATATGACTTTAAAAAGTGGTAATAATTACCATGCGTCGAGCATGCTCAGTAGTACTAATACTTCCAACAGCATTAAGGCAACCCCCTTTTTCCAATGCCCTCATCTTCTTTGCAATTTCATATTTAGCCTTAAATTCATCTGATTCCCAATACTTAAGAAGTTGTTTAAAAACTTCTTTGCCTATCCATTTGGGACGAATGCCCAAAAGTTGCCAATTCTCTCTAACACGTCGTAGCATGTCAGAAAGTCGTCTTGAACTCCTGCCAAAATAATTTTTTTAAACTTTGTTATGGTTCAGTGGATCCCAAACACATTTCACCTGCAATGTTGTATGACATTAAAATAAATAGTTAGATAAATTATAACAATAATGAAAAAGGTCATTTAAATAAAAATAACTTAAGAAATAAATTAATTATACCTGAAATTTCTTAAACCATTCGTCTTTATTCGAAACTTCTCTAAAACTCTTCAAAAAATTTGTATAATTATGCTGAATTATATAATTTATAACCCTGGAAGCACTCCGACTCGGCCCGAAACTAAAACAACAATAATTGAATTAGCATAATTAAGTATATAAAGTTATATTAAAAATGGGAATGTGTACTTATAAATAAAAATCAATAAATAAGAAACTTACGAGTTCCCTTCAGGCCAAATCCAAAATCTCCCATCAATGGTATGAATCTCACTCGGATCATCATCCCCTCGAAGATCTCTCCCATCTATTTGACCATCGTCCACACCAAGATCGTCATCATCTGACTCTGCATGATCACCGGATGCAAGTACATGTGTGGGATGTGGGGTGCGACCAATCTGTGTGGGTCGTGAAGAGGTGGATCCTCCAGGCTGCTGGACGGATGGAGGCATCTGTGTAGGAAATGGGGTGTTGGATCCTCCAGGTTGCTGCATGAATGAGGGTATCTGTGTAGGAAGTGGGGTGCTAGATCCTCCAGGCTGCTGCACGATTGAGGGTATCTGTGTGGGAAATGGAAAACTGTGCTGGAAGGATGAGGGCAGATGTGTTTGCTGGAATGGTAAACCAGGTGGGGCCCTAGATGGACTAATAAAAGATGGACTCCCAGATGAGAACTGGAGAGGACTCTGAGAGGATAGTAATGGCGTAAAAGGCATAGTATTGTCCATGGACATATGATGAACCTGACTCTGCGTGGGAGGACACATGGCAGAGTGAGGTGACTGGTATACTACTACCCTTGTACGCCTGGGCTTCCTACCACTATCACTAGGACCTTTACCCTTATTATCCTTGGGTGGCATTTTTACCTATTTATAGAAAATAAAAGTTAACATATAATATATTTGAAAAGCACAATTCTCATTAATACATATTCATTAACTCATTCAAGAGATGATTCGTTAAGTAAAATTACAAGACACAATTCTCATGAATACATATTCATTAACTCATTCAATAGATGGTTCGTTAAGTAAAATTACAAGACACAAATCTCATTAATATAGGTTCACTATTCTAAATCGTCATGCTTGTCATCCATATCATCCTCGTCATCTGATGTGATATTGTCCTCAGATCCAGAATCTTCATGATCTTCATCCTCATTAACTTGACTCCCCTCAACCATTGTATCAGACAAACTTGTAGTGTGTTCATCTAGAATCACATCATTAACTTTAACTTCATCAACTTGGTAAGCAACATCTTCCACTAGATTGTCAATTTCAATATGACCCAATGGTTTTGTTTTTATTACAACACAACACCGTCGTTTACGTGACACAAATGAAGGATAAGGAACATAATAAACTTTCCTAACAATATTTGACATTATGAAAGGGTCGTACTCTTTGTACCTCCAGTCCATTTGAATCTCAATAGTACCATATGTCTTATCTATTTTTGTGCCTCTAGTTGGATCATACCATTCACAATAAAACAAGACAACTTTATTTTCTGAGTCCAAGTAATTGTATACTAACTCGTAGATATGTTTAACAAAACCATAGAAGTCATCTTCGCCACCATTTGTAACTCCTTTCACAAATACGCTACTATTTATGGTCTTTTTCCCTTCAGTCCATTCATGAGTGTGAAATTTATATCCGTTCACGAAGTATGTGTGCCATTTGTTTGCACTTTGATGAGGGCCATTAGACAAGTTTCTCAAATGGAGTATTTCTGGAGTCGGTGCAACAACCCTATACAATTTCTCCTTGAACCATGTTAGAAATTGGGCATGAATGACACCGGATGTTGATTGTACACCGGTACTATCAAAATAGGCGTTGTTAAATTCCCTAAAAAGAAACACACTATAAGTTTCAAGGTAATCAATTTTATATTCATACTGTAAAGAAAATTAAAAAGTTGGATTATACTTACTCAAGATATGGTTTAACTTCAATGCAGTTGATCAAGACATGAACATGTGCAGATTGCATTTCTTGTTGGGTCAACCAATGCTCACCCTTCTTTCTAGAGGGACGACCTGGAAGCCCGAAGACTGATAAGGTGTACTGACTTCTTTCGATAACATTTACAGTATTCCTTATGATTCTTGGAGTTAACATCAAGTTCTTGAAAAGTGACTGCAAAAATGTGAAGTTTCTCGATGCAAGTAATGTGCATATATTGATCCTTCAACTCTAGCTTTATTTTTCAATGATCGCTTTGAATCACCCATGAACCTTTCAAACGGATACATCCACCTATATTGAACAGGTCCTCCTAGATAAGCCTCATATGCAATATGCACAGGTAGATGTTCCATGGAGTCAAAAAAACCAAGCGGAAATACTCGTTCCAACTTATAGAGAATGACTGAAATATTTTGGTCCAACTTAATGATGTCATCCACTCTTAAAGCTGAAGCACAAATATCTCTAAAAAATTGACTAATTTCAGTGAGTGGATTAAGCACATGTTTGGGTAGAGAACCGAACGCAATTGGTAGAAATTGTTCCATAAAAACATGGTAATCATGACTTTTCATACTGTAGCGATAAAAAAATGTAGCGGGGTAAATCGGAGATCGAACTATTAATTAATTCGTCTCGCAAAAGCAAGAGTCACCACCGCGCTTTATTATTTCCAAGGGAAAAGGGAAAAGATCGAAATAAAACCCTAAAGTATGCAATGTAAAATAATACTTCCTAAAAGTAATAAAAATACAAGTGTTTTTGAAAAGAGGTCTATGGTTCGGGGGTTGGTTATACAATGGGAAGGTATTAGCACCCAATGTATCTATAGTATTCTATAGGAACCTTTTGAAATATCTGTGTATTAAAATTTTTCGTTTGATTAAAAATATCTGTTTATTAAAATTGTTCGTTTGAAAAAAACTGAATATTTGGGGAAAAATTATCTTAAGTTTTAATGAAATGAAGATATTCGCGTGATTGGATTTGAGGACATGAAGTCAACAAATTTAATCATTTTTCTCTTGGATTAAGACGTAAACAGAATAACCAAGTAAATACTGAATAATCGAACAAACAATTTAAGTAGCTAGGTGATATACAACCATAACAATGATTAAATAACAGACTAAATGGTATGAACATGCATTTTTGTATTTTTGTTTAATATTAATTAAAGAAAAGAAAATGTTTTAATCTTTCTATTTTTTATGTATTTTTTGATATTAATATAGATTATTATTTTAAGAATTGTTAAATGATTCTAAACTAAATTAAAACTTTAAAAGTTATTAACTTAAATCTAATTAAAAAATAATACTAAAATTACTAAATTAATTCTAAACTTAAACTAATAAAAATGGTCAAATTATTTAAAAATTGTTTTAATTAAATTACACATCTATTTGATTAAATTTACTAATTAACTAAATTAACAAAATTCTAAAAAAACTAAAAGGAAATAAATAGAAAGTGGGGTATCAAAAAAAATAAGGCAAAGGGAAACGGGTCAGGGCCCAATTCATTTGAAACACAGTTTTTCTTTAGGGTTATGAATTTTGTTCATTTGGGGACGGCTTTAGGGCTGCAGCGCCGTTCGTTCATCCTTTGTTTGTCTTCTTCGTTGCTCTCATGCTCTCGCCTCTGAGTCTTCCCTTGCCCATGGCCACCGGCATCTTCAAACCTCCTCTTCCCTCCAACGAAATGCTAGGGCGACAGATTCAAGGTAATCTTCGTTTTGAATCTCAAAAAGGTTTTATTATGATTTTGCATGTTTATGATTTTTACATCCATTTTTGATTCTGACTTCCTATTATTATGGTTATTTGAGGTATATGAAATAAAAAGAGGAAGAAACATTACCTTTGGGGACGGAGGAGGAAAAGGTTGAGAAGAGCTGTGGCGGCCAAAGCGGTGAGGGACAGCGCTTGATGCTGGGCTTGCTCCGGTTTGTCTAGTATCTCGCCTTTGACTTTTATGTTTTGATGATGATTTAGCCTGAGAAACTTATGTGATTTTTTTCTTCTTCTTCTGTTGACCTTGCCTTTGCCTATGCACGCTTCTTTGCTTCTTTATCTCCTCTTCCTCTGTCGCCTCGTTGTATGCTTGACTGTTGCCTTCGTTTGTATGCTTTTTCCTCTTCTTCTTCTTGCCTTGTTACCTTGATATATTGGTTAGTGTGTTTGACAGCCCAGTGATGAGAAAACTCTGAGGGCTTTGAGTTGTTATGGACTTGGATGGCCTTCTGGTCATGGTTTCAGGTTTGGCATGGCTTAACAGGTCGTGTTTATTGGTTTTTTTGTGGGGCTTCAGGCAGGTTGGGCGTTACTGGTTTATGCAGGTTATGGCCTTCATGGTTTAACAGGGTATACTGGTTCTGTTGGAATAATTTTCTGGTTTTTTATGTGTTTATGGTTTCGGTCATGGCTTTGACATGGTTTAGGCTTTGGCTAGGCAACAGGTTTGTGCAGGTCATGGCCTGGGCTTTTGCTTGACAAGTTTTTGTTTAGGCTTTTGCTGGTTGGGCGTTACTGGTTTGTTATGAGTATACTGGTTATGGCTTTTTTTGCAGGTTTGTTTTGGCTAGGCAACAGGTTTGTGAACTCTGGCTTTTTTGAAGAATTTGTGGTTGTTTTATATCAGTTTGCCTGGCCTCTATTTGATGGTTCAGGTTTTTGGTATATTTTCCATTTTTCTTTGATACCTCTGCACTCTATACTGTTTTATTCAGTTTGTTTTGTATCCTTTTCTATGCTTCCCTTTTTACTGTGTTACTGCAGTTTTGTTTTATATCCCTTTTCTGCCTAAGGCCAAAACCTGTAAACCCACACTCTTTCTCTCTTCTCTCTCCTTAGTACAGTTTGAAACATTAAAATGATGTATGTACTTTGTATTCTGAAAAAGCAAAGCTGGAAAATGATGAAAATTAGAAATATTTGCTTGCATATGTGGTTTTGATCTGCACATTTCCTCTTTGCCATCTGCATTGTTACAGTATGGAGCCTTTGTATTTCCATACTTCCATATTTTTGGGCAGTTAACGTTGGACTATGGCTTTGAAAATGTAACTTTGACTTGGTTATTTGCATATGCTGTTGAACTATGCAGTTTATTTTGGTAAAATTGAATTTGTGCATATTTTTAACTTGTGCATTCATATTTATCAATAAATAAACATCCCTTTTTGTGAACCGGGAGAAATCCCGTGATTTGCAAAGAGGGTAAAAAACTGATTCCAGCCGTTTGCTTTTAATGATGAACGCTAAATTAATCGTCTGCTTTTAATTATGTATCTTATTTCTGACTTTTTCTTTTAATTCTTTGCAGGTAAAATCAAATGAGCATCAAAGAAGTATTGGATAGAAGATGAAGATTTAGAACTTAGAAAAATTAGGATAGTTTTTATTTCACTTTAAACATTTGTAAAAATTATCATTGTAAATACTTTGTAAATAAATACAGTATTTAAACAATAATTGTAACAGTTAGAATAAAGATGAATAAAACTCTATTATTTTACCAATTAATTCTTTTCTTCTTTCCAATTATTTACTTTATCATTTATAATTCTTTAAATTATAACAACTGAAAAATGAATTCCAACTATTTAAATTCAGAATAATAAATAATTAAATAAACATCATTGATCAATAAACTTCTCTTCAATTATTTACTTCATTATTTATAATTCTTTAAATTATATAATAACTGAAAATAAATTCCAATTATTTAAATTCAGAATAATAAATAATTAAATAAACATCATTGATCAATTAACAAACTTCTTTTCAAATATTTACTTTATTATTTATAATTCTTTAAATTATATAATAACTGAAAATAAATTCCAATTATTTAAACTCAGAATAATAAATAATTAAATAAACATTGTTTTAGCATTGATCAATTAATAAATTTAGCGTTTCAAAAATAACCAGCTCTCGACTTGAAAAAGTTATGAATTTAAAAAACTGCTTTGAAAATTGATAAAGATAGGTCAAAACACTTGCAATGTAATGATGTAGATGGGAGATGGTATCTTAGGTCAAAATTTGGGGTACAACAGCTGCCCCTATTTAAGTTTCTTCTATTAGGAGATATGAAGATTAAAATCTTCGTCTCGACGAGATTGAAGGTACTTAAATACATAATACGCAAATTTTTGCCCTAAGATACCGCCATTATGTTTATGATATGAATGTAGTAATTGAATTCACAGAGAAGAATTTGTATGAAACAAGACAATGCTGGAGAAATTAAACACCAACAAAACACAGGGACAAGGATTATACAATACTGGGGAAATAAACCATCAACTTCAAGTAATAGACTCTTGACGGCGAATAAAAATTTGAGCGAATACGGACTCTGACCCTAACAAAGAAGGTATCTTGCATAGGCCATAAAAACAGATTATTGACCCAAAAATATCAGTGAGTTCACAACTCAAGGTCAAAGATAGACAGAAAATATCAATTTTGCTGATAATGGACTACCTACTTCTGAGGGTAAAGATTCATAACAAACTTCTCTGCGAGATTTCAAGAGATATGCTAATTAATGCTGAAATAATAATATGGTTGTAGATACACAAGCTGCTCAAATAAAGAAGCTGCCACTTGCTGTCGTCCAGGGATGTCAATAACATACAAGCTGTTCAAATAAAGAAGCTGCCACTTGCTGTCTTCCAAAAAAACTATGACATACAAGCTGCTCAAATAAAGAGGCTGCCACTTGTTGTCTTCCAGAAAAATAATAACGTACAAGTTGCTCATGAAGAGACCGCCGCTTGCCATTTTCCAAAAAATAATAACGTACAAGTTGCTCATGAAGAGACCGCCGCTTTCCGTTTTCCAACGATGTCTATAACGTACAAGTTTCTCATGAAGAGACCGCCGCTTGTCGTTTTCCAAAATAATAATAACGCACAAGTTGCTCATGAAGAGACCGCCGCTTGTTGTTTTCCAAAAATAATAACGCACAAGTTGCTCATGAAGAGCTGCCGCTTGTCGTTTTCCAAAAATAATAACCCAGAAGGAAATTGCGATGACACTGGCAGAGAATAAAATCTTCGTCAAAGAGAACCATGAATCAATCCTTCCCGAGGAGATCACATACTTAAATGTGCAAAATAAATGCACCATTCGTCTAGGTCGCGACTTCACTGGGGAAAATCATGAGATAGCCTATGCAAGAGACAAAAAATTCCCTCCAGGAATAAACCAGAGAGAAGACAGTCAAACAAGACTCCACCCAATGAGAAGATAACTCGATTAGGGATTCATCCTATCCAGAAATGGACAAGGAAGGCTAAATCAAAAAGTCATCCACGAGGATTAGCTCAGTTGGGGAATTTAGAAAGGAAGCACATTTTCTGCCTAAGCTAACCTTCTACTTGGAAAGAACGTGTACATTGTCTTAATAAACAAAGTAAACAACCCAATATCAACGACAAATGTGAATATGCATGCGTGATATAAGTGTAAATGAATAAATGAATGTTATGCTGACAAAACAAACAGATGGAATAACTTGAAGACAATAAGATGTCATGAAACAATAGATACTCGGCCAATCTTAAAAAGACGGAAAATAACTGGAACTGGAACCACAAAGCAACGTCAGAGCGTATCACGCTATAAGGCTCAAGTCTTCTGAGGAGAAAAGTATTCACATCCAATCTTCTAAAACCAATAGACTACTGGCATGAGACAAAGCGTACCACACTACAGAAATCTGCTCAAATAAAGATAACTGAAACAAAGCTTAACTGGAAATGCTGGGGAGTCACCAAGCTTAGTACCACGAGAAACGCAAGTTTACACAACCAACACCTCGTGACGATTTTGAAAGAAAACATGTTCATCATGCAAGGATAAAATTACTGTATTGTTTTGCATTTCATGGCTTGACCATCCTCGGAACAACTGTTAATATCCCTTTCATTATTCACGACACATTTTCTAAAATAAGAAAACTTTAAATAACTTTGTTTCAAATATTTCCATAAAATTAAAATTTTTCCCACAAAAGGTAAATGCTCAAATTCATTAATAAGATGGTAGTTCGCTAACAACGCGACTCCAACGGTTTACAAAAGTTTTGGAAATAGTACATGAAAGAAAGGGCTACATAAAAACAATGATCACTATTCTCCCTAACAACTTCAAATTCCAAAATGTGCTCAAATGCCAAGACTGGTTTGACCAAAAACATGCCTAAGCCGCCCCTTCGGGTTTTCAACTTAGCAAACTGTTAACTCAAACCTAAGCAAAATACTTCTTGACTGCATCGGCATTCATGGAGCGCGGGAGCTCTTCACCGTCCATATTTGTGAGAATCAAGGCACCTCCAGAGAAAACTTTCTTAACGACATACGGTCCTTCATAATTCGGAGCCCACTTGCCCCTAGAATCAGGTTGGAAAGATAATATCTTCTTGAGCACAAGGTCACCTTCTCTGAACTCGCGTGGTCGAACCTTCTTATCAAAAGCCTTCTTCATTCTCTGTTTATACAATTGACCGTGACACAACGCTGTCAATCTCTTTTCCTCAATTAAATTCAACTGATCATATCTACTTTGACACCATTCAGCCTCAGAAAGTTTAGCTTCCATCAACACTCTCATAGACGGAATCTCAACCTCCACGGGGAGTACTGCTTCCATACCATAAACTAAGGAAAATGGGGTTGCGCCTGTTGAAGTTCGAACTGAAGTATGGTATCCATGCAGAGCAAACGGAAGCATTTCATGCCAATCTTTATAAGTTACCACCATCTTCTGGACAATCTTCTTGATGTTCTTGTTAGCAGCTTCAACAGCCCCATTCATCTTCGGTCTGTAAGGAGAAGAATTATGATGTTCGATCTTGAACTCTTCACAAAGCTCTTTCATCATCTTGTTATTCAAATTCGAACCATTATCAGTGATGATCTTGCTCGGGATGCCGTATCGACAAATGATCTGATTCTTGATAAATCTGACTACCACCTGTCTGGTTACATTAGCATAAGATGCTGCTTCCACCCATTTAGTAAAATAATCGATCGCTACCAAGATGAAACGATGACCATTTGAGGCTTTGGATTCAATCATTCTAATCATATCAATGCCCCACATAGAGAAAGGCCAAGGTGAAGAGATAACGTTGAGGAGGGTCGGTGGCACATGTATCTTGTCCGCATAAGTCTGGCATTTATGACATTTCTTCACATATTTGCAGCAATCAGATTCCATTGTCATCCAATAGTAACTAGCTCTCAACATCTTTTTAGCCATTGCATGTCCGTTGGCATGAGTGCCAAAGGATCCTTCATGTACTTCTTGCATCAGCATGTTTGCTTCATGTCTGTCTACACATCTGAGTAGGACCATGTCATAATTCCTCTTATACAATACTTCTTCATTGAGGAAAAAATTGCTTGCTAATCTTCTCAATGTCTTCCTATCTTTATTGGATGCCCCAGGCGGGTACTCTTGAATTTGAAGAACACGTTTAATGTCATAGAACCACGGTTTGTCGTCGATAACCTCTTCTACTGAGAACACATGAGCAGGTCTGTCGAGGCGCATAACTCGGATTGTAGGCACATCATTCCAACCATTCACTCGAAACATTGAAGACAAAGTAGCTAAAGCATCAGCCATTTGGTTCTCATCTCTAGGGATATGATGTAATTCCACTTTGTTGAAGAAAGTTAACAATCTTCTAGCATAGTCTCTATAAGGGATCAAACCAGGATGACGAGTCTCCCATTCTCCTTTGATTTGATTAATTACCAATGCCGAATCTCCGTAAATATCAAGAATCTTAATCCTTAGATCCACTGCTTCTTCGAGACCCATAATACATGCTTCATATTCAGCCATGTTGTTCGTGCAGTCAAACTTCAATCTCGCCGTGAGCGGGATATGAGTGCCTCGGGGAGTGACGATGATTGCCCCAATTCCATTTCCATAAGAGTTCACAGCTCCATCAAATATTAAACCCCAATGGGATTCGGGATCAGGTCCTTCTTCAGGTAACGGCTCTTCACAATCTTTAGCTTTCAAGTACATAACATCTTCATCTGGGAAATCAAACTTGATGGATTGATAATCGTCAATTGGTTGGTGAGCCAAATGGTCGGCTAAAATACTCCCTTTGATTGCTTTCTGAGTGTGATACTCAATGTCATATTCAGACAACAACATCTGCCAACGGGCTATTCTTCCAGATAAGGCGGGCTTCTCAAAGATATACTTGATCGGATCCATTTTGGAGATCAACCAAGTGGTGTGGTTAATCATATACTGGCGCAGACGACGAGCAGCCCAAGCTAAAGCACAACAGGTTTTCTCAAGCAATGAGTATCGAGACTCACAGTCTGTGAATTTCTTACTCAGATAATATACGGCATGTTCCTTTCTTCCAGTCTCATCTTGTTCACCAAGCACACATCCCATGGAATCTTCCAATATAGTCAGGTACATAATCAGAGGTCTTCCTTCCACCGGGGGAATCAAAATGGGAGGTTCAAGTAAATATTCTTTGATGCTATCAAAAGCTCTCTGACAATCTTCTGTCCACACACATCCTTAGTTCTTTCGGAGAAGCTTGAAAATCGGCCCACAGGTAGCAGTCATATGAGATATAAATCTAGAAATATAATTCAGTCTCCCAAGGAATCCTCTTACTTGTTTTTCCCTCTTGGGTGCGGGAATTTCCCGAATATCTTTGACTTTATCAGGATCTACCTCAATACCTTTCTGACTGACAATGAAACCCAGAAGTCTTCCAGAACGAACACCAAAAGTGCACTTGTTGGGATTCAGACGGAGTTTATACTTTCTCAAACGCTGGAATAACTTCAATAAATGTTCCAAATGATCTTCTTCAGTTTTTGATTTGGCAATCATGTCATCTACATACACTTCTATCTCTTTATGCATCATATCATGGAACAAAGCAGTCATGGCCCTTTGGTATGTTGCACCAGCATTCCTCAAACCAAACGGCATAACCCGATAACAAAATGTTCCCCAAGGTGTAATGAAAGCTGTCTTCTCCATATCTTCTGGTTCCATCTTGATTTGATTGTAACCAGAGAAACCATCCATGAAAGAAAAGACTTTGAACTTTGCGGTACTGTCGACCAATACGTCAATATGCGGTAATGGGAAGTCATCCTTTGGGCTAGCTCTATTCAGATCTCTATAGTCTACACACATTCGAACTTTGCCATCTTTCTTAGCAACAGGCACTATATTGGCTAACCATTGAGGATAGACCGATGTAACAAGGAAACCTGCATTAATCTGTTTTTGAACTTCTTCTTTGATCTTGTCAGCCATATCAGGACGAGTCCTTCTCAACTTCTACTTAATCGGTGGACATTCAGGTCTCAACGGTAAACGATGCTCCACAATATTGTTGTCCAAACCTGGCATATCTTGGTAGGACCAAGCAAACACATCAACATACTCTTTGAGAAGCTCCAACATTTTCTCTTTGACCTCTGGGATGAGCAATGCTCCGACCTTGACTTCCTTTTTATCTTCTTCATCACCCAAATTGATCAACTCTATAGGCTCTTGAAACGGCTGAATTGTCTTTTCATCGTGCTCAAGTAAATGGGAAATTTCATCAGGAATCTCTTCACTATCCTCTTCCTCGGCTCTGAACACAGGGAATTCAAAGTTGGGAGAGGGCATAGGATCATTGTTTTCAATGGTTAAGTCATGGATTAATCTGCACATATGATTATGCTTTATTTTAGAAATCGATTTGTACAAATAAACAAAAAGTTATTATATTTTCCTATTACTACCAATTAATTTTCATTACTATTTCCTAGAAAAAGTGAAAAATAAAACAGTAGTGGACAAAATAATATTTTTATTCATGACGGGAAATACTTGAAACAAAGAGCCCAGACATTTTCTCTTTTGCCTTGGGCAGAGCAAAAGGATTTATTTTCAACATAGCTCGACACAAATACTTTTCGCCTTGGGCAAAGCGAATTTTTTTCAAAAACAAAACAAAACATTACTCAGAAATGTGCATCACAACAGGAACATCAACAGCAATCCAGTTCTGGCAAGCCACTCCATGCGTTACAAAATCGGGTAAATCCTCTTCAGAATCGTCTCCTATTATAGCATCAACTTCAGGAGGAGTCGGATGGATAAAACCTGCGCTTCGGAAAACCTCTTGTATCGGACGAGTAACTACTTCCTGTTTGACTCTTGTAGATACGGGATGAAAACCAAGACCTTCTCCAGACTTATTCTCGGGCAAAGTCAACACCTGGCCCCAACCTTCAGCCGAACCACTTGCAACCACTCGTCGCGCATCCTCAAAAGAAGAAATAGATGTCCCTTGCTTCTTCACTTCATTATTAGCAACAAATAGAGCTTGGAATTGGGTTCCAACATCCTCATCAGCATCAATAAAAGAGAAAGATGACAAATGGCTTACCACCATAGCCTGCTCTCCACCAATCATTACCAGCTTTCCATGCCTTGCAAACTTCAATCTTTGATGGAGCGTGGAAGTGACTGCCCCTGCATCATGGATCCATGGACGACCCAATAGACAACTGTAGGCGGCACGAATATCCATTACTTGAAAAGTGATCTGAAAAGTATGAGGACCAATTACTATAGGAAGATCCACTTCACCAATGACAATCTTCCTAGAACCATCAAACGCTTTGACAATTACCCCACTAGGTTTCATGGGAGCACCTTGATATGAGAGTCAAGATAATGTAGTTTTGGGCATTACATTTAACGACGAACCTGTATCTACAAACACACTTGATAAAGTATCATTTCCATAACTTATTGAGATATGCAAAGCCATATTATGGTTCCTTCCCTCCTCCGGAAGTTCTTCATCACTGAAACCAAGATTGTTACACGAAGTAATATTTCCCACGATTCCATCAAATTGGTCAACCGTCACATCATGATCCACGAATGCCTGGTCCAAGACCTTCATCAAAGCTTCTCTATGGGCCCCAGAATCTCTCAGTAAAGCAAGCAAAGAAATCTTGGAAGGAGTTTGCAATAGTTGGTCCACAATCTTATATTCACTTCTCTTGATAAGCTTCAGAATCTCATCATCATCGGGATGTGGGATAGGTTCATTGGATCGGCCTATCTCAACCCTTGGTTCAACATTTCTCGCTGGAACTTCTGCCGGTATGGTCCTCCTGACTTGAACTTCTGGTCTCTTCAAAGGTACTACTGCAAAGACACGTCCGCTTCTCGTAACTCTACTCACATCAGCGATGTTAACAAAAGATGGCCTTGTTGGTATAGGGACTTCTACCCCATTCTCGATCATTGTGGCATTATACTTATACGGTATAGCTTGGTCTGAGTTGTAAGGCACAGGACCAGGCGGGTAAATGATAAAAGGAGCAACAGGTGCAGTCTGAATGTCGTAAACGATCTCTACTGATTCAGGCAAATTGAATTGTGGTATTATAACATTCACTTCATCCTCCGGATCTCTGTCATATGTAATAGTGATAACCCTCTGGTCTAACAATTTTTGAATATCCTCCTTCACAATAGGGCAATCAACCTCTCTTGAACAAAATTCACAAACATCATAATCATGTTGATGCCTAACAAAGGCAAGTCTTCTTAAGCTCTGATGTAACCTGATCAACGACTCTCTTATGTGTTCAACTTGAAAAACTCGGAACTTTCTTGGACAACCTTCCACCATATTCACTGATGCTGCCCCATGTCGAGGCAAAGGATTATCTCTAACATTTGGGTTAACATCCTTGAAAGACAAGATACCATTCTTAATCAACCTCTGCACATCCTCCTTTAAAGCAAAACAATTTTCAATGTTGTGCCCCGGCGACCCTTGATGATATTCACAAAACTGATCCGCCTTGTACCACGGAGAAGTACTATTTGGTGCGACAGGAGGAGGCTTCGTCGTTATGAGGTTCTTTCTGATAAGAGCAGGGAACAATTCAGTATAAGTCATGGGAATGGCATCGAACTACGGTTTCCATGGTGAACGGTTCTGGTTGTTGAATGGATAAGCCTGTTGTCGAGGCTGCTGCTGAAATGGCCGTTGTTGAGTTGGTGGGGTTTGATGAGCTGGGGTCATCAATGCTGGGAGGACAGCCGGAGTGACTGCCACAACGTGTGAGTAACCTCTCCTTGGTCTCCCCGGGAAGATTACGCTGACATCCTGTTCTTTTCTTTTTGGGAAAACACTTCCAAACTTCTTGATACTGCTAGACGGACTTCCTTCTTTAACCAAACGCCCTTCACGAATACCTTCCTCCAACTGCATGCCCATGCTTACCATTTCGGTGAAGTCACTGGGTGCGCTGGCAATCATTCTTTCATAGTAAAAGGAACCTAAAGGCTTCAAGAATATCTTCGTCATCTCTTTCTCCTCAAGAGGAGGATAGATTTGAGCAGCAATTTCACGCCACCTCTGGGCGTATTCCTTAAAATACTCTCTGTCTCTCTGGGACATCGCCCGGAGTTGATCCCTGTCCGGCGCCATGTCAACGTTGTACTTATACTGGTGAACAAAAGCTTCACTAAGATCGTTGAAGTTGCGGATCCGAATACTGTCTAAACCCATATACCACTTTAGAGCGGCACCCGTCAAACTGTCTTGAAAATAGTGAATCAACAAGTCATGATCATCAGAATATGTAGACATCTTTCTCACGTACATAGTCAAATGACTCCGAGGACACGAATCACCCTTATATCTTTCAAAGTCTGGCACTTTGAATTTTGCTGGAATCTTGACATTCGGAACTAAACAAAGGTCATGAGTGTTCTTTCCAAACAAATCCTTCCCCTTTAACGCTCTGAGCTCCCTCTGCATTTCTTGGAATTGGTCTTAAAATTCTTCCATTCTATCAACGAGACCCAAACTTTCAGCAGGCTCGGCAGGATAAGTAGGTTCATTCAATTATGGCATAGAGTGAACCACAGGAGCGACAGTTGTCATCACCGGTTGCGGGAAAGGTGTCACAGACGGGATTACCGACGGCATGGCAGTTGTCTCTGGTTGAGGACAAGACATAGTAGGTTGAAACAAAGGCTGTACGACAGGCTGATACCCCTCTGGCACAAAGTTGTAAGGCATTCCCCACGGAAAAACTTTTGGCATCTGATGTTGAAGCGGAGAGTTGATTTGAGTCACAGATGTTGGAACGGTGACAATCTCGGAAACCACAGTAGTTGAAGTCTGAATCTCAGCAGCTGTAGTCGATGGCTGATTCTGAGCAGCCATCAAACTTTCCACTAGCGCAGTTAACTTTTCCATACCGACACGAAGGGTAGCGACCTCCTCACGAAGCTCGTGGTTTTCCTGTTCCAGATCTTCCATCTTCCTCTGACGATTGGCTCGAGTATCGTATCGATGAGACAGCTTGATAATCTATCGGAGTGGAAAAAGAAACAAGGATAAGACTCTAGAAAACATGTGAAGTGGAATGTTGGATGATGCATGATATGTGATGCAAATGATAATTCATTTTAATAGTTTTTCAAGGAACTTCAATAATTTTGCACACATCAATGGTAAAGGAATTTGGAACAACAAAAACTCATTCATTAATCAAAAGCGGTAAATTACAACTTACAACTTTGGAACAACAAAACAATAAATTACAACTTTGGGATAACAACCCAATAATAAAGCAGTAAACTACAACTTTGGAACATGAAGCCCATAATAAAAGCAGTAAATTACAACTTCGGAACATGAAGCCCTTTTACAGAGTTTTACAAAATGACATCAGTAAAATAAAACTAAGAACTAAAGATCACTCAGAATCATCAGATGAAGGACCAAATGCCAACTGTAACCGGAGCTTCCTGATCTTCTCTTCATAAAAGTCTTCCATCTCTTTCTTCTCAGCTACCAGTCGATCAATGATTTCCTTTTGTGGATTAGGGACGAGAGCAACGCTTACCGAACCTTCCCTCTTTCTCTTCCTTTAACTAGCATACTTCTTCAGTAAAGCATCCTTTTGACGAAGCTTCTCATCATGATCAATAAACCAGCCGTCTTGAATAAATAGCAAATCCTCCTTTTCCTTTAGTTTTCGAGCCAGGACCCGATTCTCATATTCAGACATATTATACTTTTCTTTCCAAGCATCTCTCTCGGGCTTCATCCTAGCCAGATTTCCTTGGTATTCTCCCATATTCTCGATAGGGATATCAACATATGATGATGCAACAGTAGAGAATAAAGGTTTCTCGAGTTTATAGGGCATCTTGAGAGCACAAGCCCTAGCACGGACCCATTGTAGATAAGGCTCCAACGAAACGGCACCCCTATATCCTAACATGTCTCTCCCTTTCCTATGGATATGGCGTCAAGCTCCTTCGATCTCCCTCTTAGCTGCCTGATGATCTTGTCCTTCTTGTAGAAAGAAACCACTCACATGAATATTGTTTGGCTTGTCCCTCATCGGGTATCCAAACTGACGACGCGCGAGAACAGGGTTATAGTTAATTCCACCTTTCGTACCAAGAAGAGGCACGTTAGGAAAAGCACCACAGCTATCGATGATCTTCACGTCATAGTAAACTCGATTATACCAATCAATGTCGAAATGAGTGAGAGCCATAATTTTTGGCGCCCATCGCGGCTCCTTCTCGAGATCCCAGAAAACATCAGACCTAGGTAGATGAGAAACATACCACTGATACAGCAACGATGCACAACAAATAATCATCCCTCCTTGATAAGAGTTTCGAAGATGGATGGAGTAGTAGGTATCTCCTAGCAACGTAGGGACCGGATTTCCAATCAAGAAAATTCTGATGGCATTGATGTCCACAAACTTATCAATGTTAGGGAACAAGAATAGACCATAAGCGAGTAAAGCAAAGACGTCTTCAAAGGCAATAATATCTCTTATCATTCATTCATGCTTTCCTCAACAAAAACTGTGCAGACAAGCCTCGGATTCCCCCTTTTGTAGTCATGTTCTCCTCTATCTCTGACTTCTTCAAGTGGGTGATGGTCGCTATCTCGTGAGATTTGGGTTCCTCTTCTAAGCCAGAAAAAGGAACACAGTCGGTGATCGGCAAACCAAGTATGTAGGAGTACTCTTCTAAGGTGGGAATTAACTGGTAATCCGGAAAGGTGAAACATCGATACAAAGGATCGTAAAATTGGACTAACGTACTAAGGATGCCTTCTTTCATCTTGCACTTCATGAGAGGTATAATGGACCCATACTTTTTCTGAAAATCTGTCGGGTTCTTGATCTTAGGAATTAAACTCTTCAGTTCTTCAATCTCAGGCTCCCTAAAACTAAAACTTCGAGTGTTTCTCCTTCCAAATTCCATAATAATAGTACCTGAGATGTCTGCAAAAATCATTCCTAAGTTCCTTGAAAAAAAAGTTTTTACAAAAAATGTTGATGAATGCATGAATGAATGATAATGCAACAGTTACACACAAGTTCTCAAACATGGGGTTCAAAGGTTCAACGTTTCAGCATGGAGTCAAAGGTAAAGCCCACCCCAAGGTATGTACTATGGTTTCATCACACCTGTAAGACAAGGTTCTAAGAGTTCCCAGAGTCTACATTCCTCCTTCGGATATTGCCAACGTCTTGATTACTCAATAATTAGCAATATTCTCAAGAGAAACTCATCCGAGCGTAGCATCGCGTAACAACTACTTCTGAATTACTCCGTTATAGTCTCCGCGCTACACCTAAAAAGGCCAAGATGGGTTAGGGTTCTACGGTCCTCAATTTCTCTGGCTCCCAGGTCGAAAATAATAATGTCTTCCCGATTACTCGGTAAACAAATATTAAGTTCAAAAGGGCCTTCCATTGAGTGGGGGATCTCATGCCTCCTTCTTTGGGATTACTCCCTCAAAGTTAACATGACTATACTGCCCGTCCTATTCTTAAGTGTAACTTAATCCGGGTATAGGATTCGTCCTTTGCAAAAAACCCAAACAACCCCAATTTAAACACATAATCAAACAAAACAAATAATAATAAAACAGATAAAACAAACTAGGCTTAACCCACTTAGGGATGGACCAGCAAGAGGTCAATCTTTCCCCAGCAGAGTCGCCAATTCTGTAGCGATAAAAAAATGTAGCGGGGTAAATCAGAGATCGAACTATTAATTAATTTGTCTCGCAAAAGCAAGAGTCGCCACCGCGCTTTATTATTTCCAAGGGAAAAGGGAAAAGAGCGAAATAAAACCCTAAAGTATGCAATGTAAAATAATACTTCCTAAAAGTAATAAAAATACAAGGCGTTTTTGAAAAGAGGTCTATGGTTCGGGGGTTGGTTATACAATGGGAAGGTATTAGCACCCAATGTATCTATATTATTCTATAGGAACCTTTTGAAATATATGTTTATTAAAATTTTTCGTTTGATTAAAAATAAATTGTTTTGGCCGAAAAGGGGTACGGACGGGTTTTTGAAGGTACGACGATCTAATGTCGAAGTTTTGACTTAAAAAGGTATAAGTTTTGAAAAAAACTGAATATTTGGGGAAAAATTATCTTAAGTTTTAAAGAAATGAAGATATTCGCGTGATTGGATTTGAGGACATGAAGTCAACAAATTTAATCATTTTTCTCTTGGATTAAGACGTAAACAGAATAACCAAGTAAATACTGAATAATTGAACAGACAATTTAAGTAGCTAGGTGATATACAACCATAACAATGATTAAATAACATACTAAATGGTATGAACATGCATTTTTGTATTTTTGTTTAATATTAATTAAAGAAAAGAAAATGTTTTAATCTTTCTATTTTTTATGTATTTTTTGATATTAATATAGAGTATTATTTTAAGAATTGTTAAATGATTCTAAACTAAATTAAAACTTTAAAAGTTATTAACTTAAATCTAATTAAAAAATAATACTAAAATTACTAAATTAATCCTAAACTTAAACTAATAAAAATGGTCAAATTATTTAAAAATTGTTTTAATTAAATTACACATCTATTTGATTAAATTTACTAATTAACTAAATTAACAAAATTCTAAAAAAACTAAAAGGAAATAAATAGAAAGTGGGGTATAAAAAAATAAGGCAAAGGGAAACGGGTCAGGGCCCAATTCATTTGAAACACAATTTTTCTTTAGGGTTATGAATTTTGTTCATTTGGGGACGGCTTTAGGGCTGCAGCGCCGTTCGTTCATCCTTTGTTTGTCTTCTTCGTTGTTCTCATGCTCTCGCCTCTGAGTCTTCCCTTGCCCATGGCCACCGGCATCTTCAAACCTCCTCTTCCCTCCAACGAAATGCTAGGGCGACAGATTCAAGGTAATCTTCGTTTTGAATCTCAAAAAGGTTTTATTATGATTTTGCATGTTTATGATTTTTACATCCATTTTTGATTCTGACTTCCTATTATTATGGTTATTTGATGTATATGAAAGAAAAATAGGGAGAAACATTACCTTTAGGGACGGAGGAGGAAAAGGTTGAGAAGAGCTGTGGCGGCCAAAGCGGTGAGGGACAGCGCTTGATGCTGGGCTTGCTCCGGTTTGTCTAGTATCTCGCCTTTGACTTTTATGTTTTGATGATGATTTGGCCTGAGAAACTTATGTGATTTTTTTCTTCTTCTTCTTCTGTTGACCTTGCCTTTGCCTATGCACGCTTCTTTGCTTCTTTATCTCTTCTTCCTCTGTCGCCTCGTTGTATGCTTGACTGTTGCCTTCGTTTGTATGCTTTTTCCTCTTCTTCTTCTTGCCTTGTTACCTGGATATATTGGTTAGTGTGTTTGACAGCCCAGTGATGAGAAAACTCTGAGGGCTTTGAGTTGTTATGGACTTGGATGGCCTTCTGGTCATGGTTTCAGGTTTGGCATGGCTTAACAGGTCGTGTTTACTGGTTTTTTTGTGGGGCTTCAGGCAGGTTGGGTGTTACTGGTTTATGCAGGTTATGGCCTTCATGGTTTAACAGGGTATACTGGTTCTGTTGGGATAATTTTCTGGTTTGTTATGTGTTTATGGTTTCCGTCATGGCTTTGACATGGTTTAGGCTTTGGCTAGGCAACAGGTTTGTGCAGGTCATGGCCTGGGCTTTTGCTTGACAAGTTTTTGTTTAGGCTTTTGCTGGTTGGGCGTTACTGGTTTGTTATGAGTATACTGGTTATGGCGTTTTTTGCAGGTTTGTTTTGGCTAGGCAACAGGTTTGTGAACTCTGGCTTTTTTGAAGAGTTTGTGGTTGTTTTATATCAGTTTGCCTGGCCTCTATTTGATGGTTCAGGTTTTTGGTATATTTTCCATTTTTCTTTGATACCTCTGCACTCTATACTATTTTATTCAGTTTGTTTTGTATCCTTTTCTATGCTTCCCTTTTTACTGTGTTACTGCAGTTTTGTTTTATATCCCTTTTCTGCCTAAGGCCAAAACCTGTAAACCCACACTCTTTCTCTCTTCTCTCTCCTTAGTACAGTTTGAAACATTAAAATGATGTATGTACTTTGTATTCTGAAAAAGCAAAGCTGGAAAATGATGAAAATTAGAAATATTTGCTTGCATATGTGGTTTTGATTTGCACATTTCCTCTTTGCCATCTGCATTGTTACAGTATGGAGCCTTTGTATTTCCATACTTCCATATTTTTGGGCAGTTTACGTTGGACTTTGGCTTTGAAAATGTAACTTTGACTTGGTTATTTGCATATGCTGTTGAACTATGCAGTTTATTTTGGTAAAATTGAATTTGTGCATATTTTTAACTTGTGCATTCATATTTATCAATAAATAAACATCCCTTTTTGTGAACCGGGAGAAATCTCGTGATTTGCAAAGAGGGTAAAAAACTGATTCCAGCCGTTTGCTTTTAATGATGAACGCTAAATTAATCGTCTGCTTTTAATTATATATCTTATTTCTGACTTTTTCTTTTAATTCTTTGCAGGTAAAATCAAATGAGCATCAAAGAAGTATTGGATAGAAGATGAAGATTTAGAACTTAGAAAAATTAGGATAGTTTTTATTTCACTTTAAACATTTGTAAAAGTTATCATTGTAAATACTTTGTAAATAAATACAGTATTTAAACAACAATTGTAACAATTAGAATAAAGATGAATAAAACTCTATTATTTTACCAATTAATTCTTTTCTTCTTTCCAATTATTTACTTTATCATTTATAATTCTTTAAATTATAACAACTGAAAAATGAATTCCAACCATTTAAATTCAGAATAATAAATAATTAAATAAACATCATTGATCAATAAACTTCTCTTCAATTATTTACTTCATTATTTATAATTCTTTAAATTATATAATAACTGAAAATAAATTCCAATTATTTAAATTCAGAATAATAAATAATTAAATAAACATCATTGATCAATTAACAAACTTCTTTTCAAATATTTACTTTATTATTTATAATTCTTTAAATTATATAATAACTGAAAATAAATTCCAATTATTTAAACTCAGAATAATAAATAATTAAATAAACATTGTTTTAGCATTGATCAATTAATAAATTTAGCGTTTCAAAAATAATCAGCTCTCGACTTGAAAAAGTTATGAATTTAAAAAACTGCTTTGAAAATTGATAAAGATAGGTCAAAACACTTGCAATGTAATGATGTAGATGGGAGATGGTATCTTAGGTCAAAATTTGGGGTACAACACATACCATGCAACTTCCCAGTGTTAGCATCGACACACCTTGCTAAATTTGAAGAATGCCCATCGGGAATTCTCAAACCTTTTAGCCATCCATAAACCGCTTTAGCTTCTTTGGGGGTCAGACTGAAATAAGCTTTGGGTTTAAATAATTTTCCATTTAGTTGAGGCTTCAATTCCAACTCTTTACGATTACACAAAATTTCCATGTCTTGTCTAGCCTTCACATTATCTTTTGTTCTGTCTTTAACATCCATCACTGTGTTAAATACGTTATCAAAAAAATTCTTCTCAATATGCATAACATCAAGATTATGGCGCAACAAATTATATTTCCAATACGGGAGGTCCTAAAATATACTTCTTTTTGTCCAATTATGTGTGACCCCATATCCTTCAATTCTACATGCTTTTCCAGTATCTGTAAACTTTGGAAGTTTACAAACTTGGTTCCATATAGCAACTGGTGACAATCAAGGCGGAGGCAGATCTGTTACCCGTTCGTCCATTTTGAAATTTGTCTTGTTTTTTCTAAAGGGGTGATTTGATGGTAGGAATCTGCGGTGACAGTCAAACCACGAGCTTTTCCCCCCTTTATCCAATTTAAACGCCTTAGTGCATTCCATGCAATGCGGACAACCCATTCTGCCATGCGTACCCCAACCAGACAACATGTCATATGCTAGAAAGTCGTTAATGGTCCACATCAAGGAAGCTCGCATAGAAAAGTTTTGTTTACAGGATATATCATAAGTTCATTCTCCATTATTCCACAACCTCTTCAAATCATCAATTAAAGGTTGTAAGTACACATCAATTCTGGTTTTTGGACTCGACGGTCCTGGAATGACGCACATCAAAAACATGTATGGTTTTGTCATGCACATCTCAGGAGGGAGATTGTAAGGGGTTACAATAATTGGCCAACAAGAATACGCACTTCCAGACGCTTGGACATATGGAGCAAAATCATCATAGCATAATCCAAGCCTGACATTTCTAGGTTCCGTGGCAAAATCAGGATGTACCTCATCAAAGTGCTTCCATGCATGGCCGTCAGATGTGTGTTGCATATTGTCTGGGCTTGTTTTGTTTGTATGATTCCATGTCATTTGACTTGCACTGTGCCTTGAAGAAAACATTATTTTTAACCTTGGTATTATCGGAAGATAAAACATGGACTTTACTGCTACACATTTTTTCTTACTGTTAATGGCTCTATTGCAAACTTTATATCTTGGACTCTGACAAAACTTACATTCCTCCGACGATCCATCTTGAGTACCAAACTCGTTGTCATAAAACAACATGCAACCATTAATACAACAATCAATCTTTCTTACTCTTAAACCCAACTTCGACACCAACTTCTTTGCATCATAGAAACTCGCATGCAAGTTATCTTTCGTTGCAGTTGAGTCCAACATCATTTTTGCGAAGTGCTCCAAACACTGATCAGGAACATTCCAATTTGACTTGGCAGCCAATAATCTCACACACATTGATAGCTTTGAGTCTGACGACCCCTCAAACAATGGTGTATTCATCTCATTCAACAACTGATAAAATCTTTGCGCTTCCTCATTCGGTAACTCTTCCCCGTCAAAATCTTCTAGTTGATCATAGGTCACGTTAACACCAAAAGCATCATCAACCATGTCACCTATCAGATTAAAGTTTTCCTCAAATTCCATAGGCGATTGCATAGCCGGTCGACTACTTGAAGCATTTGTGTTACTAGTCTCTGGTACATTACTCGGCAGTGTTTCACCATTATACGTCCAAACCCAATAATTTTCAATGAAACCTTTTCTATGCAAATGACGTGTTATTTCCTCTGGGTCACTAATTATATATCTACATCCACATTTAAGACAAGTACACCTAACTCCTCCTTCACTTCGACAACGTTCCTGAGCAAACGTCCACGTGATAAAACTATTAACTCCGTCTATAAAATTGGGTTTAAGTGCGCGTCTTTCTGGATATAGTCTATCGTACATTCAACTACGATAATACCTATAATATTCCATTTACTGCAAATTTATATAATCAAAACCTTTTTAATTAGAAATATTAATTAATCAACTTAATAATAATCCTAAAAATATTGTTCTTGTTCTTATTACTACTAAAAATATACTATGTATATATACTATTAAACATAAACATATGTTTTTACTTTAACTATTTTTAATATATAATATTTTTTATTATATACTATTAAATATACTAGTAATATAGTTTATTAAATATATAATAATTAATATAATATTTTTTATTGACATATAATATAGTTTTTATAAAACAATTTTTAATTATAAAACTGTTTTTATTAACATACCTATAATATATAATAATTAAATACATAAACCAGTTTTTTATATATAATTTTTTATAACATACTATATATAATGTTTTATTGACATATAATATTTTTTAATATACTATATTAATGTTTTATTGACATATAATATAGTTTTTATATAATATTTTTTAATTATAAAACCGTTTTTTATTAACATATAATACAGTTTTTAAATATTTTTTTTTAATTATAAAACAGTTTTTATTAACATTCTATATATATGATATATAAATATTTTTTATTAACATATAATACAGTTTTTATATAATTTTTTTTAATTATAAAACCATTTTTATTAACATTCTACATGAAATATAATATTATATTTTTAAAAAAAATATATATTAACATCAAATATATACTGTTTTTTACAATATTATACTATTTTTTTAATAATATTATACTGTTTTTCATATATGTATAATTATAAAAGAGTTTTAAAATAATAACATTAAATATATATATTTTTTAATTATAAAACAGATTTTATAATAATAACATTAAACAGTTTTTACTAAATATATACATATTAAAACAGTTTTTTAAATATGTTTTTATTCAATAAAAAAACTATTTTTTTATATATGTTTTTAATCAATACATAAAATATTATATTATATTTGTTTTAAATAAAATATATATTAACATTAAAACTGTTTTTATAAAATTTATATAGTATTCTGTTTTTATAAATTAAATAAATCAAGATATATATTTAATGAAAATTACAATATTATAATTTAACCAAATTCAAAAAATATACTAAATGTAAAAAAAAAATTCCAAGAAATACCTCTTCTCTTCTAAATCCTTCAATCTTCTTGTCCAACCTTTTTGCAATCTACTTCTACTATATCAATCTTCTTCTATTTAAAGAAAAATTAAAATAAATTACAATCCCATAATACAATAAATAAAAACTTGTAAACAAAATAGAAACAAAATTAAATTAAATTTACCTGGAAAAACAAGGATTAATGGAGATTGAAGTTAGATTTTATGAAAAAGAAGAAGTTTTATAATGGAGAAGAAGAGGTTTTATGAAGAAGAAGAGGGTTAATGAAGATTGGGATGGAATGAGAAGAGGGTTAATGAAGAAGAAGAGTGTTTGATTGTTTGATGACAACATACTGTCTGCTTTGTGTAACGTGATGAAATTAAATATATAAACCATTTAGCGACGTGAAAATCACGCCGCAACTTTGCCACGTGACTTTCACGTCGCAACAATGTCAACAGTCATATTCTCTTTCTTCACATGCCTGCAAAAGTTGATCATGTCAGTCTGTATTAATTTGATTTTCCCTCTTAAATGTTGCGACGTTTCACAACTTACTTTTTTAAAATTTCAAAAACCCATCCATCTGAACGTTAGACCAATTAAAATATTTTATATTATATTTTTACTAGCGACGTGATTCTCACGTCGCAACATATTTTTTTTGTTTAAAAAGTCAGACAACCATCATACTCTTTATTTTATTAATAAAACATGTTGCTACGTGATTATCACATTGCAACTGATTTTTTTTTAGCCACGTAATAATCATGGGGCAAAAACACGTGCTTAGAGATGATATTTCTTATAGTGAGAATTGAAAAAAACATTAAATACATTGAATTTGAAGGGTGTGAACATGGTTTTTTCACATATGATTCATATTATGAACTTGCAAAAGAAGTTATACATATCCTTAAACGATTCATGGTTGAATCATCTATTTAGGAGACTAGTTAATTATATGATTTATGTATTTTTAGTTTATATATTAAAATGGTTTTTGGGATTGAATTTTGTCATTATCAGTTTGTATAGCTTGTATTTGAGTGGAGTAGTTGTAGACGGTAGTTATTTATATTTCAAGTAATTTGTGGTATATAATTGTCAATTGTATAAGTTATTTTTCGAGTGGAAAACTTTATAAAATTCAAATTTTTGAGTGCATTAATTATTTAATTTATTTAATTAATGACGCACATATCTTTTAGAGTATAAAAAAAAAAATTTAATTAGTTTTGACATTTTTGATTTTTTGATATTAGAATTTCTGTATTATCTTTCGTTTAAACATTTATATGTGTTGTCCTTTTCAAACTAAACTAAGATGTGAATTTTAAAAAGATTGTGTTTTGAGAAAAACACACTGTGAAACTACACAATTATCCCCAACATTCCATTCATTTGTGTATATATACCTCTATATTCTAGTAGTGTCTCATTGATTATTTCAAATCTTGATTTGCAATTCACACTCATAAGGCAATAATCACTTACAATGAGTTCCCTTCCACACGTAGTAGAAGACTGCATGGGCTTCCTCAAACTCTATAGCGACGGTTCCGTTCACCGTTCAAACAACTTCAAATTCCATGTTTCTCCTATCCAAGACAACACCGTAATCTTCAAAGACTGTATCTTCAACAAAAAACTCAATCTCTCTCTTCGTCTCTACAAACCCAACACCAAAAACAAGCTTCCTGTGATTGTGTTCCTTCATGGTGGAGGATTCTGTTTCGGCTCACGCACATGGCCTCACATGCATAACTGTTGTGTGCGTCTTGCCACCGGACTCCAAGCATTGGTGGTTGCGCCGGACTATCGCCTCGCACCGGAGCACCGTCTTCCAGCTGCGATCGATGACGCTGTTGAAGCGGTGAGGTGGATTCAAAGGCAAGGGTTGAGCTTAAAAGAGGAGGGAAGTAATTGTGGAGAGGCGTGGCTGAGAGATGACGTTGACTTTGACCGTGTCTTTATAGTCGGTGACTCTTCTGGCGGGAACATTGCGCATCAGCTTGCAGTTCGGTTTGGTTCAGACCCAACCGTTATTGAACCGGTTCAGATAAGAGGTTATGTTCTGTTGGCGCCGTTTTTTGGCGGAGAGGTAAGAACCAAGTCTGAAGAAGGTCCTGCAGAACAAACGTTGAATCTTGACTTACTTGATAGGTGAGGGTTTATACTTTATATACAACATTATAATAAAAAAAGCAAATATATATTTAAAATATTTTAAAATCTAATATTATTATCATATTATATATCTGATTTTATATAGATTAATTAGACCAAATTCAAATTTTATGATTTAATTAAGTTTGTATGCCTGAAGCAGATTATTGTATAAATCCACTCACATATCACCTTAAAATTTTAAGTGAATAAATGAGGTGTCTCTCACAAAAGTACTTGTTCCTACGCTATGCATTAATACTCCTAATAATCTTCCCCAACAATTATATTATTATTATTTATTATTATTATGATGGAGAATATTGAAACGTTATTGTCATCAACTTTTTTCTCTTCTTTTCTCCAATATAGGTTTTCATTGCTTTCAATCACTCGTGGGAAACAACAATATATTAAAGTATATTAATTTTTTTTTCTTTCAGATTTTGGAGGCTATCTATGCCTATTGGAGAGACTAGTAGAGATAATCCACTGGCTAATCCATTTGCACCTAATAGTCCAAATCTTGAGAAAATAAAGCTTGATCCTATTTTGGTGATAGTTGGTGGAAATGAATTGCTTAAAGATAGGGCTGCAAACTATTCAACGAGATTGAAAGGAATTGGAAAAGACATTAAATACATTGAATTTGAAGGGTGTGAACATGGTTTTTTCACACATGATTCATATTCAGAAGTTGCAAAAAAAGTTATACATATCCTTAAACGATTCATGCTCGAATCATCTACTTAGGAGACTAATTAATTATATGATTTATGTTTTTTTAGTTTATATATTAAAGTAGTTTGTGGGATTGAATTTTCTCATTATAAGTTTGTAGCATGTATTTGAGTGGAGTAGTTGTAGATGGTAGTTTTTTACTATTTCAAGTAATTTGTGGTATATAATTGTTAATTGTATGAGTTTATTTTTCGAGTGAAATTTTTTTTCTCTTTTAATAAGCCGAGTGGAAAATCATATAAAATTCAAAATTTTGAGTGCATTAATTATTTAATTTATTTAATTAATGATGCATGTATTTATTTACAGTTTCTAATGATTTTTTCTTTATATTAGTTTTGAGAATTAACTTATTTAATTTAATTATTAATTTTAATATAATTTTCTTATATTAAGAAACCTGAAATAATTGGAATATTTAATTTAAGTGTGTGTATCAATCAATAGTATATGGATGTGTTTCTAGCAATTGGGCACAGAAAGATTCACACTTGTGAAATCAACATCTTCGATTTGTTCTTTTCACATGTGACACATTTGAAAAGTTGTGTGCAATTAGTCCCAAAAAAAGTTGTGTGCAGAATTCTTCCAAGAGTTATGTCCATCGAATATTCTTTTTGCCAAAATAACATAAATTAAATACTGAAATATAATAGGGATTATATAATAGGCATTATATGATAATATCTTTGAAATTACAATACTAATAAATATACAATAATAAAATCATACACAGTCACACATTCCACTTCCCACATCTTCGCATAACAATAAAAGTCTTATTACATAATAACTATTCTATCATACATAATCATCACACACACGAACACTCATCATGTAGCACATACACCAATGGACTATCCTTTTAAAGAACAGAATTCTAAAATTCCATAGTATTATCAAATATCTCACATTCTAATCTACACGGACCAACATAAAGATTTAATCCACAACGCTCTTTAATAACTCTTGTTGGTGTATGGCTCTCATAGCAATGTTAGTTTCTAAACGAACTCTTGGGCCGGTGATCGGCTCATTTTGGATACTGACTTGGATTTGCTGAAGCAGCATGGTATAAATCCTTTCATTCGTATTAATGAGCTCTCCTCCCACGGTCAGTGGAACATCCCGTTGGAATGATTCACTTGGTTTCAATTTTTACAGTCGAAGATTTCGAATTACTCGACTCCTTTGAATGATGTTGATGACTTCCTAAGTTGGAAGCATAACACTACCGGTTTCTTGTATTTAAAAGATGCTTACGATTTCAAACTTAGGCTGGCCCCGAGTCTCCCTTGGAGTAAAGCAATTTGGCACTCTAATATCCCTAATAGCAAATCCTTCACAGTGTGGAAGATGATCCATTTGAAGATTCCCACATATGAGTTTATTATGAATTACGGCATCACTTTGGCTTCTCGTTGTCCGTTGTGCAGCGCTAACTCAGAATCTTTTCATCACATCATTTTCGAGTGCAAGTTTTTCAGAATTCTTTGGAGGTGGTTGATGGAAAAGTTTCAAATGTCTAGCAATCCTAACACCATTATTTGGTGTCTGGATTTTTGTAGTCGAAATAGGTCTCCTCAAACTTCTCCGGTTCTCTTTGTTGCTGTCATAAACACTTTGGTAAAGATTTGACATTCTAGGAATTTGGCCAAGCATCATAGAAATTTGACTTCTGCTAAAGCTATTGATTGGATTTGTGCCCAAGTGCAACTGTCGGGAAATCTCTCGATTAAAATGGATGGTTTGAGTATGATGAACTTCTATTTTATCAAGGCTTTCAAAGTGAATATCCATCCCCCCAAAGCCTCGTTCGTTAAAGAGGTCATTTGGTCCCTTCCGGTAGTAGGCTGGACTAATTGTAACTTTGATAGTGCATTCATTCATCAAAGTTCTAATGCCAGAGGTGGTGGCATCTTTCGAAATCATATGGGAAATTTTCTTCTGGCATTTGCAGAAAAGTTGCAGTGTGTTTCTCCGGTTCAAGCTGAGTTTGGAGCAGTTATTAAATCTATGGAAATTAGTATAGAGAAGGGTTGAACTAGGCTTTGGATTGAGACTGACTCTAGTTTGGTGGAAAAGCATTCTCCAACCATAATTTAGTGGCTCTTATTTTTAGGAATAAATGGAGGTTTTCTCTCCATAATAGATTGACTCATATTGTCTTCACTCACATATTTAGAGAAGGTAATTCTTGTGCTGATTTTTTGGCGAAATTTGCGCTCGGCTTAAGTCATACCATCATTTTTTATTCCATTCCCCCTAGAATTCATAATGATTTTGTAAAAAATATGTTAGGTATACCTTTCTTTAGATTCTCGTAACCTTGGGACTAACTGGTTCCCCTCTTTTGTAATGATTTTATTTTAATATATATTGGGCTTTATTAAAAAAATCCTCCACAACACCACATCTTTAAAATACTTTTACATGAGAGTTGCAAGTGGCTGGAGCATAGGAAATAGGGATAAAATAATATTGTAGGGGATATTTTCATATTAATCTATGATTAATCATATAAAGTGATGAGAAAATAGGAATTGTCAACCTATGAATATTGTGTATTCAGTCAAATTATCTTTGTATTTTAAAATTATTTAAATGACATGGTAGATTATTGTGGACCATACTATAATGTTTTTTTACATTGTCAGTGCATGTCTATTAAGCTCTAAAGTGATATAGACACGCTACATATTCAACTAAAATACGAAGTTATTATCAAAATAGGTGTGTATAGTTTTTAAAACTCTATTGGGTTTGGATTCTTGAATTCAAGGGATGATTATTCAGATCTTCTCAATAGCGTGAGAATTGTTATTCCCCTCATTCTTTTCAGAAATGTGGTTTATCCTTTGACTGAGCTATCAATCAGTTAGTGTTTAAAGACACTTTGAATCACATCTTTCGTAAGAGGATGATTGGTGCTTTAATCTTAGGCCTAAAAGAGGGTAATTGATGTTTGATAACGCTTCTATATTGAATGGATACAGTCTTGAATTATGAACGAATCACTTTTTTATAGTATTTCAAGCAATCCCAAATGTTTTAGAGTTTTTACGCCAGAAGATCCAGGATAATTAAGCCTATACTCAAGTTTGCATAAGATTGATGAAAACTCGAATGTAGAGAATTTCGAATTTTATTGAAGATTATGCACATTCTTGTAATGTGTTTTATGAATCATGAACGATAAATTTATAGGCCAATTTAGTTTTGTTTCATAAGGTTGTGATCCTTGATGAAACAACACCCATTCAACAATATGTTTACTAAAAGTTATATTGTTTCGCATACAACAACACTTTTCAAGTGTTGCCTATTTTTATTCTGCAACACTTCATGAAGATTTATCTATTTTTGAATTCAAAATTTAAACTTAAGCAACGACCAAAAAACAAGAGCAACGACTATTTCCATATGTGGCAATTTTCCGCCACATGCCAGCCGAAGGCACCACCGTATAACGATGTAAGTAGCCTAATTTCTCCAATGTGTAAGTGCTCAAGTGTCGCCTACAAGCCGCCACTAGCCTCTATGCCCATGCCCACACCCTCGGACCCGATCTTGGAGCCATCGTTAGTGGCGACACCGGCGAGGGGTGTATGAAGGTGACACTTGACATAATGTGTGAGACCACCGCACTTGTCCATGTGACATTTTATCCTCTTTAGATATTTTGTTAAGTTAATAAATATATCTCTTTATAAAGGCTTTCAATGTGAGTACCACTTTCTATGTGGGAATATTTCCCGTGCATTTATTTCCATTTACTCACTTGCACATTTTTCTTTTCATTTTGGAACACATCCTTGGACATTTGTTGTTCATTAATTACAACAATCCCCCATTTTTTCTAATAATTAAAAGACCAATTCCATAAATGAGAAACTAAGAATGTTAATACAATTAAGTATCTTTAGATTTTAACTTAACCTTAGTAAGGACAACATAAAGTCTAATCAGAGTGTTAGGTAAAAATGCTTTGAACCGTTATCCCTTATGATTAAACCGGAGTTACCTTACACACACTCGTTAATAGTTATTCTCCTACATCTCTCTCCTAGCACTATTTATGGCCATGTATTTTTCCTGTTTCGTAGAAATTTTTGTGAGAGAAACTCCAACTATTACTTTGAGACGACACCATCTCAAAATTCACATAGCGGAAGTTCATATTGTATCTATCTTTCTCGAGATACATATTCTCGACAATGAACTTCATTAAGAGTTTGGAAATTTAAACCTTAATATGCAATAGTCAACATTGTCACATGATGTTGCCCAAACATCCAAGTCAGAGACTTGTTGTTACCCATTGAATCTTATGTTAAGGTTTTCTTAACTTCATATTGGGTTGCTACCGTTGTTGGAACTCTTATTCCAGGATTTTCAATCACATACCTCTCGAGGTAGTCTTTACTAAAACTTTGGCCAACGATTTAGTAAATGGATCAGCTAAGTTATAAATTGTTTGTATATATGTGAGTGAAATGATTCCATTCTTAATCAATCTCACAAAAGAGTTTCTAATACCTATGTACCTATACTTTTCATTGTTCACTTTGTTGAATGTTCTAGCTAAGGTGGCTTGGCTATTGTAATGTGTCAACACTTTTGAAACATTGTATTTAGCCAATGGAACTTATAAAATAAGGTCCCTCATAACTTCTTGACCAGCGGAAGCAAACACCATAAACTCTGATTCCATGGTCGAAGGAGTAATACATGTTTGTTTCTTTCTCTTCCAAGAAGTTGCACCTCCAACTAATGCAAATATCCACCCAGTTGTAGATTTAAGATCTCCAACATTTGATATCCAACTTGCATCGGTATATCCTTCTAGTATGGCAGGAAATCTACCATAATGAATGCCAAGATTTTTGGTTTTTAAAAGATAACTGAAAATCCTAGTGATGGCCTTCCAATGTTCACCATTTGGATTTCTAATAAATCTACACATCTTACTAATTGCAAATGTTATGACGGGTCTGGTTCATTGCATTAAATACATTAGAATTCCAATTGCACTTGCATATTCCAATTTATCCACAACTCTTCCATCGTTCTTTTGAAGTTTGACACTAGGATCAATGGAGTGTTTACTTTCTTAAAGTGTAGGTGTTTGAACTATACAACATTTTCTCAATGTAGTCTGTTTGAATAATTTCATAATCCCCACCATTTCTCTTTACTTTGATCCCCGAGATATAGTGTCAAGTATCCTAAGATATTCCAGTTCAAGGAGAGAAGATAATATGCAGTCCTTTTGACGACTTTATGGTACCGTTCCATGAGTGTTTGTTTACAAAGATAGAACTCCAACTGCCTTTTTCTGAATTTGAGGTAGTCATTTCGAAACATTTGAAGATTTCCCATTCCTAGCTTCATTCGGGGTCATGGGCATATGTGAGAGTCTTTCAGCTGTGTGTCGAGTACAAAAATTAGAAGCCTTATCTTAATTTAATATTTGATATTTTCCATCCGAGGCATACCTCTCTAGATAAATTTCATAATTAGGGATACATTTACTTCCATTCTGTCTATTAGTGCTTCGACCCATTTACTATAGATTAGGGCAATTTTATGAGAATTTTTTTATTGGTAGAGCCCCTTCCGCAGTTCACTCCATGTTATATTACTTTCCTACTAATCCTTCTCTTCTTTTCCAGGTTTGTACCCAAAATACTGGTCCAAATTTAATGGGTTTTCTTTCTCCCACTAACCAAGTCGGGTTATCTTCCCCTAACTAGGTGATAGTGAAGAAGGAAATGTGATCCTGGTTTCAAGGTTTTGGCTATGAAGAAGGGTTTGAACATAGTGAGGTGTCACATACCGAAGTGAGGAAGAATCAAATTATTACGCATGCTATATTAAGTGTAGTTAACCTTAAGAGAGGAGGGAGAATTTTTTTGAGTGGATCCTTCATGATTTTTTACATGCGTGATTGCATTTTGCAGATAGCATGGATAAAATTAGCACGTTGAATATGTTCCACATCCTTGCTGATGCCCAAGGCGTCTGAGATATGGTGAATACTAGTACTTTGGAGTCTTCACCCTCTCCTTTGGAGGTTATCGCTACGGCTCTGACGCCTTCCCTTCCCCCGAATATAGAAGCTTCAGTTCTAGTGCTCGAGGTGGATCAACTTGTGTATGATGTAGCTATTTTAACAGTGGAGGAACCAACCTCACCTTCGGTTCCATCAAGAGGGTCCGAGAGGAGGAACAAAAATCTCCCTGATATGTGGCTTCTCCTAAATAGACTCGTGTCGCTAAGGATGATGCCCTCGGGTAGATGACCACTTTCATAAAGATACTAGATATTTTCTCTGCTTGGCTCCCATGCACTCCTTAGGAGGTTGTGTTATTATTTTATCATCGAATTTATCCTTTGATATTACTGAGGGCGATAAGATGGAAATGGCTTCGGAGCTTACTCACAGCCTGTTCAAAGCTGCTTCTATCTTTTATCTCGTCTTTTCTAGATGGGGTGATGTTCTGGCCCTAAGTAGCCCATTCAAGGAGAGGGATACTTGGAAAACTAAGGCCGAACCTATGGAGATGAAGTGCATTAATATTTAGAAGGATCTCCTTGCACTACAGGAGGAGATTAAAGCTTCTAATTCTTTGCAAGAGGCAGTGAAAGTACATGGCTTCATTTCTACCTTAGTGGCATGTGTTACTGAGCTGAAGGGTGCCCATAAAGATGCAGATGATTGGTATAAGGTTTCTTCTGACTCTGTTGAGTAAAAGGCTTGTCAGGTGGAAGAACATTGGGAAACCTCTATTTAAAAAACCAAGGCCTTACAAGATCTCCAGAACGAGGTGGCCGATCTTAGGTGGGCATCCTTGAAGCTCTTCAGCATACTATGCAAGATGTGCTCGAAATCTAAGAATTGGTGGTGGATAAGGCAAGGAAGTTTTGTCTAGGTGCAGTAATTTTTACCGAGGATCTGGACTTGTTCAAGTCTGCTTATATGGTGAACTAGTGAGGTGACCATGGTGCCTCGGCTTCAAATTCTCTAGTTTGATTTTATTTTTTCTTTGTATCACTTATTTCCTGTAATGATTCCTAGGCTTTTGTTCCTTGGGTAACAATTTAGGATATTTAATGAAATATTTTACGTTGATATTTCAAGTATTGTTAAATTTAGAGCTTCGTGTCGACCTTTGCTTTATCATCATTGTTGTTCATGACTTGTTAATCTTCAAGATTGCTCTCTTTATTTGTGATGTCTTTATTTACTTTAGAATATAGTTTGGACCACCGGTAATCATCAGTGATGGTGGAATATTTGTTCTAGCGTGAGAACCTTAATTTCTCGCCTTATGAAAAAATAGTGCATTTGATTGTCATGAAGTGGCAGATGTGCCCCCCAAAATTCCCTTATCCTTTTACAACCTGCTGCATCAGTTGATGTTGTCTATCGTTTTTGTTTTCTATACTCGATTGTTGTCCTTAGCATTCATTGTAGTAGGGTATTGATTTGTATATTGTGTTTAGTGAATTGCTTGTATATTTTAGGACGGGGCCTGTGATCAACGAAGTCGAGATCATGTAATTATACATTGAGATGTGCTCCACATCATAGAGGACCGTTCCTCGACCAATGGTAGGATCCTCGTCCCTGCACTCGAGGCTTAGCTCAGATTGAGGTGGTCGTCTCCAGGCTCCACCACACACACCCTTAGACTTGCTAGATTAAAGGGGGTGCGCTAACTATACAGAAGTACATTTAATAAGCCTCGTAAGTAAGGTGTATATTTAAGCCGTGTCAAAACCACTAGGGCGAGTTAAGTCTGTATCATATATGCAATAGCGCATGGGAAGTGGTTAAGCTGTATTAGAATTGTAGAAATGAATTAAGTCTATATTAGATATATAATCAGGCCTAGAGTGTGCTTTTAGATGCACCAGAATTGCATAAATGTATTAAGTCTATATCGCTTACACAATAGGCTCAGAATACACTTAGTGATATCAGAATTACATAAGTGCATCAAGTCCATATCAGAAATGTATTCATACACTTTATCTTTATTCTATTGTTCTGGCTATCTAGCAGAAAGAGACAAAGAAGTTCACAACAAAGGTAAAAGATATATATATATATATATATATATATATATATATATATATATATATATATATATATATATATATACACACCCACACACACAATTTTTCATGTTAACAATGAATTGAATTCGATACAAATAAACGAATAACCATCAGGGTGATCGGACGATGTCTGGAGCCCTCAGGCGTTGTCTTTTTATGGAATTCTGGGCTGAACTCACTCCGTGCTTCGAAGCTTCTACCTTGATCGGACGGTGTTCAAGATGTTTTTCCTTGAATTTATCTATCAACATATGTTAGATAGTCGGTTTTGCGGATGTAGCTTGACGTCAACCATTGATCTTTTGTCTCTTCGAATTATTCTGTCAAATGCTTTGCCGTATCTCTTTTTGATTGTCATGGTTAAGATTTCCTGATTTATTTCCACCTCCGGAGTGGATATCTACCTAAAGTAGATCCAAGGTTCCTCCTGTAGTTAATTCGACATGAGGGTTGACTTCTTTTAAACTCTAAATAATTGTTGGGAACTGATGTTAATATTCTCGTTCAGTATTTACTTGGGAACATGGACTCTAAGTGGAGTCCATATAATACAGATTTTTCCTGTGATAATTGGAGTGTATGGTACATCCCTCCAGGTATGCTCGATAGCCCTTTGCTCTTTGATCTGGCTTAAAGGGACCCAGATGCATCATGTAGAATCCTGTAGAGTCCAAAAGATGCACCCAGGCATTGGATCGGCACCCTGTGTTAACTACGTACTTGCGGTATCGAGGTGTCATTAACTAAGAACGTGGAGTATCTTGCGATGTCGTCCCAAAAAGTACCATGGTAATGATGGTCCATGTGGGAACAACCAGCTCGGACGGTGGATTACGAGGTTTCGGCCTGACTATTATGGAAATTGCCTCCAGACCCTGACCTAACCCTATATATTGGATCTGAAATTATTTCTTCTACTATTCTGTGAATTCTCGAAGGAATCGGGGTTCTTAACGGGAAGATTGAGGAGGAAACGACAACTAACTGAATCTGCTATGGAGGATGAAATTTTTGCACTTTAAAATAAATGTCAATACTGATATCCCAACACCAAAACACAATATCAAGACAAATGTTATGACATCATCTGCTAACAGAAAACACTTTTACCAAAATAGAAATTATGTAGAATTTAAATTGAAGAAGGTAAAAGACATAATCAATTGTTAACCTAATTAGGTTTCAACGTCACCTGCTTTGGGGGCTACCAAGCCAAGAAGGAAATTCATTATGATAGTATTAGTTCAAAGTTAAACCAACCACAATTTACAATTTATTACCTAATACCTACTGTGATACGGTGGGAGAACTGGCTTGGTGTTTTGCGTTTTATCACAAATGTTGCGGTTAGCAAGAGTCGCCACCGACTTTTCTTTTATCCAAAAAGGAAAGGCTGAAAAGAACAGGAAAGACCTTTGAGATTGTTTCTTGAGTTCGGGGGGTAGATTATGAAAAGGGAAGGTGTTAGCATCCTTTTCATCCATAGTTATCTATGGGCTCTTGGTTGCTTTCTAGATCATTTGCTTTTGTTTGAAAATGTGTTTCGTGTGGTTTTTGAAAGTATTTTGAAAAGGCGCCATCGTTTAGGAAAACTTTGTAATAGTTCTCATTCGTAAGAACGTATATAAAGTCTTGAGCTTTTGCAAATGTTTCAGGTTTGGAAGATGTTTTTGAATGTGTTTTTTGAAAGTGTTGGTCTTTGTTTTAAAGATAAACAAGAGTGTTTGATTTGAATTTGAGCAAGCAACTAGGAACAATCTACCTACTCAAAAGTCTTAGTTCATTTCTTCCTTTTCTTTGATATTTCTATCTTACCATTGATTTGGTAAGAAGCCCTATATTTGGATGTAAAGGGACGGGCATGGGTCATCATATAGCCATGATAGCAATGTTGTGAAATATCTTAGCAATTCTCTTTGAGGGACTAAGATCATTTTGAAAGGCAACTTTGATAGCATCGTCGAGGGACTATGATCTTATATTTTTTGATTGCTTTTGCTAAGATATCCCACATGCATAACATGGCCATTTTTATAAGGCAACAAAGTGAATTTACCCTAAGGGTGTAAGTGTGCAAGTGTGTTGATTTTCATGCATTGTTTGGTCTTGAATTAGGGTTTTCTAACTTGTTGATTTTATCTTTCCATACAAACCCTAATTTACCAGCATTTATATTTAAAGCAATAAATTGTGAAAAATAAAAATACTAAGCTATTACATCATTAGGGGATGGGGTATACAAATTTACAAATGGGGAAGATTGCAAGAAAATTAAATCTAATTAATTATTACAACCATATTGAATATTATACAAAATTTGAGATAAAATGCAAGAATGCAAAATGGAAAAAGAAATTCTTTTTATTTGATTTTATGAAAGGTTCTAATCTTGACCTAATTTGGAAAATGATTAATGAAAGATTAACTAAAAATTAACTTAAACTAATTAAGAAAAGAAATTAATTTAAAAATGATTTTTAGGGTTTTTTTTATGAAAAAGTTTTAAATTAAAAATATATATGAAAATTAATTAATTAAAATAAATCTAAGTTCTAAATTAATTTTAATTAAGAAAAGAAAATAATATAATAACTAAACTAAGTCTAAACATTAATTATTGTTAAAAAAGAAATTAATTTGTTAAAAGAAAATATTTTGGTCTTTTTGTTTTATAAAATATTAATGAACATTTTTAAATATGCAAATAAATAAATAAAATATATTTTTTGGATTTTTATTAATAATAATAATAATAATAAATATAATAAAAATTAAAAATAATATGAAAAGTAAAAATAAAATAAAGAAGTAGAAATAACAAAAAAAACCAGGGGTGTAAACAATAATCAGGGGGGAAGGTCAGCAAACAAATAGCCAGGCCCAAGGGAGGAAAGCCAAGCACCTGTTATAAACAAAAAAAGAGAGAAACACAGAAAATATAACAAAAAATGGTAAAATGGACGTTGGGGCTCAAACCCAGGTCCAAAGGGTGACAGACGCGCGCTTTAAGCACTAGGGTGGTGATACATCCTTTAACTTGTACACAATAATAAATACATAACACAAATTTTTCCCTGACTGTACTTCTTCTTCAACCTCCAGCCAAAGGATCTGTAACTTGTTCATTTCTCAACCATTTTCAAAAGTGTAAACATGAAACTTATGCATTTTTCCACCACGAATCCAACCATGTAACTAACTTAAGCTAACATTCAAACATAAGGATGAATTTATGAAAGTACCAAATTCTGACCTAAATGTTTTAGCAAGTTCAAACTCAAAATTCTCCATGCTCAAGCAACATAAATGAAATCTATGGACATGTATAGTTTAAGGGCAATGATATCTACATTCTATCTTCATAAATGCAAGCCTAACAATACCTAAATAATGAGATAGAAGTTCAAGAAAAACACCTCAAAACTGGAAATTGTGAAATGAGTTTGAGCTTGCTTCAAGTGATGATGATGATCAGGTTAGCTTCCTTGAACCTCTAGGAAGCTAATGCAATGCTTACTTGATGCTGAGAGTGCTTGAATCCTGCTAGAGAAGTCAAGATTCAAGCTCTGTGTTTTGGTTATGGAAGTTGATGAAGATGGTGTTACAATTGGATAATAGGTGTTGAGATTGTTTATGTATGATTTTTAGAAGCTTTTAGTAGCAAAAGGCCAAGAAACGCACGAGGGAAACGAAAGTTTGAAGTTCTTGGTCAAAATGTGCAACAATGGTGGTTTGTGATGAAAATCTGACTTTAGGAGAGTTTGAGAGATTGTGTATTCATGTCTTATCTTGCAAATAACTTGTGCATATGTATGGAAAAGGTTCTTGCACTTGAGAGGGTCAGAAGCACAAGATATAGACTTATAGCTATGTTACTTGATTTTGAAGAAAAGTGGAAATATGGTTTCAAGGTATAGTACAAGCATGGCCTGAGTTTATGGGAGGCTCTAGACATGTTGCTTTTGCCTTTGAAATTGCTTGTGATCAGAAGGAACAAGTGCAAAGCTCTATGAATTGACTTTGTGATTAAAGCCTCTTTACAAGAATGAAATGGTTACTTTGTGCCATAAATGGAAATGCAACTTGGATAATGGCTAAAATGCTTGGATCAAAGCTCTAACATTTGTGTAAACATTTAATTAAGGAGTGAAAAACAAGTTTGAGGCCTGTAAAGCAAAGATTATACATCCTAGCTATCAATTGGTTAAGTGTTCATCATAAATTCTGCCTTGTAAATTAAGAATGAAACCCTAACTTCATCTCTTCGATTCTCTTAGGCCAAACATAATCTGAATGATTTATTGGACATTTTGGAAAGCTTTTAGCATCCTCTACAACCTATATGTTGAACATGTTTGAAAATTCCTCTTGGAACCATGTGAAAATTTGTCTTGAAGTTAGGTCAAAATCCTGCCTAAACTAGGGCAAAATTTCACTAAGTTTTCAAGTTTCATGAACATATATTCACAAAATCATAACTTGAAATCTATGCATTTCTAGGAGAAGCTATGTTATACAATGTTTTAGATCTCATTGAGATCTACAACTTTCATGTTGAAAGTTTCCTTTGAATCATCATGCATCATGGTGAAAAATTGGCTCAAAGTTGTGAAAAAATATGAAGTTTTCAACACTTAGAAAAATTTCTAAGTTTAGAAATTTTGACTTTTCAACATGAAATCTTGAATTTTTTATTTCTTGATGAAATTTTTTCATATTTTTACATGTTTTGATGAATTGTGATCTTTGATACTTGATTTTGACCAAAAAGTCAAAGTTTGACTTTTCAGTGTGCAGTTGACTGAAAATCAACTATCAATCAATTGATCTTGAACAATGTTTTGAGTCATGCCATTAGGTTAAAATGATGCAATTGAATCCTTGAGATCATGTCTCCAACCAATCAACCATTTTCTAGGTCAAAAATCAAAAATTGCCCTTTCTTAGTCAAAACCCTAATTTTGACCATTTTGCCCTTTTGATGATCTGATCAAATTTCTTGAGGAATTATGGTCCAAACTTGATCAAATGATATATATGGGTTCATAATGTTGACATGGATCCAAAATTATGAAGTTTGATTGTAAATTGACCGCAGTTGATTTTTTTCCAAATACAACTGATTTTTAGGTCAACTGATCAATTGACTGAGCAAAAATGTGATACAAGACTTGAAACTTGGCATGAGCAATCTTGAGGGTTCAAAATGATACATGAAATTCATATGGGGAATTAAAAGTTCAATTATCCTTATGCAATCTCAAACCCTAATTTCCAGTCATCAGTGCTTGAGGAGGTGTCTTGAGCTGATCAACCCTAATGTAGTCTTGAATCAAAGGAGATCTTGTGAGAGATTACTTGATAAATGAGAGGGAAAATTTTGGGGTACAAAACCTACCTTGTTCAACTTATACCTAGAAACCTTCTAGATATGAGATCCCCCTCTCACTTCCCATAATCACCTCAGTGATAAATACAGCCAGAAACCAGTGACTAGAACCAAAGATTCAAATAGAAGACCACACTACAAATACAATACTCAACTCTTTGCTTAAATTCTCATGAGTGAGAACAAAAATTAATTTTGCTTAAAATCTTTAAACTAAGAACAATCAGCAACCTCAATGTATCAGAAGCTATATGAGTGACATACAAAAATAAATAAAGACTTTAAAAGACTCCCAAAACCATAAACCCTTATATTACACCCACATTTTTTCTTGTTGTGAATGCTTTTTATTTTAGGTTTAGAAAGTCCTTATTTATAGACTCTTGCAGTATGGGCTTGGAATCTTAAATAAAATCTAATCTTCTAATTTTTAAATTAGCTGCAAGATCTTCACACAAAAATAGGAACAAATCTTCAAAGTTTCCTAAAAAGTCTCAAAGATGCTTTTTATGAAACCAAATCAAATTTGCATTGTTCCTAAAATATCCTTGATTAGTTACGCCTGTATGAGAACTAAAAACATCCAGAATCTCATATTTTTCAATCAAATCTTCAAGGAAAAATAACAATAACACCTGTTATTCAGTAGGCCAAGATGTCAAGACATCTAACTCAACATCTATCTGATACACATGAAGTTGAACCTGTCATGACAATTGTATAAGATGGTGTGACATCTTGCTCAACATTAGTTAAGAACCATGTTTTAGCAAAAGTTATGCAAATCCTAAAACCATGGATCTAACAATGTCCCCCTTTGGAAAATTTTGGCTAAAACAACCTTAGCACAATTAAGCTGGAGAGAGGAATAAAAACACAACCATAAAACACAAGCTACATGAAAAACATGTGAACATTGTACAAACTACAAATATAAAAATATGTTAGAGAGAACATGCAGTTACAGAGAGACTCATCCTCACACACAACTCTTCTTCAAAGCTCCAAAAGACAGATGTCAAGATATGTGGTCTGACATCACACAACACGGCTTCAGACAGGTCCATGCTCCCCTTGCCACACATAACCAGTACTCCCCCTTAAGTGGAAAACCCAAATCACTAGAAAATCTAAATTACTAAACCAATATGAAAACAAAATTGGAAGCACGCAAATGCACACAAGCATAAACACAGATGGAAGCACTCACAAACAGTTGGAAACACACAATACTCATATGGAAACACACAAACTATTGGATATCTTCAGGTGGTCTTCCACCTCTTTCCCATGTCAAAGATTCTTCTTCTGTCCTTCCTGTTGTCACGTCTTGTATAAGTCTTGACAATGAATTCCCTTGTCACCACCTTAGAACATGTCTTCTTCAAATCAACCCTTTTATCTTGGAGACATACTTTGTTCCATCTTTTAACAATAGAAACTTGCTTAGGCTTCCCAGGCATCAAAACATAGAGGAAAGATGCAGTGTTTGTTGCATTCCTCCATATCCGTAATTGTTATAATTCCTCAATAGTGCAATTTCCAATCCCACTGCTTATGTTCTAAATCTGATTTACTTTAAACATGACAGTAATTTGTTCCTTGTTGTCCATATTCTCCAGAACAATAACATTTCCATCAACAAGATTCTTTATTAGTTGATTATGACTATCAAGGCTCTTGTTCCAGCCACTTTGAATGAGATATCTGATATCATTGAGATTTTAACAATGTAATATCATGACATCATGTTTGACATTATAAGCCTTCAACATCTGGTCAATCCACACCAGTTGAGAACAACCTCGACTTGTTCCACCATACTCGAATTCAGTAGTATTCCCAGAATCACATGTTTTCTTCTCACTGAAACAGGAAGTCAAACTATTTCTTAGAGATAAACATCTACTAACCCACTTTGACCCAACGATGCAATCAAGATCTTCCTTTGTTAAATAGTAGGACTCATCCTTGGTTCAATCTTAGAAATAAGACATGAATTTGATATTTTCTTATTTGATTCAGGGATGTCTTCTTAATTAAGATGGCTTGAAATCAGTTCTTTAGATTGCTCTATCTGACCTCTAATAGAGAGACCTTTGTTGGATTGAGAACTCACTAGTTCAATGCTTGAGAATTCACAAACTACCTCTCTTACTGCCTCACCAGTCTGTATAGAGGATGTTCCAACATTGTCTTTAACATCCTTCTCCCTTTTAGTGAATGAATCATCAATTACCACACTTGTGGATTCCATAACAGCTTTAGTTCTGGAGTTAAGAACTTTATAAGCTCTTTCATTTGAAGAATAACCCAGAAATATCTCTTCATTCCTTATGATATCCTTCTTACCCTTTTGATCTTTGTCAGTCAAGACATAGCATTTACTTCCAAAGGTATCAAAATATTTTATTTTAGGCTTCATTCCTTTCCATAACTAATAGAGAGTAGTTGAAGTACATCCTCTCAAAGTGACCCTATTATAAATGTAGCATGCAATATTCATAGCTTCAGCAAAAAACTCCAATGGAAATTTATTATCATGAAGCATAACTCTAACTGATTCCTGTATAACTCTAGTATTTTGCTCAACAATTCCATCTTGCTGAGAAGAGATGGAACAAGAGAACTCATGAATGATATCTTTAGAAGCACAAAATTCATAGAATTTTGTATTCTCAAACTCCTTGTCATGGTAGCTTCTAACCTTCAAAATCACACTCTACTTATCCTCTTGAATACTTTGACACAGATCTTTGAATACTTCAAAAGAATATGATTTTTCTCTAAGAAAGTTCATCCAAGTATATGTAGAAAAATCATCTATAATCACATAGACATACCTCTTTCCACCCAGGCTTTCTATATGCATCAGTCTCATTATGATCTTATCAGTTGATCAGAACCTAAAAGTGGGCCGAAGAATAATGTCTACTTGGATGGAAAGTTGAGAAGAGGAGGGGGTGTACCTATAAGGCACTTTGACGATCAAGTAAGAATAGGTGCAAAGAGATACAAGAAAGATGTTATAGTTTTTAGTGTGAATATTCGATACCTGGCCCTCACAAGTGTGAGGGTTTAAATAATGCCCCCGACACATGGTCATTGGTTCCTATTTTTGGGCCTAGATATTAGGTTCCTCAAAAATAGGTAATTTCCAAGACTTAGTCAAAATGGGCAGTCGTGTCCGTAACTATTCGTTGCACCGAGCATAGAAGGGATTACGGGCATAAGCTTTTATGAGTGTTTCTTGGGTGAGGGCTCTACGTGCGTCGAGCATATTGGAAGGTAGATGTCTGCATAGGCAGGAGAGTGTCTCGGGCATTATTGGTCTTGCCACTTAAGGGGCATGGTCGACTAGGGATGCCCGATAGGAGGTCTAGAGCTATTGGGCCAATGTTGTTGGGCCAAGAAAAAGGTAGAAGCGGACTGGGACAATTTTAGTCATTGAGCCAGTCCAGAACATGATCCCTCCAAGTCGTTGATTCTAGGCGTAGGAGTGATGACTTAGAGTCAGTCCAAGTATCGAGGAGTCGAGGATGCTTCAGGGTGAGTTTGGGGGCAACTGCATAGAGGAGCCCGATAGTGGTCTTTGGTGTTCGGCACGCGGGGAGCCGATGGTTAATTGGACCTTGAGAGGTAATATGCCACGCTTATATTGATCCACATGCTGTCATAAAGGCATAATGATGGCGGGTATAATGGATAGGGCGTAACGATGATGGCCCCTAGGCTTCCCTAGGAGTGTGCCTGCTCACGTGTTGGAGAAGCTGCCTATAAATAGGAGAAATAAAGCTTCATTTTCACTTTTTTCTTTCCTGCATCTACTCGATTTAGTTTGTTCTACGAAGCGCCTCTATTTACCATTGAAGTTTCTGCTCGTTCCTACATTCACCACCGTGGTTCTACCTCGTCCCATCGTCAATCTTCCCCGACCTAGTAAGTTTCCTTTTTCTTCTCTGTTTCTGTCAAATTCATTCCTGTTTTTAAGTTAGATTTTTTATTCTAATTCTAGGTATGCATGCAGTTAGGGCCAGATTAGCTTTAGAGTGAGCGATTCCCGGTGGCTTGTTGTCGTTTGATGACGGTTCAACCATGTAAGGATGCCGGCTCCTCCGTGAGTCCTTTGGGAATATTAGGTGTTGTCACCGATAATGGTGGATAATGGTGAGCTTGTTAAGCCATTTATGGGTTTCTTCGGTGATCTTCATGTGCTTTCTGATGATTCTTTGAGTGAGGTTTAAGACCTAGCCGTCAGGGAGATTTATTCCCCAGACGGGCTAAGGTTTATCCTGGAGGTTGAGCCCTTAGCATGTTAGAGGGAATTTCCCTTGCATTTCTTTCTACTATTTTGAGTGAGGGATCTAATCGGGGATAGGGTCCTTATTCCTTTGCATGCCCTTTCACTTGATTAGCAGTGGAATGATGGATTTGACTCAATGTCAAATTCACTCGTGTCCTATGTTTTTAAAGTAAAATGGTCAACAACGTTGAAGATAAAGTTATGAGCTAACAAAGTGATTTTGCATTGAGTTCGATGGAGCACACCTTGACTAAAGGGAGCATGTCGGGGTAACAAGATCTAGCACCGAGTATGTCTTGACAGGATGCTCCCGAGCAGACTGCACTTGAGGCACCCGTGGCTTCCTTGGACTGGGATGCTCTGGGCCCTATGGGGTTTACCTCCTACTTCACTGGGAACCCGGATGAGGTGTTCACAGTTGTGGCCCTGGGAATGGACCAAGAGGGTGAAGAATGGAAAAACACAATAAAGGGGGGTTTGAATTGGGATTTTTTAAACTTAAAGTAAAAAACAAGTTGGTTAACCTGGTTCATTTGAACTCAAACTACTCTAGTCCACCCGTCAAAGTGATGTTGTCTCTCTCAACGAGGTCTTAATCCACTAATCAATCTTGATTACAAATCTACTTTGACAACCATCAAAGTCTTCTTGAGTATAAACCACAACCCGGTTTTCTTAAGGAATTTCTTTAAACAATGTATGAATAAAAGTCCACAATAGTGTTTATAATAAAACAATATCACAAGACAAGTGATGTTTTATACAGTTTGAATGTTTGAACGTTTGAGGATGAAAGTGATAGTAGCATTACTGTGCGTGTGAAAATCGTAAATGATTTATCCTCAAAGCCTTGTTTAAATAGGCGAAGCATGAAGGAGTATTTGGAATGTTGATCAATGACATTTAAGGTGCTTTCCAAAAATAAAGATCCTTGTTCCCTTCCAGCCGTTTCTCTTGAAATGGAAATATTTGATTTGTAACGCTTCAGAACATGCTTGCTTCAGAAGATGGAAGTAACTGTTGCTGCTTGCTTCAGAACTTTGTAGATCAAAAACACGGAGTCCTATTTGTAGCGTTAGAACTTCTTTCATAGAGTTTATAATCAGAGTTGAAACAACTTTTTAGCGCATCTTCTGATCTTCTTCCATCAGAACTTCTCTGCAAAAAAGAATATAATTTTAGGGAGCATAATTGTTCTTTGCGTTTGTTATCATCAAAACTCTTACAAGGGTTGTAGAATCAAACTATGTACTAACAGAGGGTGTCGAGGAGGAATATGCCATATATGTCCACTGGAAGAGACACCGTATCTGCTCAAAATTTGATGTGAATCACATCCCTATGTACGAAGTTCTTTTAAGAAATATGGGTCTCTGACTTCCCTTCACTGACTTACAAGTGACTGTCTTCAAACACCTTCGCCTTGCTCCCTCATAGCTTCATCCCAACTCTATTTCCTTCCAAAGGGCCTTTGAGATGATGTGCGAGCACCTGCAGATCGGGGCCACTGCCTCTTTGTTCTTCTTCTGCTTCCATCTCCAGAGGGGCATTGCAGGTCAACCGTTCAGATGGGTTTCCTTGAAGCAAGCTAACGGGAAGTTGTTCAAGGCTTACCTTGAATCTATTGGAAATTTTAAGGACATGTTCCTGTTGGTCCAGCCCGTGTCGGACAGGGTGATTCTGAATGTCTTCAAGAGTGTTCCTATGTGCGGCGAGGATAGGGAGCGCGAGCTAAACGAGGAAAATAAACCGAGGATGGAGTTGGTGCAGAAGTTCAAGTTTCACTAGAGCAGGGAGCATTTCAACCATGGGACTGACCATTATATTGTGAAGGCCAATCAGCTGAACCCTGAGGACCAGGCTAGTTACGACCATCTGTTGGCTTTTGTTACGGGAATACCCCTAATATAGCGTATGGGAAAAGGGGGAAGACTTGTTGTTGACAAGGATGGGAGGCTATGTTCGAACCCGATCTTATAAATGTTAAGGAGCTCCTTGAAAGTGAGGAGCCTTTGAAATATTTAGGTAGTCATTTGGTTTTTTGACTTTCCCTTACTCTCTTATCCAATGTTTTGCTGATTTGTTCTTGTTTTGTTGCAGAGAAAATGTCCACTGATCAGGAGCATATCATCAAGAATGCTGCATCCAAGGCTCTAGAGGGGAAACTAAAGAAATCGAGGGCTGATCTTGACGAGGTGTCAAAGGCGAAGAAGGTCGTGGCCGAGGAGAAAGACGTTTGGCTGGCCGCGAAGAAAACTCTTGAGGAAGAGGTAAAAAGGATTCAGGCCACCATGGTTCCTAGTGAGGAGGAGCCAGAGGATGTAAAGGATATGACGCATAGGGGAGAACTGGTTGCTCGCATCCAGCAGACGACAAAGATGGTCTCGGAGCTATCGAGGAGGGCTTTAAGAATGTAGTGGCCCAGATTCGCCTAGTGAACCCGGGAATCGACTTCGATTTTACAGGGACCTGTTTCTTCCACCACATGTTGGATGACCGAATGGTTATCCCTGACTTTCTTGAGGTGGTCGAAAGTCATATGGCCGATTCACTAAGGGTGCTCGTGCAACCAGATACTGATGTGAAGTCAAACTTTTTGTTGTCTCAACCCGCTAGCTAATTTGGACCTTGTTATCTCTTTTGTTCTGTTTGGCCTGCGTTTCACTTTTTGTTGTAATTTGTTTCGGGGGTGTTTGCCCGTTTTATGTAATTTTCAAATAATTCTGGTCCTCGTGGCCACTTATCCACTTTATTTTGGTGGGGGCCATTGTCTCTATTTATGAAATTTTCATGACAAAAGTGGCCCTTGTGGTTGTACTTTGATATTTTTTTGGAGGCGTGAACTTCCCATCGCGAGCTAGGTGTCCTGCCATCGTGGTATGAAGATGACAGAGCTCGTTGGAGTTTTCCACGCTGGGATAAGAATCTGCTTGTTAAAAGAGTGAAGACTTGCCTCTTTGTTTAATTTGAAGTTTCGTGCTTGTACCCAAGCATGCACATGTGGTCAAGAAAGCTATGTTCATTGTTTCGACGAAGCACACCGACTGTATCAATGTTTTAACTATAATATTGCCTTAGTTTTTCGGTATTCTAAGGTCAATCAAGTTGTTCCTCGTGTAGGTTTTCCAGGTAGTAGGCTCCGTTCCACGTCTTTTCATGGACGCAATAGGGGCCTTCCATGTTTGCGGCGAGCTTGCCTTCGTGAGATTCTTTGTAATTTATCTTTTGGACTAGGCTGTTGACTTCAAATTCTTGCTGTATGACTTTGGCATTGTATCATATGGAGATTTTTTGTTTGAGAGAGGCTTCTCGTAAGGCCTCTTACATTCGAATTTCCTCGACAAGGTCGAGCTCCTCCCTTAATGTTGCGTCGTTCATTTATTCGTCAAGGGGAGCTTCAGTCTGTCTGGAGGGCTCTCTGATCTCGATCGGGATGACGACCTTGATTTCGTATGCTAGTCGGAAAGGAGTCTCCCTGGTGGATGAGTGAGGTGTTATTTGATAGGCCTAGAGTACACTATGCAGCTCCTCGACCCATCTCTTTTTGGTTTCATCCAACCTTCTTCTAAGGCCTCACATGATCACCCTGTTTACAGACTTGACTTGTTCGTTTGTCTGCGGGTGCTCGACGGATGCGAAGTGGTTGATGGTGCTTAACTTGGCAATGAATTCTTGGAAATTTTTGTCCGTGAATTGCGTCCCGTTATCGGTGACAATTTCTTGGGGAATGCCGAACCTGGAAAGAATGTTTCTTTTGTAGAAATGGAGAATGTTTTGTGTGGTTATTCTGGCTAACACTTCTGCTTCTATCCACTTAGTGAAGTAATCCACATCTACAATTAGGTATTTATTTTGGTCCGATCCTACCACGAATGGTCAGAGGATATCCAGGCCCTACCATGCGAAGGGCCAGGGGGACGATAGGGACTTGAGTTCACTCGGAGGTGCCAAGTTCATGTCTTCGTGGCATTGGTATTTGTCACATTTCTTTACATGCTCGTTGGCGTTGTGCTGTATGGAAGGCCAGTAGTATCATGCCTGTAATTCTTTCTTGGCCATGGATCTTCCGCCCAGGTGCTGGCCATTTATTCCTTCATGGATTTCTCGCAAGATGTGGGCTACTTTGTTTTCTTCAACACATTTGAGGAGGGGAATGGAGAATCCCCTTCTTTATAATCTATCTTCAACCAAAATGTAGGAGCAGGATCTTCGCCTGACTATGCTTGCCTCTTTCTGGTCGGTTGGTAATTCTCCTTTTGTGAGGTAGTTGTATATTAGGGTCATCCAACAGTTACTGTCTCCTATGGCATATACGTCTAGAGTCGAGGAGGGTTTTTCGATGCTCGGTTGAGGAAGTATTTCTTGTATTACCGATTTGTTTCCCCCTTTCTTCTTCGTGCTCGCCAGTTTTGACAGGATATATGTTTGGGTGTTACGTTCGTGGGGAACGTGTTGTACGTCTACGGACTCAAACTTCTTCATCCTTTCTTGTACCAAAGTCCACTATTAAGTGAGATAGTCGTTTTTGACCTGATATTCTCCCCGTACTTGAATTTCAACGAGCTAGGAGTCTTTGAAGATTTTCATTCTTCGGCCCCTAGATCTTTGGCCAAGCACAACTCTGCTAGAAATGCTTCGTACTCGGCTTGGTTGTTCGAGGTCGGGAAAGACATTGTGAGGGAGACTTCGATCAAGATTCCATCCTCGTTTTCCAATATAGTGCATGCTCCGCTCACTGTCGAATTAGAGGCTCCTTCAATGAAGATGGTACATTTGTGTGTCTCGTTTGAGGAGGCCGGTGAGGTCATCTCGGCCATAAATTCGCCAGTACTTGAACCTTGAGGGCTCTCTTGATTTCGTATATGATATTGAACTCAGAGATCTATAATGACCATTTAAGCATTCTGCCTTCCATGACAGGTCGACCGAGTAACTGTTTTATTGGTTGCTCTGTCCGAACAATAATTTTGTGGATCAAGAAATAGTGTCTCAGCCTCCTTGTTTCATTGATGAGCACTAAGGCTACCTTCTCGATCTGCTGATACCTTACATCAGGACCTTGTAAGGCTTTGCTCGTTAAATATATGGATTTCTGCCTTTCGGGGGTTTCTCGGATGAGGGCAGCGCTCACGGCCTTAAATGTTACAGCCAAATAGAGGTAGAGGATCTCTTATTTATCTGGTCGTGAAAGGACTGGTTATTGTGACATCTCCCGATTCAAGTGGACGAAGGTGCATTCACACTCCTTGATCCTCTCGAAGGCTGCCTCTTTACGGAGAAGTTTGAAGAGTGGAAGTGCGTGTTGGCCATATTTTTCCGCGAAGCGAGGTAACGAGGTGAGCATTCCGTTTAGGATTTTAATATGTTTCTTCGAGTTCAACATTGGAAACTCAGAAATGCCCGACATTTTTTGGGGTTAGCTTCGATTCCTTATTTCGTTAGGTAGAAACTGAGGAATTTACATTCCCGTACACTGAAAGTGCACTTTTCTGGGTTGAATCACATTCTGGATTTCCTTTCCTGCTCGAAGACTTTCATTAGGTGGAGAGCATGGTTGGTTTCTTCTCTGGACTTGACTATCATATCTTCTATGTAGACCTAAGGCATGTCTCATATTTCTCATCGGAAGACCTTGTTCATCATCTGTTAGTGCGTAGCCCTGGCATTTTTCAGACCGAAGGGCATTACGTTATAGTAATAGTTACCCAACTCGGTCATGAAGGTCTTGTACTTTTTGTCCTTTTTAGCCATGAGGATCTGGTTGTATCCAGAATACACATCCATGAATGACAGTAATTTAAAACCTATAGAGTTATCAACTGATTTGTCAATATTGGAGAGGGGATAAGCATCTTTCAGGCAAGCCCTGTTGAGATCGGTATAATTAATGCACATACGCCATTTTCCATTACTCTTTTTCACAAAAACTACATTAGACAACAAGGTTGTGTACTAGGGTTTAGAAATAAGATTTGCCTCTAGGAGGTCTTTCACAGCCTCCTCGGTAACCTTCGATTTCGATGGGGACTGTCGGCACCTATGTTGAGCAACTCCCTCAATGGCAGGATCTATCACCAAATGATGGCAGGCTATCTTTGGCTCTAAGTCGGGTATCTCTGGTGCACTCCAGGCGAAGAAGTTCGCATTCTATCTGATGCATGCCTTCAACTTTCTTTTTGCCAAGTCGGAGAGGCCAACTCTGATTTTGACTCCTCTAGATGGATCGTCGCCCAGGAGAATGATTTCAAACTCCCCATATGGGATTGGGCCCACATGGTGCGCGGGCTCCTTGCAGCTCGTAGTCAAGGAGGAGCTTTCTACTTCTAGTAGGGGCCCTTTTCCTTTTCTCTTCTGTTCTTGGAGATCTTCCTTTGTGAACCTTTTATCGAGGTCAGTTGCATCGACATGTGGTAATGGATATGGCTCTTCATAACTACTGGGCATGGCAGCTTTGCTGCTAATGGAGCTCAATCCTTTGGCAGCAGCTTCAAAACATCTTCTTGCTGCCTGAATTTCCCGTGCAGGGTGGCGACGAGTCCCTGCTCGGTGTAATACTTCATTTTAAGGTGCACCGTGGAGTGAATTGCTATCAATTTGCCCAGGGTGGGCCTCCCAAAAATGTACTAATATAATAAAGGGCAATCCACCATAAGGAACTACATCTTGATCGACCTGGTGGTTTCAGCCGCCCTAAATGTGATGATCAGCTCGACATATCCCTAAGGCTTGGTGACAGAACCGTCAAATTCCTGGAGGTCAAAACCAACATAAAGGGTCAGGTGGGTCTCATTTAGCTTTAGAGTGGTGAACAACTGAGGGTACATTATGTCTAGCGAGCTGCCTTGATCAACCAAGATTCGCCTGACATTGAAGTTGGCCATTCCTGTTCTTACGAGCAGAAGAATACTGGAGTTAGGAGCCCTCATCGGAAAGCCCTTCTTTGTAGAATGCAATGGGGATGGAACTCTCCCTAACTTTATCGAGGGTGGCACTCTTCTCGGAGCTAACATCCATGAGTTGCTCGAACCATCTCTTGACTGAGACCAATTTACAATTGTTGAAGCCCCCCGCCAGATATAACCATCGCCGCTGGAAATGTCTCCCAAGGGCTATGCGTTGTGAAGTATAGAGGGACTCTGTCCTGGTTGGGGAAGTATAAGTCCTCGGGCCTGGTGATGCTTAGGGTGACGGGCATGAGGCTTGTGTCTGGGGAAGGCTTCTCTTCTTCCACTTTCTTGGATTCTTAGGCGTCTTCGCAGGCACCTTCTTTCTTTTTATACTATTTGAGATGCCCATCTAGGATGAGTATCTCGATGGCATCCTTCAGGTGGATGAAGTCGTCCGTATTGTGCCCATCACTTTTATGAAACCCAGTATTTGCTTTTGTCTGTCCCAGGTTTGGACGGTGTTTGAAGGAGAAAGCGTACCCCAGCTTGCTTGAACTTTGAGTTGGCACATTCTGTCAAAATCCGCTCGTGAAAAGCGTTAAGTGGGGTGTAGTCATGGAAGAAACTGGATGCCCCCCTGTAGTCTTTTGAATCATTTGATTTGTCCTCCCTCTTCTTTTCCCCTTTCTGACGGGATGTCAAGCGCTCGTCATTCTTTGAGACTTTTGCATTTTCACGATGTCGCGAATCTCTCATATTGTTAGCGGCCTCTTTCTTCTCGTACTAGATGTAGGTCTATGCTTTGTGAAGAAGGGAATCCAACATTGTAGGAGTCTCAATGCCAACAACTTTGGCGAAATCATTGCGAGGGTGCAACCCCACTCTCGGAGGTACTTCTTCATTCTGTCGGTCATGGTGACTTGGACAACTTCCTGGTTGAACCTTTCAATGTATGCTCGGAAGGACTTATCCTTCCCCTGGATGATGGCCTCGAGTGCAACTTTCGACTTGGGATGGCGGTGTGATGCCGTGAAACTCCTGGAGAATTGTATTCTGAAGCCCTCCCATGAACTGATGAAATCATCGGGGAGGCTCTTATACCAAGCCATGACTCCCTTGCTAAGCGTTGTTGAGAATAATCGACATTTGATTGCTCCCTGATAACCCCAATAATCGAGCAGTGCATCGATGTTTTTGATGTTCTCGTATGGATTTTTTGTGCCATCGTATGTCCCAAAGTATGGGGGTTTCTCGAGACCGACAGGAAGTGGGGTATCCATGATCTCCCTAGATAACGGGCCACGGGGCTCGTCGTCATTGTTATGATCAAGAGAAGCTGGCAGGGAGTAGTTATTCCTTCCTCGTAGGAGGTTGCCATCCCGACGAGGAGTGATGCTTCTTGGATGTTGTCTTGGTTTGGGCGACTGAGAACGGTCATGATCAAGCCTCTGATCGTTCTTCATTTCCTTGGACATCAGGGAGCGTCGATCTCTCTAGGTAGGTGTGCGACCTTGTTTCTTGAGGAAAGAAATATATTGCCTCTCTCATACGGGAAGACAACCAAGTCTTGGTGGTGATTGTTGTACCCCAAAATTTTCCCTCCTATTTTCAAGACGAATTGATTCAAGACACTCCCTCAGGATCATAAAAATTTCCAATGCTCAAGACTCCTCAAGGATTGATCAGACAAGTCCTCCTCCTAAGAAATTCACCTAAAACTAGAGTTTTATTTTTCTCAAGTAAAATTGAGCTTCTAATGCCTCAAGTGGGTTTCATTGTTCCTCATATGCTTCAAAGAATCCTCATGTCAGGTTTCAGGCTTTGCTTCACAAGTTTGCTTAGTTAATTGCTCAGATGAGTGAAAAATCAGTTGTATTGGGTAAAAGGTCAACATTGATAAATCTACAGTCAAACTTCAAATATTTTTGATTAACATCAATATTTTGAAGTCACATACATCATTTGGTCAAGGTTTGATCATGATTCATCAAGAAAACTCAAGATTCATCAAAAGTTACTAAATTAGGGTTTTTCTTAAGGAGAAGTCAATTGAACTTTGACCAAGCATAACTTTCACATACTTCATCAGAAATTTATAAATCAAAGCCTATCTTTAAGTAAATTCAATTCTCTACAACTTTGTCTCTCTAAGCTCAAGGCCAAAAGTGCTTCATTTAGAGATACGAGCCAAAACTTTACAGGTCATTTTGAAAGTCAACAAAAAGAGACTTTTTGTGAAGGCAATTTACATCAAGTTAAAGACTTCAAATGAAAAAGTAATCAACATGAAAGTACTAGGAGGCATATTGATGTTTCCAAAAAGTCCAAGATCACCGTCATATGACAAAAATTGAGAGAGTTATGATTGGTGCAAGTTGAGCAAAATTTGTGAAATGCATATAACTTTCATTGAAAAATTTTGAAGTTTTGGACTAATGGGCCAAACTTTTGAGGTTCAAACATGTCTATAACACCTTAGAGGACCTCTAAGTCCATTCATGCATCATTTTAATTTTAATTTCATTTATTTTGATTTTTATTCATTTAAATTCAAAATTAAATCAAATAAATATTAAAAAAAAGGTATAAGGCATAAAAGGCTCGTGATCTAAATCTTTTAGAGGCCCAAGGTCATTCTACAAACCGTGTAAACTTATTTGTGAATCAAATATTCATTGGTTTTGGATGATCTTAACTAATTTTCAAACAAAATCAAAGATATGATTTCATGAAGTATCCAAGCCCACCATTTAACCTGATCTTCTCTTCTATATGCATTCGTCACATTCAGAACAAAAGAAGGATGGATAACAACTTGTAGAGCCAACCCTAATTCTTCAAATTCTGCAAAGAAACTAGGGCATGAGCAAGCTTTTTCTCCATTAAGTTTCAATCAACTTTGAGCATTCCATCAGCTTCTTGGGACCTCTAGGAGTCGTTCCCAATCACTACTCAAGCCTACAACATCTCAGAACTCTCCAACCAAACATCTTCGATTTGTTCATGTTTCGTGATTTCAAACTATTTATTCATGCAATATAAATGAATTCTATGCATATATTCGTGCTCATATTGATGATTGGAATTGTTTTGAACCATTATTTCTAAGTTTGAATGCAGGTATCACAATTCACCATTGCTAGGGCTCGAAGCTCTCAAAGTTTTGAAACCCTAGCTACAAGCCTTTTCAGTCAAAACTAACACCACCATTGAATTCGTGAGGTCTCAATTAGTGGATCGGGATAATTTTCTTTTTCTTTTTTGCTTCGATTTCGCAGGTTTGGCATTTAGTCTCCCCGGAGAAGAATGTGGCGCCACCGTTGGTGGTGGTGCTGACCTGAGTGAAGGGCCTGTGTGGCTCCCTCCCTCTCTCTGATTGGTCCATTCAAAATAACTGACCCCACCACTAGCATGCGTGTACAATTATTGTTAATTTCAGATTTCTATAATTTAACTTGTTTTATATATATTACGCGTTATTGAATTGATGCGAAATAACTATGACTAGATGGTAAGAGAGACGCATGTTGAACGAGAAGACGTGGGTTAGATTCCCCCTTTTGTCAAATCCTTTCTTTATTTTCTAGGTTAACGCAGGTTCATTATATGTTGATTGATACTCATTCTCAATCACAAACAAGCAGCTGGCCTGATGGGCGAAGCTATCACCTTTGAGCCAAAGGGGGGTTCGATCCCCACCCCATGCATCTTATTTTCTCAATTTTTTTCTAACCCATTTTTTCATTCCATTTAATTATTTAATTTTCTAATTAATCAATTAGCCAAAAACCCTAAAATACCTTTTCAAAACATAATTAGTTTTAATTTATTTCTTAATCAATTAATTTTCTTTAATTAGATTTTAGGTTTTTTTTTGTTAATTAAAATGAATTAGAAATTAGGTTTTTCTTCATTACTTTTAACACTTAACTTATTTTCTACAAAAAACACCAAAAATATATTTCTAACACATAGAATTTTAAGGTTTTAAAAATCTTTTTCTAACACTTTCATTCATCTTTTGCAAGTTATTTTTTTAGTCAAGTGTATAGGACTCACTCTCTAATGTAATAGCTTAGATTTATCTTTTTGCATTTCTTCCTATTATGTAACTACTCACAGGATGTAATAGCTTAGGTTTAATTTTCCGCACTTTACATTCCGCACATTATATTTTTACTTGTTAGTAATTAGGATTTATATGGAAAGACTAAAAATCAAACATAGATAACCCTAATCTCAAGATAAAATAAACTGAATTAACCCAACCACACTTGCACCTTTAGGGAAACCTCTCTTGTTGCCTTATGGATATTATTCATGTCTCTCGAAAGTAGGGATATTTTAGCAAAGACCCTCGATACAATCATCATAGTCCCTATGATACAAAATATCATAGTCCCTCAATGTCTCTCGAGTTTCCTATGAAAAGATGATCTAGTCCCTCGATGACCCTACGAATATGATGATTGTCCCTTCAATACAATTGCTAAAGTATCCTTACATGTTGCCTTTTATGACCATATGATTACCCTACGCCTGTCCCGTCATATCAAATAGATAAGATTACCTACCAACTAATGGTATAGATAATACTATTTACAAAGGAAAAGGAAAAGAGTAGGAAATACAAAAACCTGGTGGATAGGACTCTTAAATGCTTGCTCACAAACAAAACATTTTCTCACATCATACTTTCAAAATAATAAATATTTCACGAAACACTTTGTATACACTCTTGAGGACTGATACAAGAATTATAACAAAGTCTGCCTCACATTGGAATTTCAAAATATTTTCAAACAATTCACACACAAAAAACAAGTGAGCTAAGAAATTAAGATCCCGTAGATAAATACTGATGTAAAGGGTGCTAACACCTTCCCTTTACATAATTTACCCCCTGAACTCAAAATCTTTCAAAGGTCTTTCCTGTTCTTTTCACCTTTCCTAAATATTGGATAAAAGAAAAGTCGGTGGTGACTCTTGCTAACTGCGCATTTAAGATAACATTAAAAAAGCCAGTTCTCCCACCGTATTACAGAACTGGAGACCTTACTGGGAGGTAAACTCAAAAAGAGGGGTTACCTTAAAGTTTAGATCACTTTTGCTGGTTTAATTGTTTGAATTGTTTGCTTTAAATTTAAGGGCTTGTTTGGGTATTACTTGTGTGAAAGATCCTACACCCAGATCTAGTGATTCCTTAGGTAAGTAGAAATAGATCATAAAGACTGTACGGTGTAAATCGATATGGTTAATATGATAGCTATAATTAGTGTGACACTTTGGTTTGTACTGATGTTCCTTGAGTCAGTCAAGGATAATATTAGGCTTCTGTGTGGTGTCGTTAACACTAACTTGCTTTTAGAATCTTAATTTACCCATCTTGGCCATTATAAAGTAGTGAGATCACCGACTTTGGTGCAGTCTAAAGTTGGTTGATACTCGAGGCTACGCTCATTGAGATTCGACTTTCAGGATGTTTTTGGTGGTAAGTCAGTTATTGTGCTAAAATAAAGCCTTCGAGAAAGATTTGTGATATGAGATTCTTAAAACCCGGTTACTATTTTAGGAAAGGTTGAACCAACTTAACTTCAGTGGGGAAGGGTACTTACCTATGGACTTCATGCAGGCCTTTAAACCTAAGGATCTTATGTGACTTGTTTGTGTTTGCTAATTATTTAACATGAACATAACATCATGACATCATCCCATCATTTTCACTAACCATTTCAAGGACCTGGGGATTTATCTTTGTTCTTTGTTGCAGATCATGGCCTCCGCTTGCAGAAACACTATCCAAATCAACTTTGTAAGGGTACCTTCCAAGCTTAAGGAGATAGTCTCAAAGATTCCCGAAAATTCTCAATTCACCAAAAGGCATGGTTATCTACTCAGTTTGGTTACCTCAAGTTTTGAAGAGGACATGATGAGTGTCCTGTTCCAGTTCTTTGATCCTAAGCATCACTATTTTACCTTCCCAGATTATCAGATGGTGCCTACAATGGAAGAGTTCTCTAAGCTACTCGGAGTACCTATTCTTGATCAGACACCCTTCACCGGCTTAGAGAAATTTCCAAAACCTGAAGTTATTACAACAACCTTACATATGAAGCGGATAGACATTGTATCTAATTACTCCCTAATCTAGCCCAATTCATAGAGGTGACGCCATCAAAATATTTCTTACTCATAATCATGTGCCTACTTTGCTTGGAGATATCTTTCACTCTCTTTACGCTCTTACTATGGGGGACGAGGGACTCTCATGTGTTGCATACATTTACTATTCAGGTGGTTTATTTCGCACCTTCCCTGATTAGTGATGAAGAATGAGCAAGGTTTGAGGTGGTCTCGAAGGATGATGTCACTCTCTCATTCAAATATCTATTGGTGTTCCCTATCTCAGGAGGACATCACTATTATTGACCGACGTGGGGAATTCCCTAATGTTCCACTCCTTGGCATAATGGGAGGTATTACTTACATCCCTTCTCTAGCTCTACGTCAATTTAGTTATGCCCGAAGAGACGGTCCTCATGATATGCTTATCTAGGGTATTATATTCTATTACGAGAACGATCCTCAAGGCTAACATCAAAGGTTTATACGTTCTTGGGGCATGGTGAACAAGATAGATAGCAAGACTTTGGGACCTAAGAACTCCATCCCTTTGGAGCCCTACCTCAGATGGGTGCGATCTCATGCTAAAAATCTTATAATGCTATATCCTATTGTCCTACCAGTAATTGTGGAGCCTGTTGTTGAAGGATATGTTCCACATACCATTGTTCATCCAGATATGCCTACTAACCTTTAATAGCTACAAAAGTCTTGGATTCAATTGAAAGAAGAAAGAGACACCTTTGAGGCTCAGTTTTATGCTAGCAAGAAGAAAGTGTTGGAGCTGATAAAACGAATTCACGAAGAGCAGAGCCTTAATGAATATGTCAATGCAAATAGGAATCGTCCATGGGAGACTCGAGTCTTAGGTCTTAGGAGTTCATAATTTGTTTCCTTGAATTCCTTTTGTTTTCATTGTAAGCCTAAGAGGCAGTTATAATTTGAACTTACTAATAAGAGGGTTTTTTTCAGTATTATTTTTTATTAACAAATTTAAATCCCATGAGGTCCTTGAAAACATTGCATATGCATCTACATGCCATACATATTATTTCAAAACAGTTTTCCAAGACAGGTTTATCATCTTCTTGCTGTTTATTTCAGCAGAAATGGCTCTCGAATAGACGGTAAAACATCTTCAGGCTCAGAATGCTCAGTTCCAAGAGATGTTCCTAATCTTAGTCAAGGGGCAAGAAGAATTGAAGAAACTCATCACCAAATAGAATAAGAAGAAGACAAAGAAACCAATCCGTATCCTTTACATGGGGAAAAGGTTCAGAGGTCCAGTCAAGCAAGCTTAAGATCTTGATATCCCATCAGACGAAGATGATGAACAGGATGAAGATGGTAAGAGTGTTAAAACTGAGAAGAAAAGCAAACATGGTTCTGACAAATGTTCTGATGAAGAGGAAGAATTTTATTTGGACGAACAATATCCCCCTGATGATGAGAAGTATAAACTGTTAGAAGAGCGTCTAAAAGCTATAGAGATTCAGAAGGTGGTTGGCTTGACCTTTGAGGAATTGGGTTTAGTCTCGGGAGTCATCATTCCTCCTAAGTTCAAAACTCCTACCTTTTCTAAGTATGATGGTGTTTCTTTCCCAAATCTGCATTTGAGATCATATGTTCGGAAAATCCAACCACACACTACTGACAAGAAATTGTGGTTGCATTTCTTCAAACAGAGTCTTCCTGGAACATAATTGGAATGGTACTATCAACTTGAAAGTACCAATATTCATACATGGGAATATTTGCTGTAACTTTCTATAGACAGTATCAGTATGATTCTGATTTGGCACCAACCCGCATGCAACTACAGAGTATGTCCATGGGTTCTGATGAAGGCTTTAAAGAGTACGCACAAAAATGGAGAGATCTTGCAGGCAGAGTTCAACCTCATTTAGCTGATAGGGAATTGTTTGACATGTTCATGAGTACACTAATAGGTCCTTTCTATAATCACCTACTTGGAAGTTCTTCAACCGGTTTCACTGAGCTGATATTGACAAGGGAACATGTTTAGAATGGAATCAGAAGTGGTAAAATTCAGGTGGCTACATCTTCGAATACTGCGAAGAAGTCATACAATAGTAAGAAAGAATCCAATGCTGTTTACAGCCAGAAGGGTCGTAATAAGAGCGACCACAACCAATCTGTGAGGGCAATTCTGATCTCTAATCCTGAGCCAGTGCAACAACAACAACAAAATAATCAATGTAGGAAAGTCGTACCAAGGAGATAGTTCACAAAAATCAATATGCCGTTGTCTCAAGAATTGCAACACATGTTGAAGGCAAAGCTGATTACATTGAAGGATCCTCCTCAGAATCCCAATACTTCTTCTCCCAACTATAATCCCAATGCAAGGTGTGCATATTACTCCAACAGCCCTGGACATGACACTAATGGTTGTTGGGCTCTGCAAAATAAGATTCAAGATATGATTGACTCTAAGGAGATTGAATTTTACCCTCCTAAGACTCTTAATTGATTACCTCTCCTATGCCTAATCATGACAAGATCGTTAATGATGTTCATGATGTTTCTTATGTTTATGATGTGAGTAACTTGACTACTCTTCTGATGATTGTTAAGAAGAAGATGTTGCAAGCCGATTTATTTCCGGGTTGCGTTGAAAATTTCTACCATTGTGCGTCCCAATCCAATGGTTGTGTGCTGATGAAGGAAGGTATTTAGCGTTTGATGGATGACCGTGTAATTTTATTTGAGAAGATTCCTTCTGTGAATAACTTAGGTGAAAGCTTGTCACAAGGCCTGAAGCTTGAAGATGTGTCTATGATTACAATTTCCAGTACTCTTGTAAGGATCACTTCTAAGGTTCCTGTGAAGATTACTTCTGAGCCTAGGGTTACTCCTCCGATCATTACCGCACCTGGGCCAATTCCATATTCCTCCGACAAGGCTATCCCTTGGAATTATGGAGCTTATGTCTACTACCATGGCGTCAAGCAAGAACCATTGAATGTCAAAAGTGAAAATACTGAAGTTGCTGATCCCAATGTTGGAAATATTGTTGGGACTCATAAGGTTACCAAAAGTGGAAGGGTTTTTTCTACATAGATCTCTGTAAAGGCTGTTACTACACCAGTTCGTATCACTGCTACTGAGTTAACTACTGAGAATCGAGGGAAAGAACAAATGATTGAGCCTTCCCAGACCGAGGCACCAAAAGAGGTTACTGTTGAAGATACCTCTAAGAAAGGGATGGAGGAAGAACTGAAGATTATTTGAAAGAGTGACTATAATATTTTTAAACAGTTGGGGAAGACTCCCTCCAAAATATCTATGCTATCTATGTTGTTGTGCTCTTAAGACCATGCTCAGGCTTTGGTAAAATTTTTGAAATCCGTTCATGTACCACAGGAAATCTCAGTTGATCAGTTCGAAAATTGTGTTGCTAGCCAAAGAATTGATAATGGGATAGTATTTTTTGACGCTGATCTGACTCCCACAGAAAGGAACCATAATAAGGCCCTACATGTCTCTATTGAGTGTAGGGGCGCTACCTTATCTCATGTGTTAGTGGATATAGGTTCCTCATTGGATGTATTGCCAAAAGCCGTTCTAGACAAACTTGACTATTAGGGAGTGTAATATGGTGGGAGAACTGACTTGGGTGTTTTGTGTTTTATCGCAATTGTTGCGGATAGCAAGAGTCGCCACCGACTTTTCTTTTATCCAATAAAGGAAAGGGTGAAAAGAACAAGAAATACCTTTTGAGAATTTTCTTGAGTTCAGGGGGTAGGTTATGAAAAGGGAAGGTGTTAGCACCCTTTTCATCCATAGTTATCTACAGGGTCTTAGTTGCTTGATCACTTTGAAATGCTTTGTTTGAAATGTGTTTATGATGTGTTTTTGAAAGTATTTTTGAAAAGTGCCTTTGTTTAGGAGAACTTTGTAATGATTCTCGTCTCTATAAGAATGCATACAAAGTGTTGAATTTTGAAAATATTTCATTTGAAAGTGTTGTTGTGTTTGAAAGATGTTTTGTTTTGAAAAGTTGTGATTAAGCAACTATGAGCATTCTACCTACTCAAAAAGTCTTAGTTCTTTTCCTCCTCCTTTAGATATTGTTATCTTACCATTGAGTGATAAGAAGCCCTATCATTGGATGTGAAGGGACGGGCGTGGGTCGTCAAATAGTCATAGAAGGAAACATTGTAGGATACCTTAGCCATTTGTCGTAAGGGTCTAACATAGTTTACCGAAGGCAACGTTGAAGGGTCATAGAGGGACTACAATCTTATACTCGAGGGTCATTGCTAAAGTATACCACGTTTGAGGGACATGACTATTTTTCTTAAGGCAACAAATGTGGATTACCCTAGAGGTGCGGGTGTGCAAGTGTATTGATTTCATTCATTTTTGTCTTGAATTAGGGTTATCTACTTATTGATTTTAAGTCTTTCCATACACACCCTAATAACTAGCAATAATATTGAAAGCGATAAATTATGGAATTTTAAAGTTCTACGCTATTATATCTTTTTTGGGGATGGGGATACAAGTTTGTGAATGGGGGATGAAAGCAATAAAGTTCTAATTATGCTATTACAATCATATTGAATATTGAATATTGAATGACAATAAAAATATAAAGGAATATAAAGATAATGTAAAAAAGAAAAAATTGGTTTGAGAATTTTTTTTATGTATTGACACATGAGCTTATGCATTGACACGAAAATTTTATGTATTGATGCATGCGTTGGCTCATACTGCTTTGTATTGGCTCATATCTGTTCTTTGCCCCTGGAAATCAAAATCAACTCAGTATGAGTCGACACATAGGGTTTTGTATCGACTCATACTCATTTGTGTCGACACATGCAAGCTTTGTATCGACTCATACTCATTTCTAGCTCTTGGAAGTCAAAACAACTGAGTATGAGTCGACACATAACGGTTTTGTATCGACTCATACTGCTTTGTGTCAACATATACGCATTTTGTGTTAACTCATAACCTATTTTATTCATAATATGTGTCGACTCATAGTGTTTCGTATCGACTCATACTGCTGTTTTTTACTTCTGTCATTGTTTTGCTACATGTAAAAGTCAGTTCTCAACACATGGTTAGTGAAAATGAAAAACAAGCAAATGGTTGGTTTCAAGGCAATGATGTATACATTTTATATTCACAAATGAACCATTAATGATGATTTTTATGAAGAGTTCAAAGTCAATAAAACTTACCTTAAAACTGAAATTTGCCTTTGAGTTTGAGTTGGAGAAATCAACTTGCAGGTGGCTGTTTTTGAGTTTTGAAAATAGTGATGTTACAGAAGTTGTTCTTGATTTTGAACAACTTCTATATGATGTATGTGGAGTTTTGGATGTTTTGTTTGGACAGAACTTGCAAGGTGTGATAGGTTCAAAGGGTTTGGACTTCAAAGCTCAAAGATGGAGGTTTTTATGGACAGTTCTGGTTTTTAGAGTATGAAGGGGGTTTGAGGATTTTTCAATACACAAGAATCTCTCTATTTTCTCTCTCTTTTTCTCTTGCAAAGTCTCCATCTATTTATAGGAAAAAGGTTTATGAACAAGGGGTGAATAGGTTTACAAGACATCATGTTATGGTCTGTGTTGTACCCCAAAATTTTCCCTCTCACTTATCAAGAATTTTCTCACAAGATCTCCTTTGGCTCAAGACTGCATTTGGGTTGATCAACTCAAGACACCTCCTCAAGCACTAATGACTAAAAATTAGGGTTTGAGATTGCACAAGGATTTTTGAACTTCCAATTCCCCATATAACTTTCATGGATCATTATGGACCCCAAAGATTACTCATGTCAAGTTTCAAGCCTTGGATCACACTTTTGATCAGTCAATTGAATAGTTGACCTAAAAATCATCTGTATTGGGGAAAAACTCAACCATAGCCAATTTACCGTCAAACTTCATAATTTTTTATCCACATCAACATTTTAGACCCATATGTATCATTTGATCAAGTTTGAACCATAATTCCTCAAGAAATTTGATCAAATCTCTAAAAGGGCAAAATGATCAAAATTAGGGTTTTGACTAAGAAAGGGCAATTTCTGATTTTTGATCTAGCAAATGATCAATTGGTTTAAGGCATGATCTAAAGAGTCTAATTGCATCATTTTTACCTAGTGACATGATTCAAAACATTGCAAATCCATTTGATTGACAGATGAATCTTTGCAGTCAACTGATCAAAAGTCAACTGTATACTGAAAAGTCAAACTTTGACTTTTTGGTCAAATTCAAGTACCAAAGGTCATAATTCATCAAAACATGTGAAAATATGAAACTTTTTCATCAAGAAATCAATAATTCAAGATTTTATTTTGAAAAGATGAAATTTCTTAACTTAGAAATTTTTCTAAGTATAGAAAATTTCTTATTTTTTCACAACTTTGAGCCAAATTTTCACCATGATGCAAGATGATTCAAAGGAAACTTCTAACATGAAAGTTGTAGATCTCCATGAAATCTATAACTTTTATTCACACAACTTCTCCTAAAAATTCTTGGATCTCAAGTTATAATTTTGTGAATACATGCTCATGAACTAAAAATGACTTAGTGAAATTTTGCCCTAGTTAGGTAGATTTTTGACCTAACTTCATGGTAATTTTTCACATAGTTCCAAGGGGAATATTCAAAGTAAATTCAAAGATCAGTTATAGAGTACATTGCAAGCTTTCCAAAATTTCCAAGAAATCCTTGAGATCATTCTTGAGTAGGGAGAATCGAAGACATGAAGTTGGTGTTTTGTCACTTGGATTACAAGTCATTTTGTGAAGAACATTGGATCCAATCCTCAAGCATGCTATACAAATCTCACTTTGCAGGATTCTAACTTAACTTTCACTCCATAATTATATGTTTTCACAACTGTTGAAAGCTTTAATCCAAGCATTCAATGTATTGTACAAATTTAATTCCATTTTGGGAAGAAAGACAACATTGCCATTTTAGAAAAGCAAGCTTTATGCAAAGTCAGCTTGCATTGAGCCTTGCATTTGTTCTTTCTGCATAAACACACTCTACACAATCAGAACAAGTGCGTTTAAAGGTCTCATCCCCCCTACAAGCTTTTTACTTCACATTGAAACCATGCTTGCTAGCTTTGCTTCAAAAACAAGTAACCAAGCAAAACACGTGAGTTTTGAAATCTGAGTTGTTACAAGTCTTGAAACCTCTTGCTTATAAGTATACACACTATTTGCAAGTTGACACACGAATGCTAAGACTCCAAAACACTTCCAAGCACTCTGCAACTCAGAATCTGCCATAACTTGACAGTTTTGAACCTCACACAACCATCTCCAAATCCACTCGTGTGTATTAAGTTTTAACCACCCAAACACTTAATATACATCATATCAAAGAAATCCATACCCTTGTTTCCTCACGGTAACTCCTCCATCACTATCCATCATTTTCAAATATCAAGCTTGCAGGTTGACTTGAACAGAGAGATTCAGGGACTTTCAAGGAAAAGTAAGAGTTGGGATACCTTAAGGAGGTCCAGGAAAGCTAAACAGATCCTCAGGCCTTCTCAAAAGTTTATCAAACTTCATTCATGACTCCAGCTGCAAGAGGTAAAAACTCCAACTTCTATATCTTCATACAAGTATCATTTGATCCTGATTTGTGAAAACAAAATGTGGAAATCCTTGCTCTAAAGCTAACCATGTTCATAGTTTCCATTTATATTGAATGTGCATAGAGAATTTTGGATTTGAAATTTCTGAGAAAATTAGGTTTTAATTTAGGGCCATCAAAATTAGATCTTATCTTTGATAGTTAGTTTACATAAGTTATATGGTTGAATTCGTGGGAAGAAACACCACAACTTTCATGTTTACATTTTCCATTTTCATTGAGAAATGAGCAAGTTACAGGAACCATGGTTGGAGGTTGAAGATGAAGTCATTTTCAGAACTTGACTTATGTTATGTATTTATCATTTCACTTATATTAAAGGATGTACAGCCACCCCCGTGGTAAGGCATCGTGCGTTATTGCTAGAGGTCATGGTGTGATACGGTGGGAGAACTGACTTGGGATTTTGCGTTTGTGTTCGCAAATGTTTCGGTTTAGCAAGAGTCGCCACCGACTTTTTATTTTATCCTAAGGAAAGGTCAAAAAGCACAGGAAAGACCTTTGAGATGTTTTCTTGGGTTCGGGGAGTAGATTATGAAAAGGGAAGGTGCAATCACCCTTTTCATACATGGTTATCCATGGGCTCTTAGTTACTTGTTTAGATCACTTGCTTTTCTTTTCAATTGTTTGAAATGGTGCTCTTTAATTGTTTGAAATGGTGCTTTGTGTGTGGTTTTGAAAAGAGGCCATCGTTGTGGCAACCTTTGTAATGATTCTTGTTTGAATGTATACAAAGGTGTTTTTATATTTTGAAAAAGTTTTCAATGTTTGAAAGTAGGGTTTTAAAATTGTGTTGTGAAGTGTATTTTGAAAATGGCAAGGATGTTTTTGCAAGCTTTTGATCAAGTAACTAAGAGCTATCTACCCTATTTTACTCAAAGATATTTCTTATGTTTTTAACCCTTTTAACAGTGTTGTTTCACCATTGTATTTGGTGAACAACCTTGTGTTAGGATGTTAAACAGGACAGACGCGGGTCATCATATAGACCATGATAGCAATGGTGTCAAGTATCTTTGGCAATTTTCTTAAGGGACTTGATCATTTTGTTTAGGCAACCAAGATAGCGTCATCGAGGGACTATGATCTTTTTTTTGTTTTTGTTTTGCCAAAGTACTTAACATGCATACCATGGCCCATTTTTGAAGGCAACAAGTGGATTGTAACCCTAGGGGTGCAAGTGTACATTTGTGTTTGATTTTCATGCATTTTTGTCTTTTGATTAGGTCAAACTAATTGTTGGTTTTGATTTGGCATACAAACCCTAATTCTCTAATCATGGCATAATTGAAAGCATTAAGTGCGAAAAAATAAATCTAAGCTATTACAACTTTGATATAGGGAGGGGGGTACAATTTTGAATAGGGGATTATTTTGCAAGAAATATAAAACCCTAATTACTATTACATCCAAATTGAATTCTTTGTGCAAATAAAATAAATGGGCAATATTTAATTAAACAAGATAAATAAATATCAAACAAGATGTATTTATGCCAAAAAAAAGTTTTTTATTTGTTCATGTATGCAAAAGTATTTTTTAATGTAAAAAAGATATAAAGAAATAAATAAAAGATTAATTTTATTTGTTTTCGGGTAAAAACCCTAATTTCTTTAAGAAAATAAATATAATATATTATTTATGTAAAAAAATATATTAATATGTATAAAAAATGAAATATATCTAAAAAAGGTATTTTTTAGTATAAATAATAATAAAAATAAAAATGTAATATTTTTGTATTTTTATTTCTAAGTATTTAATAAAATAAATAAATATATATATATATATATATATATATATATATATATATATATATATATATATATATATATATATATATATATATATATATATATATATATATATATATATATATATATATATATATATATATATATATATATATATATATATATATATATATATATATATATATATATATATATATATATATATATATATATATATATATATATATATATATGTATTAAATATGTTAAGTGTGTATAAAATAAAAATAAAATATTTATTTTTAATATATATATTCAAGAAAATATTTTCAATATGAATAAAAATAAGAAATGAAAATAAAACATTATTTAGATTATTTTCAAGTTTTAACAAATAATATAAAGTATTTAAACCTTTAAATGTTAGAAATAATTAAAATAAATACCAAATAAATGTAAAAAAAATATAAAAATATTTTTGGAGTATTTTTTATATTTGAAAATAAAATATCAAAGTCAGAAATGAAATAAAAATGCAAAAATAATAAAAATATAAAGAAATGGGTCAGGGGGTGTGAAACTGAAAAAGAAGGTGTTAGAAGCAAAAAGCCAAGCCCAGCCCATCAGCTTCATCTTCTTCCTCCAGCACTGTGAAAAACGCGCGCTTGCTACACAAACTCGTATCTCCTATATTTGTGATTTTTTGACAAAACTCAAAACATGAAACTTGTAGAGCATCAAACCACGATTCTAACCATATAAAAAACTTAATCTAACTCTCAAAGACCAGAAAGAATTTCTCTGGCCCTAATTTCTAACCTAGTTTATTCAGAAAGTTCATGGATGAAATTCTCTTAGCACGTTTAATATAAATGAAAATTGAGCATATGTATGGTTTCAGGGTAATGAGTACTACATCTTTCATTCACAAACCTAAGGCTAAATGTTCCTAAATAGAGAGATAGAAGTTCATGAAAAAATCTGTTTCAGCTGAGTTCGAGTTGGACAATGCATCAGCTTTCAGTGAGGCCTGAGGTTATTTGGAGCTTGCTTGATGTTCCCCGAACCTTTCCCAATGCTTACTTTGTTTTGAAGTGGCTTGAATCAACATCTAGAAGTCAACCTGCATAAGCTTGAAACAGAAATGGTGAATACTATAAATGGAGTTACAGTTGGCAATGGAGGTTTGGGACAGCTTGAGTGATTTGAATGAAAGGTATTGGAACTGATTGCAAGCAAAACACACGAGTGGAATGTGATTTGGCTTGTGATTTGCAGGTCCTGCCCTGTTTTGTAAGAAAATGTGGTTTTTTGTGCACAAGGGGGTTTAAGAGGTGAAAGGCTCGTGTTTCTGACTTACAAGGGTATGCAAAACTTGTTTGAAACCTTTGCTTTTGTTGATTTTATCAGATGTGTGTGTTATGGACTTTTGGTATAATGCCTTGGTTTTGAAGCAAAATGTGAGAGTTGACAATGCAAGGCTGTACTGGCTTGGAACCTAGCTGCACAAAGTGGTTGAGCTTTGCCTGACATTAGGGAGCCTTATTATAGCAAAAGGCTTGGTGTATGGCTCAAGAAATGAAACTTGACATAAAGCATGCTTTATGTAAATGGAAGTGTGATCTTTATGCCCAAAATGGAAATGTTCATTGTATAATGCCCCCTTGATCAGAATAACACCAATGTCCAATGTATTTACATTCAATTTTTGAGTTTAAATTGGTTTAGAGGCCTGTAATTATGTACTAAGCTAGTTTGGTCAGATTTGCAACTTGTATGAACATGTATTGGCCATGGTTACAAAGTGAGTTTTTGCCAACTTCAAGCATTCGATTCTCCCTAACCACAAATGTGTTTGAGGAGTTCTTGGAAAATTTGGAAAGCTTGAAACATATACTATAATCATATTTGAAATGTAACTTGATACTCCAAATGGAACTATGTAAAAAATGGCCAAGAAGATGGGTCAAAATCCTGCCTAAACTAGGGCAAAATTTCTCTAAGTTAAAAGTTTTAGGTACCCTTGTTCCAAATATTATAACTTGAGATCCAAGCTTCCTTTGAGAAAACTTTGTGAATCAAGGTTGTAGACTTTGTGATGGACTACAACTTTCATGTTGTAAGTTTTGTTTGAATCCACATGCATCTTGGTGAAAATGTGGGACAAAGTTAGGAAAAATTAAGAAAATTTCATAACTTAGAAAATTTCCAAGTTATGAAATTTTTTCAATTTCAAACCCTAATTTGCAATTTTAGGTTTATTTATGAACAAGTTTCATAATTTGACACATCTTGATGAAAAATGATCCTTGGCACTTGATTTCGACCAAAAAGTCAAAGTTTGACTTTTTAGTATACAGTCAAATTTTGATCAGTTGACTGAAAAATTCATCTGTCAATCCTATGCATTTGAGATCTTTTGAACTTGTTGAATAGGTCAAGATAATGTCATTGAGTCCTTGAGTCCATGGTTGAGCTATATTTGCCATTGGCTAGGTCAAACAGTCAAAAATTGCCTTTGTACAGTCAAAACCCTAAAAATGACCATTTTGCCCTTTTGATGATCTGATCAAATTTCTTGGGGAATTGTGGTCCAAACTTGATCAAATGGTTCAAATGAGTTCATAATGTTGATGTGGGTCAAAATTCATGAGGTTTGACTGTAAATTGGCCACAATTGACTTTTTCCCCAATACAGCTGATTTCTAGGTCAACTGTCCAATTGAGTGGGCAAAAATTTGATTCAAGGCTTGAAACTTGGTATGGGAAAACTTATGAGTCTAACATGAAGTATGAAAATAAATTTGGGCATTGTAGGTCAAAACATCCCTGTGCAAACTCAAACCCTAAGTTAGGTCAACAGTGCAAGGAGGTGTCTTAAGCAGAGCAAACCCTAGCTTGGTCTTGGGTTCCAAGAGCCTTGGATGAGAAATGTTGATAAAATGAGAGGGCAAATTTTGGGGTACAACACATGGGTTCGAGCCTCAGTGCGCTGCCTTTTGCATTTTCTCACATTTTCCACATTTTTTGTCTCTTTGCAACGCTGGGCCTCCACTTCACGGGCCTTTTGTTTTTTTCTAACATTTCCTCCCTATTTCATATTTGCACCCCTGGCCCATTATTATTTTATTTTTTCATTTTATTCTCATTTTATTTTCTTAAATATACTTATTTCAATATTAAAAATCACAAAAATACAAAAAATAGTAGAGTTATATTTTAACTTAGTTTATTTATTTTTTCACAAAAAATATATTTTATTTTGGTCACACTTTATTTATCTTCACTAATTATCTTGTAAATTTAATTAAAACTAAAATATTACTTATTTTATACTAATGAAAATATATTTTTGATACCAAAAAGACTAAAGAATATTTTATAACACTATAATTTATTTTTCAAGACAAAAAATATAAAATATAAAAAATACTTTTTTTTATATACTTCATTCATTTTAATCAATTAAGAAGAATTAGGGTTTTAGTAAATAATCTTTTTCTTAATGAATATTAAACTTGACTAATTATTTTCTTTATCTAATTAGGTTAAAATCAAGACCCTTTTTCTTAAGAAACCAAACAAAAAACCTTTTTCTTTGCATTTATAATTCTTGCATATTTAATTCATTTTGTATATTATTTATTCCAATTCTTGTATAAATTCAATTTGGTTGTAATAGATTAATTAGGTTTATATTATTGCAATCCCCATTCATAAATTGTATACCCCCTCCCACAAATATTGTAATAGCGTAGTAACTTTAAATTTCGCAATTTATCGCTTTTACATAATATGCTAGTAATTAGGGTTTTTATGGAAAGTTAAAATCAATCAAATAGAAAACCATAATCCAAGACAAAAAACAAGCATGAAAATAACACACTTGCACACAAGCACCCCTAGCGTTATCCCACTTGGTTGCCTTACAAAAATGGCCATATTACGCATGTAAGGTATCTTAGCAAAAACAAGCAAATACAAGATCATAGTCCCTCGATGACGCTATTCAAAGTTGCCTTACAAAATGATCTTAGTCCCTCAAAAGGAATGATAAGATACCTTGCAACATTGCTAATCATGGCTATACGATGACCCACTCTCGTCCTGTTTACATCCAAAGATAGGGTTTCTTACCGAATCAATGGTAAGACAACAGTGTCAAAGGAAAAGAAAATGAACAAGAAAGACATTTGAGTAGGTAGTTTGCTCCTAATTACTTGCTCCATTTCAAAACAAACATCCTTGATATTTTCAAAACAATCACATACACTTTCAAAACATCTTACAAAACTTGAAAACATTTTCAAAATATCAAACGTCTCTGTATACATTCTTATGAACGAGAATCATTACAAAGATTGCCTAAAAAATTTCCTCTTTACAAAATACTTCCAAAAACCACACAAAGCGCAATTTCAAACAAAAGAAAGTGATCTAGCAAGTAACTAAGAGCCCATGGAAAACCATGGATAAAAGGGTGCTAATACCTTCCCTTTTTATAATCTACCCCCCGAACTCAAGAAATAATCTCAAAGGTCTTTCCTGTGCTTTTTCACCTTTCCTTTTGGATAAAAGAAAAGTCGGCGGTGACTCTTGCTGACCGCAACATTTGCGATAAAATGCAAAACACTTCAAGTCAGTTCTCCCACCGTATTACATAACTGGGGACTCTGCTGGGGACTTTCTAAAAGTGGGGTTACCTTAGGGATTAGATCACATTTATTTGCTTACATTGTTTGATTTGTATGCTTTACATTATGGTTCTTTGTTTGGATTTGAATCCTCTACCCGAATTTGGGATACATTATAGGTAAGTAGCAATATGTTATGGAAACTGTGTGGGGTATACTGACATGGTCTAAGCAATAGCTATGTTAGTGCGACATATTTGTGGGTACTGGTAGCCTTTAAGTTAATCAAAGAGAATACGAGGCCGCTGAGTGATGTCATGAAGCAATAATGAACTTTTAGAACCTTTACTTGACCAACTTGGCCTTTAGGATGTAGTGAGATGGCCGACTTTGGTACAGTCCGAAGTTGGTAGATACTCGATACTACACTCATTGAGGTTTGGTTTCTTAGGATATTTCGGTCGCTATTAAAGAGGCTTGTGCTGAAACAATGACCAAGGAAACAAACCAGTGATATTGAGCTCCTTAGAACCCGATTACTATTACTAGGATAGGTTTAAGCCAACTAAACTTTAAGAGGGTACTTACCTATAAAACTCCATGCAAGCCTAAACCTAAGGATTTGTTTGCTTTGTTTGTATATGCATACTTGTACATAACATCATGAACATCATATACATCCACTAACCATTTCAAGGATTTTGGGATTCATCTTTGTTCTTGTTTTGTAGGATATGGATTCACTTCGCAGGAAAACTATTCAAGTCAACCTTGTGAGAATCCCTCCACAACTTAAGGAGCTAGTTTCAAGGATTCTTGAAAACTCTCCATTCACCGAGAGACATGGTCGCCTACTCAACTTGGTCACCTCCAACACAGATGAGGACATGATGAAAGTGCTTTTTCAGTTCTTTGATCCATTACACCATTGCTTCACCTTTTCCGACTATCAACTTGTGCCTACTTTGGAAGAATTCTCCCAACTCTTGAGGACTCCCATTCTCAGTTAACTACCTTTCAACGGTACAGAAAGAGATCCAAAGCCAGAAGAGATTGCTCAAGCTCTACACTTGCACTCATCTGATATCACAACTCATTGGGAAACAAGGAGTTGTGTCAAAGGTTTCTTAGCAAAGTTCATGTTTGAGAAAGCCCAAAGCTATTGGAATTCCTTGGACTTGCAAGCCTTTGAGGAAATTGTGGCTCTCCTGATATATGGGATGGTTTTGTTTCCAAATCCTGACCAACTCATAGATATCAACACCGTCAAAATCTTCATATCTCGCAACCCAGTTCCTACATTGCTAGGAGATATCCTACACTCTTTTCACACTCGCACAATAAGGAAAAAAGGTGTTCTTATGTGTTGCACTCCTCTCTTGGCAAGATGGTTTATTTCTCATCTTCCCCAATCTGTATTAAAAAATGAGCAAGGTTCAAGGTGGTCACGAAGGTTGATGACGCTCAAATATTCAGACATTCATTGGTGCTCCTGATCCAAAGAGAATGTTATCATTGTCGACCGTTGTGGAGAATTTCGTAATGCACCTTTACTTGGAATTAGGGGAGGTATCACCTACAACCTTTGTTTGGCCTTAAGGCAGTTTGGTTATGCCCGAAGGGATGACCCACATGAGATGCTGATTCAAGGTTTGGTATTTGACTACGACAATGACGATCAAGGTCTTCTCCAGAGATTTATCCGAGCTTGGAGGATGTTGAAAAAGGTGGATAGCAAGACTTTGGGGCACAAGAATTCCATCCCTCTTGAGCCTTACCTCAAATGGGTACGAAATCGTGCTCAAAGTCTTATGATGCCTTACCCCTCCATCCTTCCGGTAACCATTGAGCATGTCATGGAGGGAGATGTTCCATACACTATCCTACATCTTGACATGCCCACATCTCTTGAAGACCTACAAAGGGATTGGATACAACTCAAAGGAGAGCGAGATACTTTCGAAGCCCAATTTTATGCAAGCGAGAAGAAGGTTTTGGAGCTCACTAGGCTACTTCATGAGGAGCAGATTCTCAATGCCTACATTACACCAAAGAGGATGCATACTACTTTTCTATCTTAGAGTTTTTATATTATTTTTCCCAAGGGGCATTGATGTACTCAAACTTTATCTTATTAGTATAACGTGTGTTTCCTTTTTGTCTAAAACAAATTTGAATCTTTGAAATCCTTGAAAACATTGCATATGCATATACCATTCATCATAACATAAGCAGGTCTTTTGTAACAAGTCTCCTTATCTCTCTACTGTTTATTTCAGTAAGATGGATCTCGAGCAAACAATGAAGGATCTCCAAGCTCAGAATACACAGTTTCAACAGTTGCTCTTGACCCTAACTAAGGAACAAGAAGAATTGAAGACTTTGCTGGGTGGAGAGAGGAAAAAGAAAACCAAGAAGGTAACCAGAGTCTTAAACATGGGAAGAAGATTTCATGGACAGACAAGAAGGACTTTGGACTTTGCAACAACATCCGGTGAAAGAGACAACCAAGATGGGAAAGGAAAAGAAACAGTTGTCCCGTCAGAATCAGAAGAGGAAGAAGAGGACTACTCTGAAGAGAAATACCCTCCAGCTGATGAAAAGTATAAATATCTCGAGGAGCGGCTGAGTGTGATGGAAATCCAAAAGGTGCCTGGCTTGGACTTTAAGGAATTGGGTTTGGTATCAGGGACCGTGATTTCTCCGAAATTCAAAGCACCTATATTCGCCAAATATGACAGAGTTTCATGCCCTAAAATGCATCTCCGGTCATATATGAGGAAAATTCAACCCCATACCGCTGATAAAGACTTATGGGTGCATTTCTTCCTAGATAGTCTGTCTGGAAATCAACTTGACTGGTTTTACCAACTAGAAAGAGCTAACGTTCACAATTGGGAGGATCTTGCTGCAGCCTTTTACAAACAATATCAGTACAATGCGAATCTAGCGCCTACCCGTACTCAACTCCAGAGTATGGCCATGGTTTCTAATGAGGGTTTCAAGGACTATGGGCAAAAATGGAGAGATTTAGCTGGAAGAGTTCAACCCCCTCTATCTGAGAGAGAATTGGTAGACATGTTCTTGGGCACCTTGTCTGGTCCCTTCTTCAATCATTTAATCGGAAGTTCATCTGCAGGTTTTACTGAACTAATACTGACCGGAGAGAGGATAGAAGCTGGTATAAAGAATGGAAAGATTCAGAAAGATACATATTCTTCTACAGTTGTAAGGAAGCCTTTCATCGGGAAGAAAGAGGTAGCTGATGTATATCCATAAAGAAACCAAGATAGGGCTGAACGCCGAACAATGGTGGGGGCTGTTATGATTCCTAAGCCCGCGTCTGATCAGCAAAGAAATAATCAACCAAGGATGGAAAGGCCAGTTAGGCAGTTCACCAGAATCAACATGACCCCGTCTCAAGTATTACCGCATCTATTAAGATCCAATTTGCTGACCTTGAAAGAAGCTCTGAAAAACCCCAATACAACATCTCCTCATTATCATCCCAATGCCCGTTGCGCATATCACTCTGAAAGTCTTGGTCACGATACTAATAACTTTTGGGCTCTAAAGAACAAAATACAAGACCTCATTGAAGAAAAAGAAATTGAGTTTGATGCGCCTGAAAAGCCGAATGTCATTTCTGCCTCTATGCCCAGACATGGCCACAATATCAATTCCATTGAAGAAGGATTGTTTGTCACTTCAATTGATGAAATCGTGACCCCACTTCTGACTATTAAATTGAATTTGTTGAATATCAGTGTGTTCCCGGGCTGTGGTGAAGTTTGCCATCTCTGTTTGTCCTCCCCAACCAGCTGCCCTTTGTTGAAAATAGGCGTTCAGTGCCTAATAGATAACAAAGAAATTTTGTTTGAAAAGACTTCTGTTTCACCTATCCCTTTTGAAGATGTTTCTATCATTACCATTTCTGCCAATTCTTCCAGGGTCTCCTCCAAAAGACCCGTTAGAATTACATCAGTTCCGAAAGCAGCTCCTTTAATAATCACGATGCTGGACCAGTCCCATATGCGTCAGACAAAACTGTGCCATGGAATTATGGAGGGGATGTCTACTACCATGGTATTAAGGAAGACTGGCCAGCCGCCAAAGATTCAAGCTCCGAGAAAGTCAACTCTGACATCAGTAAAATTACAGGAACTAACAAAATTACCCGAAGTGGTAGGATCTTTTCTCTAGAAATTGCTCCCCCAAAAGCAGTTTCTGGACCCGTAATCATTCCTGCTGTTGCTCCCCCAAAACCGTTCTCGGTCTTACATTTATCTCCAACAATACTCCAATTTACAAAGCCGTTACAACCCCTGTAATCATTCTTACTGACGCTCCTGCTGCCGAGTTGACTGAGACTCGAGGAAAAAATGTTCTGATTGAGCTTGTCCGAACGAAGGTTCAGTCATTGACCATCCCTAAGACCTCCAAGAAAGAAATGGAGGAGATATTAAAAATTATAAAGAGGAGCGACTACGATGTAGTTGAACAACTGCGGCAAACTCCCTCTAAAATATATATGCTGGCATTGCTGCTCTGTTCCGAGGCACATGCAAAAGCCTTGGTAAAGTTCTTAAAAACCGCCCATGTACCTCAAGAGACATCTACCGATCAGTTTCAAGACTGCGTAGCCAGCCTAACTACGGACAATGGTTTAGGTTTTTCAGATGCTGATCTGACGCCGAGGGGAAGGAAGTATAATGAGGCATTGCATGTCTCAGTGGAATGTAGGGGCACAACTCTGGCTCATGTTTTGGTGGACACTGGCTCATCTATGAATGTATTACCCAAAAAAGCTCTTGATAGAATTGACTGTGAGGGGTTGACTTTGAAGCCAAGCAACATAGTGGTAAGGGCTTTTAACGACTCGAAGAGGATGGTGCACGGGGAAGTGGATATCCCCATAAAAGTTGGAACCCAAACTTTCAACTCAACTTTTTATGTAATGGACATCCGCCCTTCAAACTCCTGCTTGCTAGGCCGACCATGGATTCACAATGCTGGCGCTATTTCTTCTATGTTACACCAAATGCTGAAGTATCCAGTTCAAGGGAAGATTATCACCGTTCATGGAGAGGAAGAATACATGATCAGCCATCTCAATTCCTTCAGATATGTGGAATTAGATGGTGAATTCATTGAAACTCCATTTCAACACTTTGAAGAGCTCCCCCAAGATGTGGCAGTAACCAAGGCTGTGTCTCAGGTTCCCAAGATTACAAGGCCCATACTCCGGATGTCATCTCTGAAGGATGCCAAAGCAGTGGTAGAAGAAGGAGGGTGCACTATTTGGGGACAGCTCCCAGATATCCCATATAAGTCTGACAAGTTTGGCCTAGGTTTCACTTCAAGTGCTTAGAAGGTTGTACGTCGTACTCTTGCTGGTGAACCACCCTTGAAGATCAGCAACCGTGAAGTCAACGCAGTAGAAGATGGTGAAGATGGCTACAACCTAGAGGATTGGATCTTTCCAACTGTCAATGGAGGGCTCAACAATTGGGAGGCTAGAGACTTCGTTCCGATCACTTTTATCCCACAGTAATTTGTATTTACATTTTGTTGGATCTGTAATATTGAAACAATTCGCACTCTTAAAACCTTGTGTCTTACCCGAGGCACAATGGTCCATTTGTAAGGGTTATTATCTCATTTTCATATGAAATCAATGAATCATAGACGTTTTCGCATACAAACTTTTGTGCTCATTATTTTTATTTTACATTTTTATTCTCTTTCAAAGATAGCTATACCCTTACACACACCTACACTCACAATGCAGGTATACATCCATTCGGGATCCCATGGGTAACGATACTGCGATGGCCTTTTGTGACTCTGAGAATCTAATCTACCAAGTCGAAGACGAAGGTGAGGAAGATTGTGAAGTACCAGGAGAACTTGCCAGACTACTACAATAAGAAGAGAAAACCATTCAGCCTCACGAGGAACCCGTGGATACAATCAACCTAGGTACCGGAGAAGACAAAAAAGAGGTCAAGATGGGTGCCAATCTGGAACCCAGCGTCAAGGAGCGTCTGATTAAGTTATTACACGATTATGTTGAAGTCTTTGCCTGGTCATATGAAGATATGTCGGGGCTTGATGCAGATATTATGGTACATCGTTTGCCTACAAGAGAATATTGCCCGCCAGTAAAGCAAAAGGTTCGCCGCATGAGACCTAATATGTCAGAAAAGATTAAAGAAGAGGTCATGAAGCAATTCAACGCTGGATTCTTGGCTATCACCTCTTACCCTCAATGGGTTGCCAACTTTTTTCCCGTACCCAAAAAAGATGACAAAGTGCGAATGTGTGTGGACTACAAAGATTTGAATAGGACGAGCCCTAAGGATGATTTTCCACTCCCCCACATTGATATCCTAGTCGAAAATACGGCACAACACAAAGTGTTTTCCTTCAGGGACGGATTCTTAGGTTACAACCAAATCAAAATGGCGCCTGAGGACATGGAGAAAACAACATTTGTCACGCAGTGGGGCACTTTCTGCTACAAGGTAATGCCATTCAGAATAAAGAACGCTTGGGCAACCTATTAACGTGCCATGGTAGCTCTATTTCACGACATGATACATCATAAAATAGAAGTCTACATGGACGATATGATAGCCAGATCTCAAACAGAAGAAGAGCATCTTGACCACTTACAAAAACTGTTTGAGAGACTGAAGAAGTACACGCTGAGGTTGAATCGAAACAAATGCACATTTGGGGTACGGTCTGGTAAACTCCTAGGCTTTATCGTCAACAACAAAGGTATCGAGGTCGATCCTGCCGAAGTTAAAGCAATACAAGAGATGCCTAGTCCTTGTACTGAGAAGGAAGTTAGAGGATTCTTGGGACGTTTGAACTATATTTCCAGATTCATTTCTCACCTGACAGCTACTTGTGAGCCAATTTTCAAACTATTTAAGAAAGATCAAGTAGTCAAATGGAATGATAAATGCCAAGTTGCTTTTGACAAAATCAAAGAATACTTACAAGAACCTCCTGTGTTGATGCCACCAGTCGAGGGAAGACCGTTGATCATGTATCTGACTGTTTTAGAAAACTTAATGGGGTGTGTATTGGGGAAGCATGACGAGTCTGGCCAAAAACAGCATGCTATTTACTACCTGAGCAAAATGTTTACCGAGTATGAAACCAGATATGCACTACTCGAGAAAACTTACTGCGCTCTGGCATGGGCTGCTCGCCGGCTAAGACAGTATATGCTGAGTCATACTACCTTGTTGATATCTAAAATGGATCCGATAAAATACATCTTCGAGAAGCCTGCTCTTTCTGGGAGAATAGCAAGATGGCAGATGATCCTGACAGAATATGACATACAGTATACTACCCAGAAAACTATAAAGGGCAGTGTACTAGCTGATCACCTTGCTCACCAAGCTGTAGAAGATTACCAATCCATGAAATTCGAATTTCCGGATGAAGGCATCATGACATTAGACAACTGTGAAGAATTCAAGCCATATGACGGACCTGAACAAGGATCCCGATGGACCCTGTTCTTTGATGGAGCATCCAATGCACTCGAAAATGGTATTAGTGTTGTACTCATATCTCCGGAAGGGTGTCATACTCCCTTTACTTCCAAACGTTTCTTCAATTGTACAAACAACATGGCGGAATACAAAGCGTGCATCTTCAGTATCAAAGTTGCCATAGACTTGGGGATCAAATCCTTGGATGTATTCGGAGACTCAGCTTTGGTTATCATCCAGATCAAAAGGGAATGGGACACCAAACACCCAAACCTTATCCCTTACAAAGAACATGTTTTGACATTACTGCCACATTTTGAGAAGAATACCTTCGAGCATTTCCCACGAGAAGAAAATCAGCTAGCAGACGCTCTAGCCACAATGTTATCTATGTTTAAACTTAATTGGGATAACGAGGCTCCCCAGATCACCATTGAACGAATGGATGAACTAGCGCACTGTCACGAGATTAATACTGAAGAAGTAGTGGACCAGCCTTGGTTTCACGAAGTCAAGAAGTATCTCAAGGCTCAATAATATCCAGAAGGAGCTTCAATCAATGATAAGAAGTTCTTAAGGAGATTCTCTGCTAAATTCTTCCTTAGTAATTGTATTCTGTACAAACGCAATTATGACTATGTGTTACTTCCGTGCGTAGATAAGGTTGAAGCTGAAAGGATCATGGCTGAATTACATGAAGGCGCCTTTGGAACCCATTCCAGCGGGCATACGATGGCAAAGAAAATCCTACGGGCAGGCTATTACTGGTCTACTATGGAAGTAGATTGCTATCAACACTCTTGAACCTGCCACAAATTCTAGATTTATGCTGACAAGGTGCACGTATCTCTGGTTCCTCTGAATTTCTTGACGGCTCCTTGGCCCTTTGCTATGTGGGGGATTGATATGATTGGGGAAATCAAGCCGACAACCTCCAATGGACATCGCTTCATCTTAGTGGCCATTGACTATTTTACAAAATGGGTGGAGGCAGCTTCCTTCACTTCTGTTACTAAGAATGTTGTTACCCGTTTCATCAAGCAAAATCTCATTTACCGATACGGTATCCCGGAAAGGATCATCACCGACAATGGTACAAATCTAAACAACACTATGATCACCTCCTTGTGCGAACAACTCAAGATTCGGCATCACAATTCTTCTCCCTATCGACCAAAGATGAATGGTGTTGTCGAAGTTGCAAATAAAAACATTAAAAAGATCATACAAAAAATGACTGTCACATATAAAGACTGGCATGAGATGTTACCATTTTCTCTCCATGGGTATCTTACCACGGCTCACACATCAACCTGGGCAACACCCTATTCTCTGGTTTACGGCATGGAAGTTGTCTTGCCTATCGAGGTCCAGATCCCCTCTCTGAGGATTATGAAGGATGCAGGGCTGAACGAAGATGATTGGATCCAGACTCGACTTGATCAACTGAACTTGATTGATGAGAAGAGACTTAATTCTGTTTTCCATGGTCAAATGTATCAAAAACGGATGATCAAGGCTTCAACAAAAAGGTCAGACACCAAGTGTATCAAGTTGGAGATTTGGTGATCAAACACATCATACTGCCACAAGGTGATCCTAGGGGCAAGTGGACTCCTACCTATGAAAGACCATTTGTAATCAAAATCATTTTCTCTGGTGGGGCAATGATCTTGACCACCATGGATGGTGACGACCTGCCGCATCCTGCAAACACGGACATAGTCAAAATATACTACGCATAAGAGACCCGCTAGGTTTACATACCTAAGATAAAACAAGGGCATCCCGGCGAACCAAAAAGGTTCGGACAAAAATTAGGGATAAAACAAAAAAATATGTACACACGGCAAGTTGAAAACCCGAAAGGGCGACTTGGGAAAAAAAGGGTTTCCCGGTGGACTGAAAATCCGAAAGGGCGGTCCAGGCAGAAGTTAGGGAATTAAAGCGTATGACTATGTCCCTTTGGATCACTTTGCGGATAACCTTTGGCTTCCACTGACAAACTCAGAGTTTCTGATCAATTCAATTATCTTCGGACAAGGCAAAAAATAGACAAGACGCTTGGAGACACGAAGGCTATAATAGAATGGAAACCCCATGGGATTTTTACACATAGCTATCTTTTCTTTGTATCGAAATTTTCATTCTTTTTACGACGGCATTCTCTTACTAGAATGTTTGTCTCCTTGTACAAAAATGCTTACTCAAAATCAATACAAAGACATCTCTTTGAAAGTGAAAAAACTATCTATTTTTTCTTTACGCTTGTATTTTGTTTGCAAAAAAAACGTCCAATGATTCATTGTTGAACATATGCATTTGGACATAATTACTGTTTACAAATAAACAAAAAGAAAAAAGGCAATTACTGATGGGTTGAATGGATAGGGAAGTACCTCTAGGCTATAAGAAATCCCCACAGTACATCGTTTAATCGCCTGCGGAACAAAACTCCCAGTTATCACTCCCCGGTAGAAGTCGTCAAATTTCTCAGGATTCCCCAATGGAATTTTACAAGCAGTCTACGACATTTCCCTTACAACAAAGTTTATTTCTCTAAGCAGAAATTCATCAACACTTAGACTTCACAACATGAAGACTTATACTCCATATCGCCAGCAGCAGTCGGGGATTTATTTGCCCCAATCCAACAACAATACAACGAACTAGCTCACATACGCATACATTGCATCCATATATCATAAACATTGATAACACGAATGCATTATACTATGCATTTCATACAACACGACTCTACATTTTAGCTAACATTTTACCCTTTTCAGGATAAGATTAAACAGTTACCATTAACAATGTTCAGAGTTTCTTTTGATACAGTTCAGATACGCTCTAGACACGGATGCCATCCTGATACTCATTTAGACTCAACTTTCAGATACAGTACAGATACGCTCCAGACACTGATGCCATCTTGATACTCATTCGGACTCAACTTTCAGATATAATACAGATACGCTCCAGACACGGATGCCATCCTGATACTCATTCAGACTCAACTTTCAGATACAATACAAATACGCTCCAGACACGGATGCCATTCTGACACTCATTCATAGCTAGCTCTCAGATACAGTTCAGATACGCTCCAAACACGGACCCCATTCTGATACTCATTCAAAATCACCTTTTGTTACAGTTCAGATACACTCCAAACACGGATGCCATTCTAATACTCGTTCATATTCAGACTTCAGATACAGTACAGATACGCTCCAGATGCGGATGCCATTATGATACTCAATCAAAGCCTCTTCCAAATACAGCTCAGATACGCTCTAGACGCGAACGCCATTTTGATACTCATTCTTTCAGTTAACAAATTACAATTCAACAATCACTCTTGGATGGCATCTAGAAGCCCATCTCCAACAAATTTCTAGCACCTCTCCAAATGGCGTCTTTAAGCCCATTCCCTCGACTCTCACATCACCAAGTGCAAATTTCTAGGCACTCTAGTGTCCAATCATCTTCCACCTTCGAGTCATGAATGGCAAAACTCGCCAGTCTAAATCTTCAGGCTTAAGAAGATTGAACAGGGGCAGCTGTTGTACCCCAAAATTTTCCCTCTCACTTATCAAGAATTTGCTCACAAAATCTCCTTCGGCTCAAGACTGCATTTGGGTTGATCAGCTCAAGACACCTCCTCAAGCACTGATGATTGAAAATTAGGGTTTGAGATTGCACAAGGATTTTTGAACTTCCAATTCCCCATATAACTTTCATGGATCATTATGTGCCCCCAAGATTACTCATGTCAAGTTTCAAGCCTTGGATCACACTTTTGATCAGTCAATTGAACAGTTGACCTAAAAATCAGCTGTATTGGGGAAAAAGTCAACCATAGCCAATTTACAGTCAAGCTTCATAATTTTTTATCCACATCAAAATTTTAGACCCATATGTATCATTTTATCAAGTTTGGACCATAATTCCTCAAGAAATTTGATCAAATCTCCAAAAGGGCAAAATGGTCAAAATTAGGGTTTTGACTAAGAAAGGGCAATTTCTGATTTTTGATCTAGCTAATGATCAATTGGTTTAAGGCATGATATCAAGAGTCTAATTGTATCACTTTTACCTAGTGACATGATTCAAAACATTGCAAATCCATTTGATTGAAAGATGAATCTTTGCAGTCAACTGATCAAAAGTCAACTATATACTGAAAAGTCAAACTTTGACTTTTTGGTCAAATTCAAGTGCCAAAGGTCATAATTCATCAAAACATGTCAAAATATGAAAAATTTTCATCAAGAAATCAAGAATTCAAGATTTTATTTTGAAAAGATGAAATTTCTTAAGTTAGAAATTTTTCTAAGTATAGAAAATTTCTTATTTTTTCACAACTTTGAGCCAACTTTTCACCATGATGCAAGATGATTCAAAGGAAACTTCCAACATGAAAGTTATAGATCTCCATGAAATATACAACTTTACCTCACAAAAATTCTCCTAAAAATTCTTGGATCTCAATTTATAATTTTGTGAATACATGCTCATGAACTAAAAATGACATAGTGAAATTTTTCCCTAGTTAGGCAGATTTTTGACCTAACTTCATGGAAATTTTTCACATAGTTCCAAGGGGAATATTAAAAATAAATTCAAAGATGAGTTTTAGATCACATTGCAAGCTTTCCAAAATGTCCAATAACTTGTTAAGAACATTCTTGAGTAGGGAGAATCGAAGAGATGAAGTTGGTGTTTTGTCACTTGGATTACAAGTCATTTTGTGAAGAACATTGGATCCAATCATCAAGCATGTTGTACAAATCTCACTTTGTAGACTTATAAATTGACTTTCACTCTATAATTAATTGTTTTCACAGCTGTTGAAAGCTTTAATCCAAGCATTCAATGCATTGTACAAATTTAATTCCATTTTGGGAATAAAGGCAACATTGCCATTTTAGAAAAGTAAGCTTTATACAAAGTCAGCTTGCATTGAGCCTTGCATTTATTCTTTATGAACAAACACACTCTACACAATCAGAACAAGTGTGTTTAAAGGTCTCAACCTCCCTACAAGCTTTGTACTTCACATTGAAACCATGCTTGCTAGCTTTGCTTCAAAAACAAGTAACCAAGCAAAACATGTGAGTTTTGAAATCTGAGTTGTTACAAGTCTTGAAACCTATTGCTTATAAGTAGACACACTATTTTCAAGTTGACACACGAATGCTAAGCCTCCAAAACACTCCCAAGCACTCTGCAACTCAGAATCTTCCATAACTTGACAGTTTTGAATCTCACACAGCCATCTCCAAATCCACTCGTGCGTATTAAGTTTTAACCACCCAAACACTTAATATACATCATATTAAAGCAATCCATACCCTTGTTTCCTCACTGTAACTCCTCCATCACTATCCACCATTTTTAAATATCAAGCTTGCAGGTTGACTTGAACAGAGAGATTCAGGGACTTTCAAGGCAAAGTAAGAGTTGGGATACACTCAAGGAGGTCCAGGGAAGCTAAACAGATCCCCAGGCCTTCTCAAAAGATACTCAAACTTCATTCACGACTCCAGCTGCAAGAGGTAAAAACTCAAACTTCTATCTCTTCATACAAGAATCATTTGATCCTGATTTGTGAAAACAAAATGTAGATATCCTTCCTCTAAAGCTAACCATGTTCATAATTTCCATTTATATTGACTGTGCATAGAGAATTTTGGATTTGAAATTTCTGAGAAATTTAGGTTTTAATTTAGAGACAAAAATTAGATCTTATCTTTGATTGTTAGTTTACATAAGTTATATGGTTGAATTCGTGGGAAGAAACACCACAACTTTCATGTTTATATTTTCCATTTTCATTGAGAAATGAGCAAGTTACAGGAACCATGGTTGGAGGTTGAAGATGAAGTCATTTTCAGAACTTGACTTATGTTATGTATTTATCATTTCACTTATGTTAACGGATGTACAAGCACCCCCGTGGTAAGGCAACGCGCGTTATTGCTAGAGGTCATGGGTTTGAGCCTCAGCGCACTGCCTTTTGCATTTTCTCACATTTTCCCATTTTTTTTGTCTCTTTGCAGTGCTGGGCCTCCACTTCATGAGCCTTTTGTTTTTTTCCTAACATTTCCTCCCACTTTCATATTTTCACCCCTGGCCCATTATTATTTTATTTTTTCATTTTATTCTCATTTTATTTTCTTAAATATACTTATTTCAATATTAAAAATCACAAAAATACAAAAAATAGTAGAATTATATTTTAACTTAGTTTATTTATTTTTTCACAAAAAATATATTTTATTTTGGTCACACTTTATTTATCTTCACTAATTATCTTGTAAATTTAATTAAAACTAAAATATTACTTATTTTATACTAATGAAAATATATTTTTGATACCAAAAAGACTAAAGAATATTTTATAACACTATAGTTTATTTTTCAAGACAAAAAATATAAAATATAAAAAATACTTTTTTTATATACTTCATTCCTTTTAATCAATTAAGAAGAATTAGGGTTTTAGTCAAAAATCTTTTTCTTAATGAATATTAAACTTGACTAATTATTTTCTTTATCTAATTAGGTTAAAATCAAGACCCTTTTTTTTAAGAAACCAAACAAAAAATCTTTTTCTTTGCATTTACAATTCTTGCATATTTAATTCATCTTGTATATTATTTATTCCAATTCTTGTACAAATTCAATTTGGTTGTAATAGATTAATTAGGTTTATATTATTGCAATCCTCATTCATAAATAGTATACCCCCTTCCACAAATGTTGTAATAGCGTAGTAACTTTAAATTTTGCAATTTATCGCTTTTACATAATATGCTAGTAATTAGGGTTTGTATGGAAAGATAAAATCAATCAAATAGAAAATCCTAATCCAAGACAAAAAACAAGCATGAAAATAACATACACTTTCAAAACAATCACATACACTTTCAAAACAATCACATACACTTTCAAAATCCTAATCCTTGCTATTTTCAAAACAATCACATACACTTTCAAAACATCTTACAAAACTTGAAAACATTTTCAAAAGATCAAACATCTCTGTATACATTCTTACGAACGAGAATCATTACAAAGATTGCCTAAGCAATGGCCTCTTTACAAAATACTTTCAAAAACCACACAAAGCGCAATTTCAAACAAAAGTAAATGATCTAGCAAGTAACTAAGAGCCCATGGAAAACCATGGATAAAAAGGGTGCTAATACCTTCCCTTTTTATAATCTACCACCCGAACTCAAGAAATAATCTCAAAGGTCTTTCCTGTAAATTTTCACCTTTCCTTTTGGATAAAATAAAAGTCGGTGGCGACTCTTGCTAACCGCAACATTTGCGATAAAACATAAAATACTTCAAATCAGTTCTCCCACCGCATCACAATTTGGTTGGGATGCAAATATCAAACTATGTCAAGCATTCCATTGTTCCAAGATGAAGTATCAAAGTTGCTGGTATAGAGAGGCTACTTTCCATGATTTATGCTGAAGTAAAATCAAAAGCAAACAAGGTATGGGCTCAAGTCAAGTTTTGTGCCAACAAACTTGCTTTTCAAGAATAACAATGGTGCCTTTATGCCATAAATGGAAAGATCTTTTGGACAATGGATAAAACACTTGGGTAATAGCTCAAAAGTAGGTGTAAGAATTAAATTATGGTGATTTTGGCAAGTTAGAAGGCCTGCAACACAAGATTACGTAGCATAGCATAATGATTTTGTTATGTGTTCTTCAACAAAAGGACTTGCAATTCAAGGATGGATGCCCAACATCATGTACTTTTATCTCCTAGCTCATGTATGCTAAATTCATGCTCTTGGAAGTTTTGGAAAGCTTGAAACATCCTATATAACTTTCATGTTGACCATTTTGACAAAATCATCTCGGAACTATGTGAAAAAATTTCAAGAAGTTGGGATAAAATCCTAAGCAAAATCTGTTGAAAATTTCTCTATCAGTTGGTTAACAATGTCATGACTTCATGGGCTCATATCTTCAAATCTAAGCATTTTTGGACATCAAACCTATAATACAAAGCTGTAGAATTCATCAAGATCTACAACTTTCATGTTGAAATTTTTCTTTGAATCATCTTACATCTTGGTGAAATAATGTCATGAAGTTATGACATTATCATGTATGAAAACACTTAGAAAAATTTCGATGTCTTGGAAAGTTTGACTTTTCAAATTGACTTTTGACTTTCTTGATTTCTTGATGATCAAGTTTCATATTTTTGAATGTATTGATGAATTTTGATCTTTGAGACTTAATGTTGACCAAAAAGTTGAAGTTTGACTTTTGGCGTATCAATTGACTTTTCGTCAGTACAACTGATTTTTGGTCATCTCGTCAATTGACTTAGCAGAATTTGTGATAAAATATTTGCAACCGGACATGAGCATTCTTGAAGGCCCATAATGATCCACGAAAGTAATTTGAAGTATTAGAAGTCCAGTTGTCCTTGTGCAAGCTTAAACCCTAATTTGAGGCATCAGTGTTGTGGAGACGTCTTGACCTAGTCAATCCTTGTGGAAGCTTGAGCTATTGAAGATCTTGTGGGAAATATCTTGAGAAATGAGAGGGAAAATTTTGGGGTACAATAGCTGCCCCTGTTCAATCTTCTTAAACCTGAAGAGTTAGATTGGCGAGTCCGCCATTCGTGACTTAAAGGTGGAAGATGATTGAACACTAAAGTGCCTAGAAATTTGCATTCTACTATGTATTAGTTGATTGTGTTAGGAATGGGCTTAAAGATGCCATTTGGAGATGTGATAAAGAGTTTGTCGGAGATGGGCTTATATATGCCATCCAGAGGACTGTCGAGGGAGACGTATCAGAATAAATCTTAGGTCGATTTATACTGAAACTATAGATATCTTTTGCCCGTTTTTAACTGGAAGAGATAAATCTAAACCAGAAGAGGTCTTTGCTTGGTGACTTCACTGGGGAAAACATTCCTAAACAGAAGAGGTTTGTTGATTGCCTGTCTTTAACCTGAAAGAAATTGATCTAACTAGAAGAGGTCTTCGTTCTCCTGTCTTTAATCTGGAAGAAATAAATCTGACCAGAAGAGGTCTTCATTCACATGTCTTTAACCTGGAAGAAATAAATCTAACCAGGAGAGGTCTTTGTTCGCATTTCTTTAATCTGGAAGAAATAAATCTAACCAGAAGAGGTATTTGTTCGCCTGTCTTTAATCTGGAAGAAATAAATCTAACCAGAAGAGGTGTTTGTTCTCCTGTCTTTAATCTAGAAGAAATAAATCTAACCAGAAGAGGTCTTCATTTGCCTGTCTTTAATCTGGAAGAAATAAATATAACCAAAAGAGGTATTTGTTCGCCTGTCTTTAATCTGAAAGAAATAAATCTAACCTGAAGAGGTCTTTGTTCGCCTGTCTTTAATCTAGAAGAAATAAATCTAACCAGAAGAGGTCTTTGTTCGCCTGTCTTTAATATGGAAGAAATAAATCTAACTAGAAGACGTCTTCATTCGCCTGTATTTAATCTGGAAGAAATAAATCTAACCAGAAGACGCTTTTGTTGATTGCCTATTATTAATTGGAAGAAGTAAATCCAATAAGAAGAGGACTGTTGATTGATGATTGATTTTTCCTGCAAGGAAGAGGGTTAGTTGCATGCATATGTATGCATGGTGTAATGATGTTCTCAAAATGAGATTATGCCATACGCATTTCTCATGTATGTGATATGATGTATGAACGTGATATGTTTTACTGAAGTGAATCTTTCACAAACGTTGGGGAGATTTGGGAAGTTAAATCCCAGACTTCTTGTTGGAGAGGAAGAGTATGTGTATCTTCGAACTTTGTTTTAGAATGCTTCCGCTAGGGATTTCTGTTTTGTTGAGGAGAAATCCTCTGGGGAACATGAACTTTGGATCTTTGCTTGAGGAAACTCTGCGAGGAATGTTGATCTCTGCTTGGGGGATAGAGTTCAGGAACCTTGGTTGTCCATTGCTCTACTAGGGAGAATAAAAGTTAACTGTTATCTGGTCGGATTCTAGGCTTCATAGTGACTTGCTAGGGGAAATAAAGTTAACTATTATTTGGTCGGGTTCCAGGCTTCGTAGTAACTTTTAGGGATAACAACGACTCTGTTGGGGATTGTAATGACTCTTCCGGGGATTAAGGGGTTTTGTCCATTGATTTGTAATAGTATGAGAGAAAGACTCATAGTGGGGAATTTGTAGTTTGTTGGGGAAATAAACCCTTTTGAAGAGAATATTTTGACGACCTACAGGGGGAGTGAATTTTTTTAGGAAGAAACTCCACAAGGCTTCTTTCTTAAGACCAACTCAGCTAGGGAGAGGGTTTTTAAGGGGTTGAAATTCTGGATAGGGATTGTATGAGTCCATCTCTATGGAGATAATCTTATCTTTGTGGGGATATCCCAAATCCTTAAGGAGATTCTTGTTACTGTTTTATGTATACATTTTTTAATAGTTTAATCATGTTCATATGCATATGTTCATTCAATTTTAGTCATTGGACACTTTTGTACTCAAAACAAGAAAAAATAAAAAGTTTACACTTCAAAGTATATCTGTATTGACATCTTGCCCATGAATAGGCATTTTTGTACAAAGAGATAGAGATCCTAGTAAGAGGAAATCGTCGAAAGAATGAAAGAAAATACAAAGAGAAAGCAAAAATAATAGCCATGTGGAAGTGATCTCATTGTGTTCCAACTCTGCTATTGCCCCGATGTCTTCGAACATCCTCCCTTGCCATTGAAAGAAGTTGATCGAATTGATCTTGGATCATTTGAACTCGGACCTTGTTAATAAAGCTGGTTGTAGAGATTCCACGGGGCATAGTCGTACGCTTTAATCCTTAACTTTTTACTAGACCGCCCTTTCGGGTTTTCAGTCCACGAGGATACCCTTTTTTGCCCAAGCCTCCCTTTCAGGTTTTCGACTTGCCGGGTGTATAATCTTTTGTATATATCCCTAATTTTTACCCGAACCCTTTTGGATCACCGGGATGCCCTTATTTTTGCCTAGGTGTGTCAACCTAGCGGGTCATCTTATACGTAGTAATTTTTAACTATGGCCGCATTCACAAGATGTGGGAAGTCTTCGCCATCCATAGTAGTCAGTATCATGGCCCCACCAGAGAAATTTTTTTTACAACAAATGGTCCTTCATAAGTGGGGGTCCATTTGCCCCTGGGAGCTCCTTGTGGTAAAATGATGTGCTTTATTACCAAGTTGCCAGCCTGGTATGCTCAAGGTTTGACCTTTTTGTTGAAAGCCTTGATCATACGTTTTTTATACATTTCACCATGACAAACAAAAACCAATCTCTTCTCATTAATCAAGTTCAACTGATCCAACCTAGTATGAATCCATTCATTTTTGCCTAAATCTGCTTCTTTCATAATCCTTAAGGAAGGAATTTGAACTTCCACAGGCAGGACAACTTCCATGCCATAGACTAAAGAGAAAGGGGTTTCCCCAGTTGAAGTTCGAGCCGAAGTAGGATAGCCGTGAAGAGAAAATGTTAGCATCTCATGCAAGTATTTGTAGATCACCACCATCTTTTGCATAATATTCTTTATGTTTTTATTGGAGGCTTCTATTGTGCCATTTATCTTAGGTCTGTATGGAGACGAGTTGTGATGCTTGATTTTGAACTGCGTAGAGTTCAGTAATCATAGCATTGTTGAGATTGGTTCTGTTGTACCCCAAAATTTGCCCTCTCTTTTCCACAAGAAATCACAACTTTGGGCGTTTCCTGATTTTTCAGATTGGTTTAAGAATCGGTCAAACAGACTTTTCTCATCAGTCAGACAAAATTAGGGTTTTTCATTGATTTTGAATCAGTCAGACAAAATTAGGGTTTCTTTTGATTTGTTTGAGTTTGGCTCAGGGTTTGATCAAACATACGCTTCTTTGACAATAAATCAAGAATTAGGGTTTGCACGCGCATTTTCAGAAGAATTCGAATCCACAGTGTCTTAATTGGCTGTTACACTGTTTTGACATTTGCTCAAGATTTCTGTTTGTTTCTCAAGGTCTAAACATCTGGGACATGGGCTGAGGCTTCTGATTGAGAGTTTGAAGTATTGGTTTAGTCAGTGAAATGAAAGGCGCATGGACACTTGTTTTGATTGACTGTGCAATACATGTGGTTAATTGGGACGCCGGGTTTATTATTGATTAATGCGAAGTTGCAAGACTACAGTGTTTATTAATTATTTATTTTATCTAAGTTAGAATAATTGGGATTTACTTCCAGTTATTTTAATTCAAGAAAACTTAAATAATTAAATAGACAGTGAAATAAAAGAGATATCTGACAAAAAGACTTTTATTTATTTTTAATTACTGGTACAAGTGTTATTTAAATACAAGTAATTTTTACAGTATTTATAATAATGTTTATTACAAATGATTAAAATAAAATAAAACTGTATCCTAAGTGTCTTGAAATCTTCATCTGCTATTGCTGCTCCCCATTGCTCAACTGATATTTATCTGCAAAGACAAAAAAAGAAAGAAGTAAAATGCAGATGAATTAAAAAAAGGCATTTTCAGACAGTTAATCATAAAAACTCATCTTTAAAAGTGTTGGCCGGAATCAGTTTGTTCGCCCTCTCTGCAAATCACAAGAAGACTCTTGGTTCACAAAGAGGGAAAGAAAATACAGTTTGCAAGCATATGAATTAATACAAGGATGCATAAAGAAATGCCAAACAAGCTACATGAAAAGGGACAAGCTACTGAATATGCCAAAACAAGCTGCATAATTTCAAACCAAATTGCAAACTGAAAAGGCAAACCAAACTGAAATGCCAAAACCAAGTTGCACAAATTCAAAATGTCAACCAAACTGTCCAAAAACTGTCAAAGCTGTCAAAACTGTCCAAAGAAGATATCAAAGCAATGCAGGAAATCTGGAAAGTACAATATGCAGAGGAAAGACAATATGCAAGCAATATTTCAAATTGTCATCATTTCCCAGCCAAACACTTTTTCAGAAAAAGGACAGTTAAGCAATAAACAATGCTTTTTTCTATGGAGAGAGAAAGAGAGAGAGAAGTAGAGAGGCTTACAGTTTGAGGCAGGCTTAAGACAGAGAGATATAAAACAAAGAGCATGAGAACAGTTCAAGGAGGAGGCAGAAAAACATAAAAAAAATATAACACAAGCTCTCAAGCCTGTAACTTCCAAATAAGCTTCCAACTGCCTCAAGCTTTAAACCTGTTACAAAGCAAGCCTGAACCAACTCAAACCTCCACAAACCTGCATAAAACATATCAACCTGCATAGGCTACAAACTGTAAACAAAAACTCAGCCTTAAACCTGTTTCAAACATACAAGCCTTTCAAAGCCCTGCATAGCCTAAAGAACAAGCCTTGAAGCCTGTCTTTTCTCCAAGCCTGCACAAACTCAAGGAAGCCTGCATAAACCCCAGCCTGCCTGAACAACAAGCCTAAAAACTTGTTCATTTTCAAAGCCTGCTCTAACTACCTTAAGGCTGTCAAAACAAACTGATAAGCTTTTCAAAGCCCAGCAAGCCTAAAGACCAGATAGCATAACAAACAATAAACCTGTACCAACAAAACCTTGAAGCCTGCTAAAACCACCAAGCCAGTCCAAATATCAAAACATACAGAAATCCAAGCATCTCAAATCATAAGCAAACAACTCTCAGTTTCAATATCCGCATCATTGAGAAAACAAATCCAAACTCTCAGAACTAAAGTTCATCATCGAGTAACAAAGCCAGAGAGAGGAAAAGCAACTGAAGCTAGCAAAAACACTAAGGCAACCTCATCAACATCATCAAAGCAACATAACAATAATAAGCAAGCATCCTCAGAGCCAAGCTCATCACAGGATCAAACAACATCATCAAACTCAGAATCAAAATCATCACAGATAAGCAAAACTCAGAAGCAAGCAATCAGAAGAGGAAAAGAAATTATACAAGCATTTTCAGAAGCAAAGAATCATCATAAAACATAAGAAGCAAGATACAAAGTACCAGGAAGGCCACAAAGCTAGCATCACATACTCCCTCCGTCTCCGGCCAACTGAGAAGCGCCGCCGTCCTCCTCTGTCTCCTCTCCAAAGGTAGTAATTTCTTCTCCCTTTTTACACACCTCACATGAACATGTAACACATAAAAATCAGAACATACAAAAATAAAGCATGCAAGATAAAAACTTGAAACCCTAAAGCGTGTCTGAAGAGAATACCTTTTCTCATCACTGCCTTGCTCAACCATGGAGAGAGGGAGATGGAGGTAGCGTCTGGCAGCTGAGGCGAGAGGAGGAGTATCATTGGCCTTTGTTTGAGAACGAGAAGGACGAAGAAGACGATGGAGAAGCGGCGCCGTTCTAAGCCTCTGTAACCCTATTCTGAGCCAAGCATTTCAAACCCTAAACAAAACATTGCTAAACACGTTTTGGGCCTGTCCCCAACAAAAGCCCTTAAGCCCATCAATTTTTGGCGTTACACCCCCCCCCCTCTGATTCTCTTTCAATTTTGTTTTGGGCCTGCCATGTATATAATGCCTCAGCCCATTTATTTTCTTTATACAAACTAATATCCTTTTTTTATTATATCACTTTATTTTCTTTTTATATAACTTAATTCTTTTTTGTTAAATAAATAATATATTAATTTTTCATAATAAATTTATTTTAACAATACTTTTATTATACCTAAAATATGTAAATATTAGATTTATTAGGTTAATAGATTTTTTGTCTTAAAACTTTTTTTGTTTAATAAATCACTTTTATATAACTTCCTAAAAAACATTAAATAAAAACACAAAAATAAATAAAATACTTAATATTGCATTAGGTTAACATATTTTTCTCATTTGTAAATAATCACATACATTTTACAATACTTTTGATTCTCTTTTATTCTTATACTTTGCTATATTTTACATTGAGAATGCGATTCGATTTGGTTGTAAATATTATTTGGACACTACTATCCTGATAAGACTCATCCCCATTTGTAAATATTTGTACCCCCATCCCCAGATACTTATTTGTAATAGCTTAGACTTTAAATTCCCGCAATTTATCACTTTCTATATACTGTATAGTAATTAGAGTTTGTATGCGAAGATTCAAAATCAACTGCTAGATAACCTAATATAAAGACAAATGCAAGAAAATCAAATACATAATTCACACTTGCACCCCTAGGGTAATCCCGCTTGTTGCCTTCAAAAATGGGCCATGTTTGCATGTCAAGTACTTTGGCAAAACAAAAACAAATCAAATGATCGTAGTCCCTCGATGACGCTTTCGAAGTTGCCTAAACAAAATGATCATAGTCCCTCAAGAAAAATTGCCAAAGACACTTGACACTATTGCATTCATGGTCTATACGATGACCCGCGCCCGTCCCGTTAACATCCTAACACAAGGTTGTTCACCAAATACAATGGTGAAACAACACTGTTAAAAGGGTTAAAACATGAGAAAGATCTTTGAGTAAATTTAGGGGTAGACAACTCTTAGTTACTTGATCAAACTTGCAAAACACACTTGCCTACTTTCAAAACACACTCCACAAACACAACTTTCAAAACAAACTCTCAAAAACATTGAAACATCTTTTCAAAAACACAAACACCTTTGTAAAACATTCGAGTAAAGAATTATTACAATGGTTGCCTAGACAAGGCATCTTTTTCAAAACATTTCAAAAAACACACACACAAAGCACCATTTCACACAATTGAAAATCAAGGCAAGTGATCTAAAACAAGTAACTAAGAGCCCATGGATAACCATGGATGAAAAGGGTGCTAGCACCTTCCCTTTTCATAATCTACCCCCCGAACCCATGAAAACATCTCAAAAGGTTTTTTCCTGTGCTTTTTAACCTTTCATTTAGGATAAAATAAAAAGTCGGTGGAGACTCTTGCTAAACCGAACAAGTGAGAACACAAACGCAAAACCTCAAGTCAGTTCTCCCACCGTATCACAGAACTGGCAACTCTGCTGGGGATTGCATTAAAAGTGGGGTTACCTTAGGGTTTTAGATCACCTTTACATACTTGATTTGATTACTTTGATTGCTTTACTTTTTGGGTCCTTGTTTGGGTTTGCTATAAATCCTACACCCGGATTTGGGGGCACCTTTTTAGGTAAATAGCAATAAAACTGTGAGGGAACTGTCCGGGGTATACCGACATGGTTGAAGCAGTAAGTTATGTTAGTGTGACATATTTGTAAGTACCAATAGCCCTTGAGTAGTCAAGGAGAATACGGGGCCGCTGAGCGATGCCATGAAGCACTAACGAACTCTAGAACCTTACTTGACCATCTTAGCCTTTTTAGGGGTAGTGAGATGACCGACTTTGGTGCAGTCCGAAGTTGGTAGATACTCGATACTACACTCATTGAGGATTGTTTTCTTGGAATATTTTGGTCGCCAGTTAAGTGGCTAAACCAAAACAATGAACACAGAAAATAATCCAGTGATATTAAGCTACTTAGAACTCGGTTTCTATTTTAGGACAGGATGAGCCAACTAACTTCAAAAGGGTACTTACCTACAAACCCCATGCAAGCCTAAACCTAAGGACTTGTTTGCTCTGTGTGAATATGATTACCTGTATATACACTTACTTGCTTTTGCATACATGTACATAATATCATAACATCATACCATAGCATTTTCAATAACCATTTCAAGGATCTCGAGGGTCTTTTAATGCAGGGTCACGTTGAACCAGACGTCTACCAAAGGGGCAAAAGGTTTCTCCTCTAAACAAATGCCATCAAAGATCAAGTGCAACAACTTGAATCAGGGGCTATGACCCACTTGACATGGTGAGCTTGATTCTCGTGGAAAGACATCCACCACTACAAGGTTCTCCAATCAAAGATCGAAGTTCAACCTCTAACATTCTCTTGTGTTTACCCCAAGAGATTCTTAAAAACATTGCATACATATATCATACATATCATTGCATAATAGGTTTCTCCCATACAGGTCTCCTTATCTTCCTACTGTTTATTTCAGTAAGATGGATATGGAACAAACGGTGAAAGATCTCCAAGCTCAAAACGCTCAATTCCAACAAATGCTTCTAGCTATGGGTAAAGGGCAAGAGGATCTGAAAGCTCTCCTTCTCAAAGACAAGAAGAAGAAGTCCAAGAAGGCAGCAAGCATCCTGAACTTGAGAAGAAGACCTAAAACCCTAGACCTTGCAACTCCATCCAACATAGGGGATAGTCTTGAAGAAGACCACAATTTGGAGATTGATGAAGCTGACTACTCCGAGGAACAATATCCTTTCACTGATGACAAGTACAAACAATTGGAGGGTCGCCTCATTGCTATGGAGATTCAACAAATACCTGGCTTGGATTTATGAGACGTGGGTTTAGTTTTTGGATTGGTCATCTCTCCAAAGTTCAAAGTCCCTACCTTGGCCCTGTATGATGGAGTCTCTTGCCCTAAGATGCATCTAAAATCTTATGTCCGCAAGATTCAGCCATACACAACTGATCCAAAGCTTTGGATCCATTTCTTCCAAGAAAGCCTGGTAGGGGCTCAACTCGAGTGGTTCTATCAATTGGAGAGTTCTCGCATCCACACCTGGGAAGATTTAGCTATGGATTTTTACAAACAATATCAATACAATGCTGATCTTGCACCAACTCGTGTGCAATTGCAGAACATGACCATGGGTTCCGACGGGAGCTTCAAAGGATACGCTCAAAAGTGGAGGGATCTGGCTGGTAGGGATCAACCCCCTTTAACTGACAGAGAGTTGATTGACATCTTCATGGGAACTTTGACAGGGCCTTTCTTCAATCACTTAATTGGAAGCTCCTCAGCTGGGTTCACCGAGCTAATACTGACTGGCGAAAGGGTCGAAGCTGGCATCAAAAGTGGAAAGATCCAAGGAGCTACACCCTCTGATGCTCAGAAAATTCCCCACAATGGGAAGAAAGAGTCCAATGCAGTGACTGGTCAAAAGAGTCGTCATGACCAACACGCAGGAGCAATCTTGATCTCTAATCCTACGCCTGCTCAACAAAGGTAGGGGCATCAGCGTAAGGAGGTCGCGCCTAAAAGAAAATTCACCATGATCAACATGTCACTGGGTCAAGCGCTACAACGCATGTTGCAGGCAGAGCTGATTATATTGAGGGCTCCCCTCCGGAACCCAAATACTTCTGCTCCTACCTATCATCCCAATGAAAGGTGTGCATACCACTCTGACAGTCCGGGACATGACACAAACAACTGTTGGCCTCTGAAGAACAAGATCCAAGACATGATTGATGCCAAGGAGATCGAGTTTGACCCTCCGGAGACTCTAGCATAATCACTGCTCCTATGCCAAAGCATTGAGAATGTATTTGTTTCATTTGAATTTTCAAAGTTGTAATTTCTTTTGTTATTCAAACAATTATCTTTTAATGTCAAACTCTGTTTCATTAATGCATTGCATATGTTTGTCTTGGATTCATCCAATCGTTTTCACTATTCTTATGCTTATTTAACTCTTGATAAAAAGCTGCAAGCCTTTAGAGGGAGGATGACGAAACAATACCATAATCTCATACAGTATGCTTTTGAACAGACCTTGCTGATGATGTACATGCATTTCTTTCAATTCCCAAACACTGGAGTTATAAGGAAGATAATCCCTAGTCAACCCCTTCGAGCCAAAGAAGTAGGATTTTTCTATTCTAAACAATTTAAAACCTTTGATTTAAACCTGGGGCAGGGTAGTCTCTCAATTAATCCAAAAAAGGTGCGCATTGAAGTTGCAAACTCTCAGTTCGTAATACAACGAACGACATCCAAAAAAGAAAGACATTCCTTTGGAATCAAAAGACAGTGATGGTTCCTTATATCATAGGCAGTCATCACCTCTCAAAAAAGAAAAATCCCACTGAGCCAAAACCTATAAAGGAGGCTTAAGAAAGATGGGGGATCCCGCTGATTGTAATCTCGAAAGCAGGAACAGTCAGGCAAAAGTTAGGGATAACAAATCAAAAGAAAGAGGGCATTACAAATCCTCAACAACATGAAAAATGTTGCAAAAATGACTGTCTTCCAACAAATCCAACTTGTGTGAGCCATCACCAAAAGATTCGTTCCAAACTCGAATAAAGTTCGACGCACAATTAACTGAGTCTAGGATTGAAGGACATCACGAAGAGTGGGTGGGTACAAATATACTTTGAGCCTTTATCCTTTGTTTCTTAAACCGTGAACCAAGCCACGTTACAACCCTTCAAAAGTCCTAATTGAAGCATGAGTTAGTTCGAAAGCATACTGTTACAAAAGGTATCCTGACTCCTGTAAGGCTTTGCCCTAAATCTTGTGTTGAAATTGTCTTGTAAAAAGTTTTCTGCTAAAAAATGCATTTTTCAAAACTTCAAGACAAGCATAAACTTTGCATTATTTGAATATCGTTGTTTGCACATGGTTATTTGTTTGACAGCGAAGAAATTCATACAGCAAATGTTCGGAGGAACGAAAACTCTCTCAGTGAGTAAAATCACTTCAAGAAGGATGACAAATCTCCTATCAACAAGGGGGCATGACATGTCACTATCCAGCACACTTGGGGCAGTCCAGTCAAGATTTCAATAAATCTTTCAAAGTCCATTTAACCTGGGGCAGTCCAGTCAAGGTTTCAACAGATCTTTCAAAGTTCAGTTAATCTGGGGCAGTCCAGTCAAGATTTCAACAAATCTATCAAAAGTTCAGTGAGCTTGGGGCAAGTCTCCTTCATCATCACTTGGGGCATTCGAATGTCACTCTCAAGGTCGTTCAAAATTTCCTTCATCACCTGCTGGAAGTTACGACCAACATTAAATCCCTTCATCACCTGCTGGAAGTTACAACCACCAACAGAATAACAGACAATTGAAGCTCCTAAAGATCTGTTTTTCTCAAGAATGAAGACTCTCATCCTTAAAACCTCAGAAGATTGGTATACTCCCAGTTTCTGACCGTTAACAGAATGAAGATTCTCATCACCTCAGAAGATTGGTATACTCCAAATTTCTGACCCTTAATAAAATCAAGATCATCTTATTCCAAATTTCCTTCTAGAGATAGTTCAGATGTGACCCAGATTTGGCGACATTCCGGTACTTATTCCAGATTTCCTTCTAGAGATAGTTCAGACGTGACCCAGATTTGGCGACATTCCGATACTTATTCCAGACTTCCTTCTAGAGATAGTTCAGATGTGACCCAGATTTGGCGACATTCTGATACTTATTCCAGATTTCCTTCTAGAGATAGTTCAGATGTGACCCAGATTTGGCGACATTCTGATACTTATTCCAGATTTACTTTTAGAGATAGTTCAGATGTGACCCAGATTTGGCGACATTCCGATACTTATTCCAGATTTCCTTCTAGAGATAGTTCAGATGTGTCCCAGATTTGGCGACATTCCGATACTTATTCCAGACTTCCTTCTAGAGATAGTTCAGACGTGACCCAAATTTGGTGACATTCCGATACTTATCCCAGATCAATACCTGCAGCAATCAAAAAATTCTTGCAATCCCCAGCGGAGCTAAAACTTCCAACTATCAATCCCCAAGCAGAATGAAGACTCTCATTCTTAGTTCCTCACATGATATTCAGATATTCCCCAGTGAAGATCTCCTCAAGACAGGAATCCCCAGTAGATTGGCATACAACCCAAGCTCCGGATCCCCCAATAGTGGTTCCAGGACTTCTCATTTCCAACAATCTCCTGCAGCAGTCAAGGATTTACTTTCCCCGGCAGCAGTCAAGATTCTATTATCTCCAGCCATCCAGGATTCATCTATCCTCAGCAAGACAGCTCATCAGCTTACATGCGCATTCATTACATTCATATCATAAACATTGATATAACATATATTGCATTATACATTTCATGCAACATAACTTTGTGTTTAGCTAACATTTTGTCCTTTTCAGAATAAGAATAAAAGGCTATCATTAACAATTATCCAAGATGCAGTTCTACACGGACTCATCATGAGGTAACCCTACACCGGTTCCTTCTCAATTTCAGATGCAGTTTTACACGGACTCATCATCAGGAAACCCTACACCGGTTCCTTCTCAATTTCAGATGCAGTTTTACACGGACTTATCATCAGGCAACCCTACACTAATTCCTTCTCAATTTCAGATGCAGTTTTACACGGACTCATCATCAGGAAACCCTACACCGGTTCCTTCTCAATTTCAGATGCGGTTTTACACGGACTCATCATCAGGAAACCCTACACCGGTTCCTTCTTCATTCCAAGACTTCTGAAAACAGTTTACGGGTTCTCCAGACACGGATGTTAACCTATCGCTTGTTCAGATTCTTCCATTTCTGAAAACAGTTTACGGATTCTCCAAACACGGATGTTAATCTATCGCTTGTTCAGACTCAACTTTTGAAAACAGTTTACGGACGCTTCCCAACATGGATGCTGATCTATTGCTTATTCATCTCCAAGACCTCTGAAAACAGTTTACGGGTTCTCCAGATACGAATGTTAACCTATCTCTTGTTCAGATTCAAGACTTCTGAAAACAGTTTACGGATTCTCCAAACACGGATGTTAATCTATCGCTTGTTCAGATTCCACTTCTGAAAACAGTTTACGGATTCTCCAAACACGGATGTTGATCTATTGCTTATTCAATTTCAAGACTTTTGAAAACCGTTTACGGGTTCTCCAGACACGGATGTTAACCTATCGCTTGCTCAGATTCTTCAACTTCTGAAAACAGTTTACGGATTCTCCAAACACGGATGTTAATCTATCGCTTGTTCAGATTCGACTACTGAAAACAATTTATGGGTCCTCCAGACACGGATGTTAACCTATCGCTTGTTCAAATCCAAGACTTCTGAAAACAGTTTACGGATTCTCCAAACATAGATGTTAATCTATCGCTTGTTCAGATGCAACTACTGAAAACAGTTTACGGATTCTCCAAACACAGATGTTAATCTATCACTTGTTCAGATGCAACGACTGAAAACAGTTTACGGGTTCTCCAGATATGGATGTTAATCTATCGCTTGTTCAGATTTAAGACCTCTGGAAACAGTTTACAGACGCTTCCCCAACACGGATGTCAATCTATTGCTTATTCAGACCCCCAGCTCAGAGATGTTCCAAACATGGATACCTTTCTGATACTCGCTCACTCATCAACAACATACAGTTCAACAAACATTTCCAGATGGCATCTCTAAGCCCATCCTCCTACCAACAATTTCGAGATGGCATCTCTAAGCCCATCCTCCTACCAACAATTTCCAGATGGCATCTCTAAGCCCATCCTCCTACCAGCAATTTCCAGATGGCATCTCTAAGCCCATACCCCTGTCACATCTCCAGATGGCATCTTTAAGCCCATCACCAAATGGCATCTTTAAGCCCATTCCCTCAAACTACACTTTGACTAGTGCAAATTTTTTGGGCACTCTAGTGTCCAATCTCCTTTTACCTTCGAGTCGCGAACGGCAAGCTTGCCAATCTAACTCTTCAGGTTCAAGAAGATTGAACAAGGGCAATTGTTGTACCCCAAAATTTGCCCTCTCTTTTCCTCAAGAAATCACAGCTTCGGGCGTTTCCTGATTTTTCGGATTGGTTTAAGAATCGGTCAAACAGACTTTTCTCATCAGTCAGACAAAATTAGGGTTTTTCATTGATTTTGAATCAGTCAGACAAAATTAGAGTTTCTTTTGATTTGTTTGAGTTTAGCTCAGGGTTTGATCAAACAGACGCTTCTTTGACAATAAATCAAGAATTAGGGTTTACACGCGCATTTTCAGAAGAATTTGAATCCACAGTGTCTTAATTGGCTGTTACACTGTTTTGACGTTTGCTCAAGATTTCTGTTTGTTTCTCAAGGTCTAAACATCTGGGACATGGGCTGAGGCTTCTGATTGAGAGTTTGAAGTATTGGTTTAGTCAGTGAAATGAAAGGCGTACGGACATTTGTTTTGATTGACTGTGCAATACATGTGGTTAATTGGGACGCCAGGTTTATTATTGATTAATGCGAAGTTGCAAGACTACAGTGTTTATTAATTATTTATTTTATCTAAGTTAGAATAATTGGGATTTACTTTCAGTTATTTTAATTCAAGAAAACTTAAATAATTAAATAGACAGTGAAATAAAAGAGATATCTGACAAAAAGACTTTTATTTATTTTTAATTATTGGTACAAGTGTTATTTAAATACAAGTAATTTTTACAGTATTTATAATAATGTTTATTACAAATGATTAAAATAAAATAAAACTGTATCCTAAGTGTCTTGAAATCTTCATCTGCTACTGCTGCTCCCCATTGCTCAACTGATATTTATCTGCAAAGACAAAAAAAGAAAGAATTCAAATGCAGATGAATTAAAAAAAGGCATTTTCAGACAGTTAATCATAAAAACTCATCATTAAAAGTGTTGGCCGGAATCAGTTTGTTCGCCCTCTCTGCAAATCACAAGAAGACTCTTGGTTCACAAATAGGGAAAGAAAATACAGTTTGCAAGCATATGAATTAATACAAGGATGCATAAAGAAATGCCAAACAAGCTACATGAAAAGGGACAAGCTACTGAATATGCCAAAACAAGCTGCATAATTTCAAACCAAATTGCAAACTGAAAAGGCAAACCAAACTGAAATTCCAAAACCAAGTTGCACAAATTCAAAATGTCAACCAAACTGTCCAAAAACTGTCAAAGCTGTCAAAACTGTCCAAAGAAGATATCAAAGCAATGCAGGAAATCTGGAAAGTACAATACGCAGAGGAAAGACAATATGCAAGCAATATTTCAAATTGTCATCATTTCCCAGCCAAACACTTTTTCAGAAAAAGGACAGTTAAGCAATAAACAGTGCTTTTTTCTATGGAGAGAGAAAGAGAGAGAGAAGTAGAGAGGCTTACAGTTTGAGGCAGGCTTAAGACAAAGAGATATAAAACAAAGAGCATGAGAACAGTTCAAGGAGGAGGCAGAAAAACATAAAAAAAATATAACACAAGCTCTCAAGCCTGTAACTTCCAAATAAGCTTCCAACTGCCTCAAGCTTTAAACCTGTTACAAAGAAAGCCTGAACCAACTCAAACCTCCACAAACCTGCATAAAACATATCAACCTGCATAGGCTACAAACTGTAAACAAAAACTCAACCTTAAACCTGTTTCAAACATACAAGCCTTTCAAAGCCCTGCATAGCCTAAAGAACAAGCCTTGAAGCCTGTCTTTTCTCCAAGCCTGCACAAACTCAAGGAAGCCTGCATAAACCCCAGCCTGCCTGAACAACAAGCCTAAAAACTTGTTCATTTTCAAAGCCTGCTCTAACTACCTTAAGCCTGTCAAAACAAACTGATAAGCTTTTCAAAGCCCAGCAAGCCTAAAGACCAGATAGCATAACAAACAATAAACCTGTACCAACAAAACCTTGAAGCCTGCTAAAACCACTAAGCCAGTCCAAATATCAAAACATAAAGAAATCCAAGCATCTCAAATCATAAGCAAACAACTCTCAGTTTCAATATCCGCATCATTGAGAAAATAAATCCAAACTCTCAGAACTAAAGTTCATCATCGAGTAACAAAGCCAGAGAGAGGAAAAGCAACTGAAGCTAGCAAAAACACTAAGGCAACCTCATCAACATCATCAAAGCAACATAACAACAATAAGCAAGCATCCTCAGAGCCAAGCTCATCACAGGATCAAACAACATCATCAAACTCAGAATCAAAATCATCACAGATAAGCAAAACTCAGAAGCAAGCAATCAGAAGAGGAAAAGAAATTATACAAGCGTTTTCAGAAGCAAAGCATCATCATAAAACATAAGAAGCAAGATACAAAGTTCCAGGAAGGCCATAAAGCTAGCATCACATACTCCCTCCGCCTCCGGCCACCTGAGAAGCGTCGCCGTCCTCCTCTGTCTCCTCTCCAAAGGTAGTAATTTCTTCTCCCTTTTTACACACCTCATATGAACATGTAACACATAAAAATCAGAACATACAAAAATAAAGCATGCAAGATAAAAACTTGAAACCCTAAAGCGCGTCTGAAGAGAATACCTTTTCTCATCACTGCCTTGCTCAACCATGGAGAGAGGGAGATGGAGGTAGCGTCTGGCAGCTGAGGCGAGAGGAGGAGTATCATTGGCCTTTGTTTGAGAACGAGAAGGACGAAGAAGACGATGGAGAAGCGGCGCCGTTCTAAGCCTCTGTAACCCTATTCTGAGCCAAGCATTTCAAACCCTAAACAAAACATTTCTAAACACGTTTTGGGCCTGTCCCCAACAAAAGCCCTTAAGCCCATCAATTTTTGGCGTTACACCCCCCCCCCCCCCCCTCTGATTCTCTTTCAATTTTGTTTTGGGCCTGCCATGTATATAATGCCTCAGCCCATTTATTTTCTTTATACAAACTAATATCCTTTTTTTATTATATCACTTTATTTTCTTTTTATATAACTTAATTCTTTTTTGTTAAATAAATAATATATTAATTTTTCATAATAAATTTATTTTAACAATACTTCTATTATACCTAAAATATGTAAATATTAGATTTATTAGGTTAATAGATTTTTTGTCTTAAAACTTTTTTTGTTTAATAAATCACTTTTATATAACTTCCTAAAAAACATTAAATAAAAACACAAAAATAAATAAAATACTTAATATTGCATTAGGTTAACATATTTTTCTCATTTGTAAATAATCACATACATTTTACAATACTTTTGATTCTCTTTTATTCTTATACTTTGCTATATTTTACATTGAGAATGCGATTCGATTTGGTTGTAAATATTATTTGGACACTACTATCCTGATAAGACTCATCCCCATTTGTAAATATTTTTACCCCCATCCCCAGATACTTATTTGTAATAGCTTAGACTTTAAATTCCCGTAATTTATCGCTTTCCATATACTGTATAGTAATTAGGGTTTGTATGCGAAGATTCAAAATCAACCGCTAGATAACCTAATACAAAGACAAATGCATGAAAATCAAATACACAATTCACACTTGCACCCCTAGGGTAATCCCGCTTGTTGCCTTCAAAAATGGGCCATGTTTGCATGTCAAGTACTTTGGCAAAACAAAAACAAATCAAATGATCGTAGTCCCTCGATGATGCTTTCGAAGTTGCCTAAACAAAATGATCATAGTCCCTCAAGAAAAATTTCCAAAGACACTTGACACTATTGCATTCATGGTCTATACGATGACCCGCGCCCGTCCCGTTAACATCCTAACACAAGGTTGTTCACCAAATACAATGGTGAAACAACACTGTTAAAAGGGTTAAAACATGAGAAAGATCTTTGAGTCCATTTAGGGGTAGACAACTCTTAGTTACTTGATCAAACTTGCAAAACACACTTGCCTACTTTCAAAACACACTCCACAAACACAACTTTCAAAACAAACTCTCAAAAACATTGAAACATCTTTTCAAAAAGACAAACACCTTTGTAAAACATTCGAGTAAAGAATTGTTACAACGGTTGCCTAGACAAGGCATCTTTTTCAAAACATTTCAAAAAACACACACACAAAGCACCATTTCACACAATTGAAAATCAAGGCAAGTGATCTAAAACAAGTAACTAAGAGCCCATGGATAACCATGGATGAAAAGGGTGCTAGCACCTTCCCTTTTCATAATCTACCCCCCGAACCCACGAAAACATCTCAAAAGGTTTTTTCCTATGCTTTTTAACCTTTCCTTTAGGATAAAATAAAAAGTCGGTGGCGACTCTTGCTAAACCGAACAAGTGAGAACACAAACGCAAAACCTCAAGTCAGTTCTCCCACCGTATCACAGAACTGGCAACTCTGTTGGGCATTGCATTAAAAGTGGGGTTACCTTAGGGTTTTAGATCACCTTTACATACTTGCTTTGATTACTTTGATTGCTTTACTTTTTGGGTCCTTGTTTGGGTTTGCTATAAATCCTACACCCGGATTTGGGGGCACCTTTTTAGGTAAATAGCAATAAAACTGTGAGGGAACTGTGCGTGGTATACCAACATGGTTGACGCAATAAGCTATGTTAGTGTGACATATTTGTAAGTACCGATAGCCCTTGAGTAGTCAAGGAGAATACGGGGCCGCTGAGCGATGTCATGAAGCACTAACGAACTGTAGAACCTTACTTGACCATCTTAGCCTTTTTAGGGGTAGTGAGATGACCGACTTTGGTGCAGTCCGAAGTTGGTAGATACTCGATACTACACTCATTGAGGATTGTTTTCTTGGAATATTTTGGTCGCCAGTTAAGTGGATAAACCAAAACAATGAACACAGAAAATAATCCAGTGATATTGAGCTCCTTAGAACCCGGTTTCTATTCTAGGACAGGATGAGCCAACTAACTTCAAAAGGGTACTTACCTACAAACCCCATGCAAGCCTAAACCTAAGGACTTGTTTGTTCTGTGTGAATATGATTACCTGTATATACACTTACTTGCTTTTTCATACATGTACATAACATCATAACATCATACCATAGCATTTTCAATAACCATTTCAAGGATCTCGAGGGTCTTTTGATGCAGGGTCACGTTGAACGAGACGTCTACCAAAGGGGAAAAGGTTTCTCCTCTAAACAAATGCCATCAAAGATCAAGTGCAACAACTTGAATCAGGGGCTATGACCCACTTGACATGGTGAGCTTGATTCTCGTGGAAAGACATCCACCACTACAAGGTTCTCCAATCAAAGATTGAAGTTCAACCTCTAACATTCTCTTGTGTTTACCCCAAGAGATCCTTGAAAACATTGCATGCATATATCATACATATCATTGCATAACAAGTTTCTCCCATACAGGTCTCCTTATCTTCCTACTGTTTATTTCAGTAAGATGGATATGGAACAAACGATGAAAGATCTCCAAGCTCAAAACGCTCAATTCCAACAAATTCTTCTGGCTATGGGTAAAGGGCAAGAGGATCTGAAAGCTCTCCTTCTCAAAGACAAGAAGAAGAAGTCCAAGAAGGCAACAAGCATCCTGAACTTGAGAAGAAGACCTAAAACCCTAGACCTTGCAACTCCATCCAACATAGGGGATAGTTTTGAAGAAGACCACAATTTAGAGATTGATGAAGCTGACTACTTTGAGGAACAATATCCTTTCACTGATGACAAGTACAAACAGTTGGAGGGTCGCCTCATTGCTATGGAGATTCAACAAATACCTGGCTTGGATTTATGAGACGTGGGTTTAGTTTCTGGATTGGTCATCCCTCCAAAGTTCAAAGTCCCTACCTTGGCCCTGTATGATGGAGTCTCTTGCCCTAAGATGCATCTAAAATCTTATGTCCGCAAGATTCAGCCATACACAACTGATCCAAAGCTTTGGATCCATTTCTTCCAAGAAAGCCTTGTAGGGGCTCAACTCGAGTGATTCTATCAATTGGAGAGTTCTCACATCCACACCTGGGAAGATTTAGCTATGGATTTTTACAAATAATATCAATACAATGCTGATCTTGCACCAACTCGTGTGCAATTGCAGAACATGACCATGGGTTCCGACGGGAGCTTCAAACGATACGCTCAAAAGTGGAGGGATCTGGCTGGTAGGGTGCAACCCCCTTTAACTGACAGAGAGTTGATTGACATCTTCATGGGAACTTTGACAGGGCCTTTCTTCAATCACTTAATTGGAAGCTCCTCAGCTGGGTTCACCGAGCTAATACTAGACAAGGCATCTTTTTCAAAACATTTCAAAAAACACACACACAAAGCACCATTTCACACAATTGAAAATCAAGGCAAGTGATCTAAAACAAGTAACTAAGAGCCCATGGATAACCATGGATGAAAAAGGTGCTAGCACCTTCCCTTTTCATAATCTACCCCTCGAACCCATGAAAACATCTCAAAAGGTTTTTTCCTGTGCTTTTTAACCTTTCCTTTAGGATAAAATAAAAAGTCGGTGGCGACTCTTGCTAAACCGAACAAGTGCGAACACAAACGCAAAACCTCAAGTCAGTTCTCCCACCGTATCACAGGTTCCATTGTCAGTGATGTTCCTTTCGGGGATATGTAATGGCAGATGAGGTTATGCTTGATAAACCTGGCTACAACATTCTTGGTAACTGAGGCATATGAAGCAGCTTCGACCCACTTGGTAAAGTAATCAATTGCAACAAGGATGAAACGGTGTCTATTGGAAGTAGTAGGTTTGATCTCTCCAATCATGTCAATGCCCCACATTGAAAATAGCCATGGAGCGGTCATGACATTCAGAGGAATTAGGGGTACATGGACCTTGTCAGCATAAATTTGACACTCGTGACAAGTCCTTGAGTGATGATGACAATCAGTTTCCATTGTGGACCAATAATAACTAGCCCTCAGGATTTTCTTGGCCATAGTGTACCCACTAGAGTGAGTCCCAAAGATTCCATCATGCATGTCTTCCATAATTTTCTCTGCCACCTTCTTGTCCACACAACGAAGTAGAGTAGAATCATGATTTCGCTTATACAGGATTCTATTGCTTAGGAAGAATTTCGTTGAGACTCTTCGCAAGAACTTCTTATCATTGATGGAAGCTCCTTCAGGATACTCTTGTGCTTCAAGATATCCAATTACTTCATGGTACCATGGTTTGTCTTCGTCAATGTCAAGCTCATAGCAGTGTGCAGGTTCATCAAATATTTCTACTGTAATCATAAGAGCTTCATTGTTCCATTTGACCTTGAACATGGAAGACATTGTTGCCAAGGCGTCAGCCAACTGATTTTCTTCTCTAGGGAAATATTCAAAGGTGATCTCCTCGAAGTATTGTATCAGGGTTAATACAAGATCCTTGTAAGGAATGAGGTTAGGAAGCTTAGTGTCCCATTGTCCTATGACTTGACTGATCACTTGAGCAGAATATCTGAATACGTTTAAGAACTTGACCATTAAGTTAATGGTAACCTTTAGACCCAATATGCACACTTCGTACTCAGCCATGTTGTTCGTATAATCTAAGCATAATCTAGCATTGAAAGGAGTATGGTAACCCTCAGGAGAAATAATCACAACACCAATTCCATTATCCAAAGCGTTGGAAGCCCCATCGAAAACCATAGTTCATCGAGATCCTTGTTCATGTCTGTTATACGGTCCAGGCTTTTCACAGTCAGTTACTAGCATGATATTCTCATCCGGGAAGTCAAAGTTCATAGACTGGTAGTCATTAACAACAAGATGGGCCAAATGATCTTCCAATACACTTCCTTTGATGGCCTTTTGTGTGGTATATTGGATGTCATATTCAGTCAAAATCATTTTCTATCTAGCTATCCGTTCAGAGAGAGCTGGCTTCTCGAAGATATACTTGATAGGGTCCATCTTAGAAATCAAAAAAGTGGTATGAGTCAACATATACTGTCTTAGCCGGTGATCAGGCCATTACAGAGCACAACAAGTTTTCTCGAGCAGTGGATATCTAGTTTCACAGTCGATAAACTTTTTGCTTAGTACATTGCATGCTCTTTTCGACCAGACTCGTCATGTTGGCCCAACACATACCCCATAAAATTCTCTAGCATAGTCAAATACATAATCAAGTGTCTTCCTTCAATTGGAGGCATAAGGATATGAAGCTCTTGCAAATATTCCTTGATTTTGTCGAATGCAGCTTGGCAGTCGTCGTTCCATTTGACTACTTGATCTTTCATCAAGAGTTTGAAGATTGGCTCACAAGTAGCAGTTAGGTGAGATATGAAGCGAGCAATGTAGTTAAGACGACCCAAGAATCCTCGAAATTCTTTCTCAGAATGGGGAACGGGAATTTCTTGAATTGTTTTAATCTTTGCAGGATCAACTTCAATGCCTTTACCACTGACCACAAAACCTAGAAGTTTTCCAGACCTTACTCCGAAAGTGCACTTGTTAGGATTCAGCCTTAACTTGTACTTCTTCAACCTCTCAAACAACTTGTGTAGGTGATGAAGGTGCTCTTCTTCAGTTTGCGACCTTGCAATCATATCATCTACATAGACCTCTATCTCATGATGGATCATGTCATGGAATAGGGATACCATAGCTCGTTGATAGGTTTCCCCTACATTCTTCAAATCGAATGGAATAACTTTGTAGCAGAAGGTTCCCCATTTCTAACAAAGGTGGTCTTCTCCATGTCTTCGGGAGCAATCTTGATTTGGTTGTAGCCAGAAAATCCATCCATGAAGGATAAGACTTTATGTTGAGTGGTGTTGTCAACCAAGACATTGATATGAGGTAGACGTAAATCATCTTTGGGGCTTGCACTATTTAAATCCCTATAGTCTACACACATACGGACTTTTCCATCCTTCTTCGGCATGGAGACCACGTTTGCAACCCATTGAGGATAAGATGTCACAGCTAGGAATCCTACATCGAATTGCTTCATCACTTCCTCTTTTATCTTTTCAGACATGTCAGGCCGCATCCGACGAACCTTTTGTTTGACAGGAGGGTGATCTTTCTTTTTTGGTAGACGATGAACCATAATGTCAATATCCAACCCTGGCATATCTTCATACGACCAAGAAAACACTTCAACGTAGTCATGTAGCATCTGGACCAACCTGCTCTTGATACCGTCTTCTAAGTTGGCGCTGATCTTGACCTCTTTCTTGTCTGTCTCAATACCTAGGTTGATAACTTTAACTGGCTCTTCATGAGGTTGAATGGCTTTCTCCTCTTGCATTAGAAGTCTGGCTAGTTCCCCCAAATGCGATCATTAGAGGTCTTTCCTGTGCTTTTTTACCTTTCCTTTTGGATAAAAGAAAAGTCGGTGGAGACTCTTGCTATCCACACAAATGCGATCAAAACGCAAAACACCCAAGTCAGTTCTCCCACCATATCACAGATATCATGAGAAGTAGGAAATAAAGAGTGTGCACTCGAAGCCTCTATTTAAATTCATGTAGCAGGCACCGCTTTCTGTATGTTATTTGTGTTTGTTTAAAATCCTACCTTTAAAGTAGGTATTCTGTAGGTATGTTTACATTTGTGCTCACATATCTCCCCACCCCAATAAGTCCTCAAAACGAGGTGCACGGAAAGGGAGCGTAATCGACCCCCGCACATTCTAGTCCATGTAATCCTGGGCTCACGTTGTATGTTGATGCTTTGGATTTGTGCAGATCATGTGTATCAAGTTGATCATGTGGAAAAGGGTTTGATCTCAACCCCCACCATTTGTCAGGAGTTCGCAATGGCCATTGCTGACACTTCACTACCCGCTTTTTTGCTTCGGGTGATCCGTTCCCCTTAGCTAAAGAAATTCTTTTCTTCTTTATTTCATCTTAGTCTCCCGCTTGTTTGCTTTGGGTTATCCGCTCCCCTTAGCTAAAGCATTTTCTCTTCATACCCCCATCCCTTGAGTCATTATACCTCGATTGTGTGCTTTTGCCAAAGCACTTGTTCAATATGTCATGCTCCCTTAGGATTGCTCATGTAGGATTAGTCCTCGAGATAGACATTAGGATATTTATCCATGTATGTTCACTTAGGTAGATATTTCCCCTTCTTCCTTGATGTAGGGCCATCATTGTATGATTACACCAGGGCTAGAGATTAGGATAGTCTCCCTTAGTTGTTTTCTTTTCTTTGCATATTGCATCTTAAAACAAAACTTTCTTTTTCTTGGAAAATCATAAAACATCTCTAATGAACTTAAATCCTTCTTCAAAGTAAAAAATACAAACCAATCTTCATTATTTGTGCGTCTTTTGGCTTTGTTTTAAACCTTGTTAAGTTGACCTCCTACCGCCTTTACCATAATATTTTGTTATATTTGCGTCATTGTTTCGCCGTCTCTTATGTTTGTTATCCTACTTTGATTTTCAATATAATTGTTAGGTGTTATGTTTTGCCATCATTGTTCATGTTTTGTCATCATTGTTGATGTTTTGTCATCGTATGTGATGTTTTGCCATCGTTGTTGATATTTTTCCATCATTGTTGATGTTTTGTCATTGTATGCGATGTTTTGCCATCATTGTTGATATTTTCCATCATTGTTGATGTTTTGTCATCGTATGCGATGTTTTTCCATCATTATTGATATTTTTCCATCATTGTTGATGTTTTGTCATCGTCTGTGATGTTTTGCCATTATTGTTGATGTTTTGTCATTGTATGTGATGTTTCGCCATCATTGTTGATATTTTTCCATTGTTGTTGATGTTTTGTCATCGTATGTGATGTTTTATCATCTAAATTGATGTTTTTCCATCCTTGCCATGATATTTTGCTATCTTTGTTTCGATTTTTTACCATCGGTTATGTTTGTTATCCTACTTTAATTTTAAATATCATTGTTAGGTGTAATGTTTTATCATCTAAATTGTAATGTTTTGCCATACTTACCGTGATATTTTTCTATCTTGGTGTCGATATTTCACCATCGCGTATTATTGTTATCCTACTTTGATTTTCAATATCAGTTAGGTGTGATGTTATATCATCTAAATTGTGATGTTTTGCCATCATTGTTGATTTTTTGCCATCATTGTTGATGCTTTTCCTTTATTGTTGATGTTTTGCCATCATTGTTGATGTTTTGCCATTGTTGTTGATGTTTTGCCATCATTGTTGTTGTCATTGTATCTGATGTTTTGCCATCTTGATTATTGCTTTTTCCTTTTTAACTAAAAAACACAAACAAACCAAAACATGTGAGCCGAACTACGACACTCTGATTCCTTAAAAGGGATATGTAGGAATTAGGTCGCAGGGTCTAAGCGAACACAACTTTGTAAAACCTTCCTTCTTTTTCGTGCATTTTCTTTCACATGAATTCCCTTTTAGCTTTTAAGTTTTAGGCATAGATTTAACACACCCTTAGATTAGTACAAGCATAAGTGAATCCTGTGGAGAACCACAGATGTGTGGGGTGCTAATACCTTCCCCTCGCGTAACCGACTTCCTTACACGATCTTTATGGTCGCAAGACATGATTTCACCCCTTCAGGTTTACTCGATGTTTACCTTTCCATTTCAGAGGGATAAAAGATGTTTGATGGCGACTTCATTGAGTTTTATCTTCGATGATTTTTCCAGTTGTTTCAGCTGGCGAATTCACTTGGGAATAATTTTACCAATTGCTGCTCCATCCTGGAGTCAGTCCTAGATTTTGTTTGTTGTTTCTTTTGGGTGTTTATTTATTTTTTAGCTTTACAACTTATTCATATGTATATGTGTTTACGTGTATGTATGTTTGCATTTCATCTGCATTTTATTTTTGTTTTCTATGCTATTATGCTATTGTGTTGCTATGCTGCTTCTCTTTTGGGATGAGATGTTACTGTGAGGTAAAAGGCCCAATATCCAGGCCGGAGTACACTAGGACACTAAGAATAGAGTGGAGCATGATGACTATTGGACGCAGGTCCTTACTAGCATATTCATATGGTCTGCGCCTGGTTGAGGTTTAAATGAATTACTATCGACACCCACGTCTGTGGGTAAAACGGTAGTACTTTCAGGCGGACCCGTGATTCCAAGTCACCTTTTCCTTACCCTGACCTAAATTTCACTTGTGAGTGGGGAGGGAATGTTTTTTAACATGTACCATTGGTGACTTGACATTATTATTGGCTTGAGTTATGTTGTTGACTTCAGTTCTATTGATGACTCTGGTTATGTTGTTGAATTGAGTTCTGTTGGTGACCATGTTCTGATAGTTATTGGGTGTTATTGATGGTGACTTGATACTGTCAATGGCTATGTGTTCTCTCAGTTTTGTTCTGGACTTCTCACCTTGTGGTGGCCGTTTATTTCAGTAGTTCAACAATTATATTTTATGATAGGGAGATTTTGGTCTCCTGCAGTTGTAGATCCACATGGTACTTGGTTCTTTTGTGTTCCAAAGTGGTACAAACCTTTGATCCGGTGATATTCATCATTCAGTTTAGAGACAATGCAACCATTTTCCATGTTTATGGAACCTTGATCCCGTGTTCTTGCATACATAATATGTTAACATCGTTTTGACACACATGTTTTCCCATTTCCAAATAATCGTGCTTGTAAGCTCGGCGTTGCATTTTCTTCATCTCTCACTTACAAAAAAGGTAAAGCACGATGGTTCCTTGGAAATGATCGAACATGGAATTGCATCAACTCACACACCTCATGCATATTCATGCATTATAACAGGTACTCAGAGTTAGATATTCATATTCAAACTTGGTACTCTCTTCAGAGTTACAGACTTAAACTCTGGTTGTCACGTGTTCAAAGATCAGTTATGGAACAACTTCATGGGGTATTGGCTGGGATGAAGATTTAGTTGTGGTTGTTTGTGGTATACATGCAAGCCTTAGACCGTGATTGGGAATTCTTCTAGAAGGAAGATAATCAGTTGAAGACCCAGTTGAGTCGGGTCATGGAAGTCCTGATGATAGTGTCGGCAATCCTACAATGACTATTACAACATGGGTTATTCTCTTCTCCTAATCTTTTGGGATTTATTTCAAACCATGGACTTCCTTGTGGATATCATCCACTATCTTGAGTGCTTAGAACGTCTTATCAACAACCAGTTGCCAATTTCCAATTGGATTCAAGGTATATGTTTTATAACCAAGGACATAATAGGCCTGAAGAATAGTTTTGATCCCATCTCGGTGCTTTATTCTCATTTGTTTCCACACTTGTTTGAACTTTAGTGGGATAGGAATCATACTTTGGTACCATCTACAAATCCCCCTTCCAAATCATGTTATCAACATCATATGTGGTTATCACATCGGGGTACCCGATTATTTAATCAGGGGCACTCTCCACAACTTTGGGCTGCCTGACCTTCTCGTCATCAGTCAGTGTTTGTACCCCAAGTGAATGCACGGGGCAAAGCTTTTTAGCAGAGACAGAAGAAGCCTGAGAAGTATGTTGATACCATCTCAATTCTTTACATCCTGTTACTTCCTCGTCTTTTGGAAATTCAGTTGATCAAGCTTTGTGCTTTGGGTTTTCCTTCTACAAATCTCTCTCTTGATTTTGAAGCAAATGATAGATGTGTCTCCCATTCTGGGGCACCTGGATGTGATGTTGATGATTTAAAGGGTTAAAGTATAAAATCTAGCACCTGCCCAACGTCTTTCTCAAAGTCCAATTTCTAATGTGGCAGACAGTTTCTAACTTTTCGCTTGGTACAACATCCATCCTCTCTTTTGAGAGAGTCTTCTGTGAATATTATCCTGGGGCACTCGTCTATTCAGTTGAAGACTTGTAGCGGTAGAAATGTTGAGACTAAGCCATTGGATTGACTTGACTCGCAGATATCAACATAAAAAATGTCACCGTGCTTTATTGTATCCAAAGGAATGAGAAAAGAGAGAATAACCCAAAAAGAGGGGGAGAGAATCTAAGTTCGGGGGTTGGTTATACAAAGGGAAGGTATTAGCACCTTAAACATCTACGGTACTTTGCATGAACCTCTTTGAAAATTTGTGTATTTTGGTTATAAGTGTTGTATACAAAAATAGATTGTGGGGATGAGAAAAGAAATATATTATTTTACAATTTTTACACCCGCCGCGGTTGCGAACCTTTAGTGCCTACGTACCACCTTCCGTGCAATAGGGGATCGGGGTACTCTTAGTTCACCTTTAAAACTTTAAAACACAAGTGTGTTGGTTAATTTTAAGAGACAAGACATCATCGTTGTATCCGAGTGGAAACATACTTACTACCCGTGATTATGGGAAAGGAGAATTTGCTTCATTTCAAAGTGGAGGATATAGCTTGGATTTTAAAATCAACAAAGCATCGCTCACTACCCAAGTGGAAAATATCTCACTTCACTACGTATCGTAGAAGTATAGTAGCTCACATCACTACAAGGATTGACAAAAGTTTAATCTTTTGAGAAAAGTTTAAATTAAAAAACCAAAATGGCAAAATGGTTTGAATGAGATTGATTAACTTTTAGACTTCTAACAAAAATGTCAAAGTATTATTAAGTTGTTTAAAGTTTGATTAAGAAAATATTTTGAAAATGCATGGACCTAAGTCTAAGTTTATTGTGAAAATGATTCTAGTTTGAAAAACAAGAATAGTTTTGAAAAGGAGGAAGAATATTTTTGAAATTAAAGAAGATGGGAGAAGATGAAGGGACTATCCTAAAGCATAAGGTAAAAGCTAAGGAAAAATACCGTATAGCCAACAAGAAGCCAACACTTTACGTAATGAGTCAATGTAGAATTCTCATCCTTTGGATTGAAACCGAACAAGCAAAGATATTAAACCACTTAAGAATACCAAACTTCAAATGCATTAATTATTCACAAAAATTGGGCATAATAACGGTTGTATATTGATGAATTCCTGATCACAGACAAAGCATATAATCAGAATAACCTGTGAACAAAGAAAACAAATAACCCAATGTCTCGGGATAAACCCCAAGAACTCCAGAAAAAATAACAATAGAAGTCACCAAGGTCTCAAGGTAGGTCAATGTCTCTACTCATAAGTCCAAGAAGTCCACAACTCAAAAATGCCAAGGATAGTAACCAAATAATCCAAGTAACCTTAAAGTTTTTTATCGTTCAAGTTGGTTATTAGGTATCTTCAAAAAGAAAATGAAAGCTCAAGTGAGCAAAATAAAAAGACATAAAGATAAATGCTCAAGTGAGCAAAGATGAAAATAGCATGAAATGTAAATTCTAAAATAAATGATGCATAAAAGTAAAGGTATAAAGTAAAAGCATGAAAATAAAAGTCAATTGTTAATGGGTTAGAAATTAGAGGTTAGTTGAATGACCATCCTGAAACTTTCATTTGAAAACTCATTAGAAGATTGATAAAATCAAAGCCTCTCAACAACAAGTTTCATTTGCTTTTTGTCAAGTATATTATTCATTTCAAAATCTCAAGGCAACAACAAATGATCAATGATGTTTAAATGATTCACTTAGTCCAGAATTTATGAAGATTCATTAGAGAATTGATAAGACCAAAGCCTCCTAACAATGAAACTCAAGGTTATTGGATCAAAAGTTTTGAAATTAAACATATTTGGGCTTGCAAACATAGGTTTGGCCTATGAATGATTATTTCTCGAATCGGGATAAAATTTAGCGATGTGTTAAGCAATAGTAAGTGGACTTATATAGAAGTCACACCTATTTTGAGGCCGGTCAATGGAAATCTATGTGCCATATATTTGGAGAGATGATATGTAGATCACCCTCTAACAACATGTAGCACAAATGAGAAGGGGATAAGATGAAGAAGGAGGGGCAAATGTTTGAATCAAAGATTTTAATCAAACTATCATTAAAACCATCCATCCATTTTGGTGGAGTTAAACTCAACACCCAAGATCCAATGATATTAATGAAGCTCATGATCAAAAATCACATTGCTAGAATATATTAAAAAAATAAATTGCATTTAATAAACAAAATAAAAAGGAAAAATGATTTTTAAATTGCTTTTAAAATGAAAATAAAAGGTAAAATAGCAAACTATGTTCAAAGTATCAAAGAAAAAATTAAAAAGACCATAGAAAAAAATCAGAAGTGATCTCAAATATTTTTATAAAATTTTTTGGTAATTTTTTAAAACAGAAAAGCATTTTTAAACTAATTAAAATCACTCAAATAAGTAAAAAAAGATAAAAAATAATAGAAGTCAAAATAAAGTTCTAGAAAAATTTCAAAAAGTAAGAAATAGGGAAAATGATTTTTTATAAAAAAATTTAGAATTTAAAAATACCAAAAAGTATTTTTTTAAAATTAAAAACAAATCAAAATAAAGGAAAAAAATATCAAATCTAAAAATAAAATTATAAAAAAAATTAAAATCAGAAAGTGAATAATTGAAAATATTTTTGTGAATTTTTTCATAATTTTTGAGTCAGAAATGAATTTTCTAAAATTTTTTGAAGTTTAAATCAATTAAAATAAAAAATTAGAAAATAAAATAACAAACCAAAAAAATATGGACCATCTGATCATTGTCAAAACGCGTTAGTAAACAGATCCAGTGAATCTAGCACGTTGTGCATGTCATGGACTTTATTGGATATCACACTTGATCATTTTTTTATTTAATAAAAATAACTTAAAATGTGGCACGTTGGATGGAGTCTGACTCACTAGAGTAATCAGATCCAAGGGCTCATGAGACACACGCATGGTAACACAAACACACCACATCTATTTCAAAAGAATAGTGTGGCACACCATCATTGGTTGAAGACGAGACATGTCATCGTCTTCAACCTCCAGCCACCCTAAAATAGAATTCTACAAACTATAAAATTAGCAAACCAGACCGGTACCATTAGATTCGTCTCTTCAAAATGACTCTAATGGTACCACCGCGCCAAATTATATAAACTAAGCAAGGCTTGAATTGAGAAAAAGCATAAATAATAGCGAGCACGAAATTCTGGAATATCTCACTCAAACCTCAATGAAATTACAAATTGTAAAAAGCATGAGAATCAGAAGAATGAAGAGAGTAGATTAGTCTTTTATTTGGATCGATTTGACCAAGAAATCTTCCTGAACAAAGTAGCAAAAAATGGCTTTGAAACTGGACTTCTGTAGAACAATATAGGTCACAATTCTTGAAGGTAAGAGTATGGTTAGCTTCAGAGAAGTTCAATGAAGCTAACCGAATGGAGCTTTTAGTGTTTTGGAGTGAGAATGAGAGAAATCAGAAATTCAAATTCAGAGTTCGTGTTGGATCTGAATAGGGTCAATTGGCTATCAAAATCTTGTAAAAATAGGTAGAATATGCATCTTATTTATAGGAGAGGATGAGGAAATGCTTAAGCGCGCGAATGAGAGTGTAATTGGGTGAATTCATGTGAACCTGAAGCATGAGAAATGTGTGACTTTTTTAGCATCAAAACTCAGCGAAAACCTGCATTTCATGATGCTAAATGTTTTTGGAAAGTTGATAAACATGATTAGAAGAAAAAAAGCGTATAAACTTTGTGTTTACAGGGCACAATATGGGTTTCAAATTCTGACTTGGAAGGAAAATTCAGTTTCAAGGTATCATCTTCGAATCCATGGTGTTCACAGCTCAAGGGATCATAGGGCATGATTCTTGAAGCATTTTGGAAGATAAGGTCACAATCTTTGCATTGTGCCAAGGATGAGATCAGATGGATGTTTGAACTAAAAGTTGTGATGAGTCAATGTTGAGAAAAAGATGCTGACTTTTTGTACTTAGAAAAATTCTAAGTTTTTCTTCAAAAGTGATATATAATGTTTTGAGTTCAAATAAGGCCTTCCTCCAAAATTGAGCTTAGATCATTGAAGTTAGCTTGAATTAAACTTCCCAAAGATAATTTTAAAACTTGAATCACTCAAAACTACCAAGTATTGAAAAAGGTCTGGACTTGTAAAATTAGTGAAAATCCATGAGGTGACCTATGATCTTTTGAGTTCTTAAAGCATCTTCCATCAATCTTTAAGTCTTGCACATAAAAGAAGAGTTGAATTTCACATTCTTAAGATAATTATGGAAAACGAATGGGCTCAAGGAGATAAAAATTGACCAAGTTATGATCTTTTGAAGTCACATAAGGGAATTTGATGGCCTATCTAGAGGACTTGTAATCTTTCTTCATCATTAGGCATCTTCCACATAAAATTTTCTTGAAACTTTTGAAGTGATTTATTGATAACCCTTTAGAGAGAAGAATATATTTGGAATTACACAAAAATATCAAAATATGAACAAGATATAACACTTAGAAGTTCAAAACCCTATCTCCTAAAGCACAAAGATGACTTGGATACCCCTTTCAATTTTGATAAACTTTCTTGCACAATCACTTTTTCCATGTGAATAGAAGTTGTTTTGGATGACAATAAGAAACCATATCAACAAAAGCCACTTCCAAATATTAAGAATTGAAAAAGTTATACACTTGTGATCAAGGAATCAAGAACTTGTCCAAATAGGTCAAACTTCTTCAATCAACCCTTGTATCTTTTGACTTTCTTTGAGAAATTGAGGCATGACGAATCATAGTAGACCTTTTCATGGTATTAATTTAAAGTATCTTCATTGATGAAGCTTGAATCTCAATGAAGCTTTGTTGAAGAAGGCATAGAAATAAGCTCATGAACCTATGAATCAACCTGATGAAGTGTGTTGTGCCCTCACCTATAGGATCATCAATTAGAGCATACGTTCATTGTATTTGTTAGTTAAAAGTTAATCCATACAAAACTTATATATATATATATATATATATATATATATATATATATATATATATATATATATATATATATATATATATATATATATATATATATATATATATATACAAATCAAGGTATTTTGTGATCCCTCATGAGCAAACCTAAAGATAGGGAGAAGAACCAAACTTTAGTGTGATCTTGATATGATTGAATTGTATTGAGATGATAGAGGAATATTAGGGGGAAAATTGGGGTACAACAGTTGCCCTTATTTAAGTGTCTTCTATCCGGAGATACGAAGGTTAAAATCTTCGTATCGACGCGATTGAAGATACTTAAATATAAAACAAGCCCTATTTTTGGCCCCAAGATACCATGCAATGCTTATGACTATGAATGAAAATGAATGGCTCAAAAGGTGACATAGAACACCACTGGGGAAGCAGGAAATAAAAACAAGGATCAAAAGAAAACCTGACCAGGAAAATAAGTCACTGGTGAACAAAAGACTCGACTCTATTGGGGTAAGGCCCAAGGAGGAGATAAAGCAACATTAACTCAAATATCGAGGAGAGAAGTAAGGGATGATAACAATCAACAGATGACTGCAAACTATCCACTCACTGAGAAGATAGAAAAAAGTAACGTCGACCCACAAGGGGAAAGAAATGGTAGGATAATACTAGCAAATACCAATATTAGGATAGGTCACAAATGACCAGCATCAGTACTTATGAATGGAAACAAATGAATTCCTCAGAGCAAAGTGAGTCTCAACGACAAACTATCTCCCATAATGACGAGACTACCTTCAATAGAGTAACAAATCTCAACAATGAAATATCTCCCATAATAACGAGACTACCATTCATTAGAGTAACAAATCTCAACAACGAACTATCTCCCATAATGACGATACTACCATCCACCGAAGTAACAAATCTCAATAACGAACTACCTCCCATAATGACGAGACTACCATTCATCAGAGTAACCATCTCAACAATGAACTATCTCCCATAATGACGAGACTACCATCCATCAGAGTAACCATCTCAACAATGAACTATCTCGAATAATGACGAGACTACAATTCATTGTAGTAAACATCTCAACAATGAACTATCTCCTATAATGACGAGACTACAATTCATCGGAGTAAACATATCAACAACAAACTATCTCCCATAATAACGAGACTAACATCCATCAGAATAAACATCTCAACAATAAACTATCTCCCATAATGAAAGGACTACAATTCATTAGAGTAACAAATCTCAACAACAAACTATCTCCCATAATGACGAGACTACCATTCATCGGAGTAAACATATAAACAACGAACTATCTCCCATAATGACGATACTACCATCCATCGGAGTAACTATCTCAACAACGAACTATCTCCCATAATGACGAGACTACCATTCATTGTAGTAAACATCTCAACAACAAACTATCTCCCATAATGACGAGACTACCATTCATCGAAGTAAACATATCAACAACGAACTATCTCCCATAATGACGAGATTACCATCCATCAGAGTAACCATATCAACAACAAACTATCTCCCATAATGACAAGACTACAATTCATCAGAGTAACAAATCTCAACAACAAACTATCTCCCATAATGAAGAGACTACCATTCATCGGAGTAAATATATAATCAACGAACTATCTCCCATAATGACGAGACTACCATCCATCGGAGTAACCATCTCAACAATGAACTATCTCCCATAATGACGAGACTACCATTCATCGGAGTAAACATCTCAACAACGAACTATCTCCCATAATGACGAGACTAGCATTCATCGGAGTAAATATCTCAATAACAAACTATCTCCGATAATGATGAGAGTACCATCCATCAGAGTAACCATCTCAACAACGAACTATCTCCCATAATGATGAGACTACTATTCATCGGAGTAACAAATCTCAAAAATGAACTATCTCCCCTAATTAAGAGACTATAATTCATCGAAGTAAACATATCAACAACAAACTATCTCCCATAATGATGAGACTACCATCCTTTAGATTAAACATCTCAACCACGAACTATCTCCCATAATGACGAGACTACCATTCATCGAAGTAAACATCTCAACAATGTACTATCTTCTATAATAACGAGACTACCATCTGTCGGAGTAAACATCTTAACAACAAACTATCTCCCATAATGACGAGACTAACATTCATTAGAGTAACAAACATGAATCGTCTCTGAGAACTAACAGACTTACTGGGGAAGTACATGTTTGACCAAATAAAGAGACTTGTCATCTGTTGTTATAAGAAACCGGTTGGGAAAAGAAATATGACTTCTATGGGGAAATGCCAATATATTTCTGCTGAGGAGATGCAGTCTTCTTGTTCAAAATACATGCACATTCTCAATCTAGGGCTCAGAGCCTACCAAAATCAGAATAATAATGTTGTCGAGTATCAAAGATTCAAACCTGAAATAAATCGGAGTGAAGCAGCCAACCAAGATAGCACCTGATAAGAAATAAAACCAAAAGGGGATTACATTCCATCCATATAATAAGCTGAAAAAGAAGGCTAAATCAAAATTCTTCCACCAGGGATAACTCAATGGGGAAATTTGAAAGAATATACGCTTTCTGCTTAAGGCTGACACTCTATTGGAGAGAGGGTAACTTAATTATGCAAGATAAGGTAATTTGCCAACAAAATATTAATGAATGCAAATGAGCAATGAGTTGTTAAATTCAGCTATGCATGATGTATGTATGAATGTATGAATGTTATTATGTATATGCTGACAAAACAGACATACAACACCAGGAATAACCAGACGAAATCAACTTGGGTAACATCAAATACTCGGCTAAATCAATTCCAGGAGGAAAATTTCACAAGAAAGTAAACACCAACTGAGGAAACAAATTCCTATTTCGTGGCTTAACTTCACTAGGAAGAAACATAATCCGAAAATAATCAAAATAATAAATCAGTACAAAAACAGGGATACAACATCCTCCTTCAGGCTTCACCGGGGAACATCACATAATTCAATGGGGAAAACAGTGTTTCAATATCTAGATTTCCATTGGAGATAATAATATTGACTTCATTAGGGCAGATGGAAACCACATTGTCGAGAATTCAAATGGGGATCGCGTGCTGATTTCAATGGGGAGGACAATACTATATTGTCGAGGGGAAACTAAAATACATTTTTCAATACCAAGAGTGATGATTACATAAACTTCCTTGGGGATAAATTATGAAACCACATGGGGATAACAACTTTCAGAGAGAGACATTATCTCAACTTTACTTGGGAATTTTAAGAAATCAAACAATTTAGTAAGAAATCAAAATTATGGAAATTTTAAATTAAACCTAGCATTTGGAAGAAGAAAACCCAAAAAGTTGACAATTGTTTCAACACTTCTTATAAAAGATATTGCCCTTGCCTAGTTGCTGGGGAATCTGGGATAGAGGCTTTAGATTATGCAAAACCCGAAATCAAAATAATCAATCCTGGAGAAAACTTGATCCAGACTGGGGAAAAAAGGATTATAAATCTGATGCCGCACCATAAATCCATTGGTATCACCCCCAACTATTTTAGAAACATAAGAAGATCATACACATATCTGCAAAAGCGACCTGAAAGAACTTTCCTGGGGAATACATACTTCTAAAATTTCAGAGTTCGTCCATCCTCGAAATCACTATTTTTGTTTTTCGTGAGTAAAAAAATCTAAAGTAAAAAGTAATTTGTAAATTCTTTTCAAAAACAATTTTATTATTAAATCTCTTTGTTTTTAAAATTACTATCAATAATAAATGGAGTCTTTGTAAGAAGAATAAAATGAGAATTGCAAAGAATTGGGTAAAAGCTCGAACTTTATTAATAGAATGGTAATCTACGAATGGAGAGACTCCATAGATGATTACAAAGTTTGGGAAATGGTAATACAATTGAAAAGATACATTGAAATACAATGACCAATATTCTCTCTAGCAACTTTGAATTCTTGGCAGCGACTTCTGTTGAAGTGTGGTGAGGATCCAAGAAGATTGTTGCTTCAATGATCGAGTCTTGTCTGGCGCAGTTAGTTTCCAAGAAATCCCTAACTTTTTCCTAGGTTTCCCTTGCGGGTTTTCAACCGAGCGGGATAATTTATTCTATTTTTGTCTCTTATTTTTGTCTAGATCGCCCTTTCGGGTTTTCAGCCTACCGAGACGCTCCTTTTTGCCTAAGCCGCCCTTTCAAGTTTTTGACTTAGCGAGTTGTTATTCTATTTCTTTAGGCGAAGTATTTCTTGACTGCATCAACATTCATAGGACGTGGGAACTCCTCGCCATCCATAGTTTCAAGAATTAATGTACTGCTAGAGAAGGCTTTCTTGATAACATATGGACCTTCAAAATTGGGAGTCTATTTGCCCCTAGAATCGATGTTAAAAGACACGATCTTTCTGAGCACGAGGTCCCCTTCTCTGATTTCACGAGGCTTGACCTTCTTATCAAAAGCTTTCTTCATTGTCTTCTGGTATAACTGGCTATGACACAAGGCCGTCATTCTCTTTTCTTCAATCAAATTCAATTGGTCAAACCTGTTATGGACCCATTCATCCTCTGACAACTTGGTTTCTATTATCACGCGTAAAGAGGGAATCTCAACCTCAACAGGGAGCACTACTTCCATACAATACACAAGAGAGAACATGGTTTCCCCTGTTGAAGTGCAGAAGGATGTACGATATTCATGCAAAGCAAAAGGGAGCATCTCATGCCAATCTTTATAGGTAGCAACCATTTTCTGGATTATCTTCTTGATATTTTTATTGGCAGCTTCAAAAACCACATTCATCTTTGGCCTGTAAGGAGATGAATTATGATGGACAATCTTAAATTCTTCACAAAGTTCTATCATCATCTTGTTATTCAGATTTGAGCCGTTGTTGGTGATAATCCTGCTTGACACACCGTACTGACATATAAGATTATTCTTGATAAAGCGTACTACCACCTGCTTAATAACATTGGCATATAAAGCTGCTTCCACCCATTTGGTGAACTAGTCAATTTCCACCAAGATAAAACGATATCCATTTGACGCCTTTGGTTCAATCATTCCAATCATGTCAATAACCCACATAGAGAAAGGCCACGGGGAAGAAATAACATTGAGAAGTGTTGGAGGCACATGAATTTTGTCAGCATAAATTTGGAATTTTTGGCACTTCTTTGCAAATTTGTAATAGTCAGATTCCATTGTCAGCCAATAGTAACATGCACTAAGCATCTTCTTTGCCATTGAATGTCCATTGACATGAGTGCCAAAGGAGCCTTCATGAATTTCACGCATCAGCGTGTCTTCTTTGTGTCTATCCACGCATTTGAGCAAGACCATGTGATAATTTCTTTTGTATAACACATCTTCATTGAGGAAAAAATTGTCTGCCAACCTTCTCAATGTCTTTCTATGTTTGTTTGATGCACCAGTTGGGTATTCCTAAGTAAGGAGAAAATTCTTGATATCATAATACCAAGGTTTTTCGTCTGACGTCTCCTCTATTAAAAACAAATAAGCTGGTCTATCCAAACATCGCACTGTGATACGAGGCACATCGTTCCAAGTATTTACTTGATACATAGAAGCCAAAGTGGCCAAAGCATCCGCCATGTGATTTTCATCTCTGGGAATATGATGGAATTCAACTTTGTTAAAGAAAGGTAATAATCTTCTAGCATATTCTTTTTAGGGAATCAAGCCAACGTGATGAGTATCCCATTTTCCTTTAATCTAATTTATTACCAAAGCTGAATCACTATACACATCTAGAATTTTGATTCTGAGATCAATAGCCTTCTCGAGACCCATGATACTAGCTTCATACTCTACCGTATTATTGGTGCAATCAAATGCCAACCTTGCAGTAAATAGGATATGCGATCCATGGGGAGTGATAATCACAACACCAATTCCTTTCCCATAAGCATTCATAGCTTCATCAAATACCATACCCCACCGGGATTCAGGATCAGGACCTTCCCTAGGAAAAAGTTCATCAAAATCTTTTGTCTTCAAAAACATCACATCCCCATCAGGGAAATCGTATTTAATAGACTTATAATTATCCACTGGTTGGTGAGCAAGATAATCCTCCAAGACACTGCTTTTTATAGCCTTCTGAGTACGATATTCAATATCATATTCAGACTACAACATTTGCCAATGGTAAATTCTTCCAGTAAGAGAAGGCTTTTCAAAAACATACTTAATTAGATCTATTTTGGAAATCAACCAAGTAGTATGAATCAACATATATTTCCGCAACCATTTTTTCGCCCAAGCCAAAGCACAACATGTTTTTTCCAGCATAGAGTACCGTGACTCACAGTCAGTAAACTTCTTACTGAGATAATAAATGGCATATTCTTTTCTCCCTATTTCATCTTGTTGTCCGAAAATACAACCCATAGAATTATCTAACACTGTTAGATACATAATCAATGGTCTTCCTTCAACGGGAGGGAGCAAGATAGGAGGTTCAAGCAGATACTATTTAATTCTTTATAATTACCTTTGGCAATCATCTGTCCATACACAACCTTGATATTTATTTAACAACTTAAAGATCAGCTCACACGTTGCAGTCATATGGGAAATAAATCTGGAAATGTAATTCAACCGCTCAATGAAGCCTCTAACTTTCTTTTTAGTTCTTGGTGCAGCCATTTCTTGAATTGCCTTAACTTTATCAGGATCAACTTCAATCCCTTTTTGGCTGACAATGAAACCTAACAATTTTCTTGATCAAACACCAAAGGTGCATTTATTTGGATTTAAGCGGAGACGATACTTCCTCAAACGCTGAAACAATTTCGACAAATCCTCTATATGCCCTTCTTCAATCTGGGATTTAGCAATCATATCATTAACATGTACCTCAATTTCCTTGTGCTTCAGATCATGGAATAGGGTTTTCATAACCCTCTAGTACGTTGCACCAGCGTTCTTCAACCCAAAGGGCATCACTTTATAACAGAATGTTCCCCAGGGTGTGATAAACGTTGGTTTTTCCATGTCCTCAGGAGCCATTATGATTTGATTATATCCAGAAAATTCGTCCATGAACAAGAATACTTTAAATTTTGTTGTACTATCAACCAACATATCAATATGCGGCAATGAAATGTCATGTTTTGGACTAGCTTTGTATAAATCTCTATAATCCACGCACATGTGAACTTTTCCGTTATTCTTTGGTATTGAGACAATATTGGTAATCCTCTGAGGGTACACTACTATCAGAAGAAAACTGACATTAATCTGCTTTAACACTACTTTTTGTACCCCAAAATTTGCCCTCCCATATTTCTCAAAACATTTCAAGAAAGATCCTCAAGTTGCTCATAGAAGTCCAAGGGTTAACCAGGCAAACTCCCTCTCCTAAGACAGGCTACCCCAAATTAGGGTTTCTTGTTGCATTAAGATACTTGAGTCCAAGGGCTCCCAAATGCTCACTATTGTCCTAATATGTTCTCAAGATCATTCATGTCAAGTTTCAAGCCTTGCAGAGGAAGTTTGCTCAGTCAATTGCTCAAAGGCCTGAAAATCGACTGTGCTAGGGCAAAAGTCAACTGTGGCCCACATACAGTCAAACCTCAATATTTTTGGTCAACATTCTCATTTTGAAGTATTATTCATCATTTGATCAAGGGTTGATCATGATTCGTCAAGGATTGCTCATAATTCATCAAGAACCAAAAATTGCTAAATTAGGGTTTTGCAGGAAAAGTCAACCCAAATTTGACCAAGCATAACTTTTTAATACTTTATGATAAATGACAAATCCAAAGCTCATTTTGAATAGGGTGAAATTATCCACAATCCATCTTCAGCTCCCAAGTTCAAAATATGCACTCACAAGAAGTTATGGATTTGGACATTTTAGGTCATTTTAAAAAGTCAACAAAAACACCTTTTTTGTCAAAGCTTCATACATGAACATGTAAGACTAAATTGATATGATACACAAAGGGTTGATTAGAGGACATCTCAAGCTTTCTAAAAAGTCCAATAACACCTTCAAAGGGTCAAAATTGAAGAAGTTGTGCATTGGGGAAGTTGACCCTTTTTGCAAAATTGCCAAAAGTCAAAAGTGCCTCAAATTGCAATTTTTGCTAAATGGGCATAATCTTTTGCATTTGTTTTGAGTTGGTAGCATGGTCCACGAGCCCTATCTCTTCCCATTTGTATTTATATTATTTTTTCTATTTACTTTGATTTTTTATTTGAATTAAATCAATTTAAATCAAAACAAATCATGAAAAAATCCAAATCATTGAAACCTTAAGATCTTGTGCATATTTCAGGTCCTATATCCAGCTAGCAAGTGAATCAATTCGTGCAAGGCATAGGTGGGCACAAAAAGATTGATTTTGGCCTATTTTGGAAATATTTTAAAGTGAATCAAATCAAGATCACAAGCCATAATTGATAAAGATTGAGAGCATAATTTCAACCATAATTCAATCTTTGGTATATATTGAACAATTGCAGCCAGAAAGAACAGGTTTTGGAGGCGCACAAAGAGAGAACAAAACTTGAAAAAATCACCAAAAAGTGCTGAATTGATTTCATATTTCCAAGCATTTACAGGACTCCCTAGCCATTTCATTCGCTTCCTGGGATTGCAAGGAAGTTGTACCAATCGAAAGCAAGCGCGCTAGTGTCCAGAATTCATCCCCATGAATCCCACGATTTGCCCTTATTTCCAAAATTGAATCTTGTTATTCTTGCACATTCATCAGGTTTCAATAGTATATTCTGAACCCCTAACACATTTGCAAGCTATCTATATCATTTAATTGCATTTTTGGAATTTGTATCAGAATCCACCATTGCTAGGGTTCTTGGTCTCGATTTGGGATCTTTTTACACAGGTGAAATTGGGCCACAAGAAGGGCACCATCGTGCTCAGCAGGCCAAGGCAGTTTGATTCATGGCCTTAGACTCCATTTATCATGCCCATGTGAGATTTTGAGACAAGCAAAGGTTGTAGCGAAGGACATTTGTCCGTAGGTAAAAGTCTCTGACTTTTACCAACGGAGTGAGGTTGGGGATGATCTTTGTGGCACCCTCTTACTTGTCCATTTGAATTCTGGCGCTTTTTTTTATTTATTCCCCCTAACTCACATTTTCATATATTATCCATTATTATTATTCCATGTACAATAAAAACACGCAACCCAGTTGATAACAAGGCTAGTGGAAAAGGCTATGGGGCCTGGGTTCGAATCCCAGGTCCCCCCATGGTTCATATTATTTTGATTTACATGATCAGGCGCATGCACAGGTATGAAGTCCACCATGTGACCTCAAGGTTCCTCCATTGGATCTCCAGATGACCAGATCTAAAGGCCATCATATGAAGGACCATCATACGCCTAGGTTAACATGCAGCAGAGAATCTGGAAGGTCAACATGGATCAGCAGGTTTGGGCCCAAAAAATTGCTAATGGCACTCCCCAAATTCTAACAAACAGACCCAATTTCCTTTTCTTTTCTTTATATTTTCTTAATTAATTCATTTAATTTATTTTTACTAACACCAAATTAATTCTTTTTTTCATAAAAAACATAAAAATAATTTTTCATCCAATTAGATTTAGAATTTATGTTTTATACAAAAATTAATTTAATTAGGGAAACTTTAATTCTTTTGTAAATAAATTAAAACAAGTTAGAAATTAGGGTTTTGTCTAATTTAAATTCTATTTTCTTTTTCTTAAAAATAAAAAAATAAAAAAATAGGTCATGTAAATTATTTTCTTTAAATTAATTTAATTAGTAATTAGGTTTTTGTATTTAATTTTAAACCTTATTTTCTTAAAAATAATCAAAAACAACAAAAAAAAATTTTTCTTCTTTTTAGTAGGTTAGACGGGGTCAAAACCCTAATTTCCTATCGTTCTTAAATTCATCGCGCATGCTTTATTATTTTTACTATATTGATGTAATTTCTCATGGGATGTAATAGCTTAATTAGGACTTTTTCGTTCATTTATCGTTTTTCTTACGGGTTGTTTTTGGCTATGTAATTAATACCCGAAGCCTTGTAATAGTGTAGCTTTACTTTCCGCATTTTTTATTTCCGCAAATATTAAATGTTAGATGTATGATATTAGGGTTGCATGACAAGAATGTATGTTAAATTTAAAACGGTTAGCAAACCCTAAATGTGCAAAGATAATAACTTGAAATTGGATCACTCGCACATGCACACTCCCACTTCAGTTTCCTTCGGTAAATGGTCATTAAGTATAGGATACTTTAGTGGTCGCTCTCTTGTCTAAACAAAGATCAAAGTCTCGTTCAGAAAAGTTGCCTCGGAAAGGTTGCCTCGGATATGTTGCCTCGAATATTGATCTTAAGACATTAGGGTTACTACTAAGACGTCCTAGCATTGCTTTAGTGATCGTACGTCCCTTTCGATTTGAACCTTAAAACTCCAACGATGGTGCTACCTACTCACTAATAGTGGGATAGCATTGTCTAAAGGAAACAAAAACAGAAATATTCTCTTTTTTCGAGTAGGTAGATTAGTTCTTAAGTACTTGCTCAAACAAACAAACTTTTTGACACTTACACTCTTTTCAAACAAAGTTTTCAAAAAGACTTCGTAACACTCTTGAAGACAGAAGCAAGGGTTAAATCGAAGTAAAACAAAAAAATTTCAAATCAAACGCACACAAGCAATTTTTAAAAGATGAGCAAGCACCTAAGAGCCAATGGAAAACCATGGATAGAAAGGGTGCTAATACCTTCCCTTTCTATAATCTACCCTCGTACTCAAAATCTCGAAAAAAGGAGTTTTTTTGTGCTTTTGTCCTTTCCAGTTGGATAAAATAAAAGTCGGTGGCAACTCTTGCTTACCGCGACATTTTGCAAACACAAATGCAAAACACAAAATGCAAACCAACATTTTCCTAAAACAGTCCGGTTCTGGCCAACGCATCACAGAACTGGCGACTCTGCTGGGGAATAAATAAGTGGGGTATACCTTAGGATTAGTTCATCATAGATTGCTTCTCTTGTTTGACTTGATTGCTTTACTTTTGAGGGTCTTGTATTTGAGTTACTATAGATCCTAACCTGGATCTGGGGAACACCTTTTAGGTAAGTAGCAATAAACTGTGAGGGAAATGTACGGCATAAACCGATACGGTTGAAGCAGTAGCTATGTTGGTGTGGCACATTTGTTGGTACAGGTATCCCTTGTGGAGAAACAAGGAGAATATGGGGATGCTATATGGGTCATTAAGCATCAACTGACCTTAGAACCTATAATTGACCAACTTGGCCATAGGAAGTAGTGAGATAGCCGGTCTCGGTGTAGAGCTGGGAACTGGTTGATACTCGATGCTACACTCATTGAGACCATACTCTCGAGATAGTTCTGGCCGCAAGAAAAGATTGTGTGAGCTGAAACTATGACCGATGGAGGATGGTCAGTGATATTGAGAACCTCTAAAACCCGGTTACTATTATTAGGACATGTTGAAACCAACTAGACTTCAAGAGGGTAATACCTAGACCCAATGCAAGCCTGAAACTTAAGGGCTATTGTGTGACTTGTTTGCCTTTACCATGTCTGCTATCTGCTATACCTGTTGTGTGTTTTATCATGACATCATGCATCATAACATAGCATGCATACTTCATTAGGCTAACCATTTCAAAGACCGAGGGGATTTATCTTTGTTCTATTTTGCAGATTATGGCTTCCATGCGCAAAAACACCATCCGAGTTAACTTTGTGCAAATACCTGCTCAACTCAAAGAGTTGACCTCGAGAGTTTATGATACTTCTTCGTTCATTAGAAGACATGGTCATCTCCTTAGTTTGGTTACCTCCAGGTTTGATGAACAAATGATGAGTGTGCTATTCCAGTTCTTCGATCCAGTGCATCATTGTTTCACCTTCCCAGATTATCAGCTAGTTCCCACTTTGGAAGAGTTTTCTCATTTGTTGGGTATATCCATCCTCGAGCAGATGCCTTTCATAGGTTTAGAAGAGACTCCTAGGCCAGAGGACATTGCTTCAACTCTACATTTGAAAAAGGTTGATGTAGTATCCAACTGGGAGACACGGAGTGAGGTTAAAGGTTTCTTAGCCAAGTTTCTAATGGATCAAGCTCAACTATTCTGGGACAGTTTGGACTTTCAGGCTTTTGAAGACATCTTAGCTCTCCTCATTCACGGTTTGGTTCTTTCCCAGAATCGAGATTCCTTCATAGATGTGAATGCGGTTAAGATCTCCTTGTCTCGCAATCCTGTGCCTACCCTCCTAGGTGATATTTTGCATGCTCTCTATACTCGTACGGCGCGTAGAAGAGGGACCCTCATGTGTTGCATGCCGCTGTTCGTGAGGTGGTTTATTTCGCACCTTCCCAAGTCCGTGTTGAAAAATGAGGAAGGGTTAGGACGGTCTTACAGGATAATGTCCCTTGCCCATGCGGACATTCTCTGGAGTTCTAAGGATATGGAAGGTGTTGTTATCATTGATCGATGTGGAGAATACCCTAATGTTCCGTTGCTTGGAATTAGAGGGGGAATAACTTATAGTCCTTGTTTGGATTTACGACAGTTTGATCGCGCTCGGGGAGATGGTCCTTATGAGCTACTTCTTACGGACATTGTCTTTGACTATAAGGAGGACGTCGAAAAGCATCGCCGAAGGTTTATACGAGCCTGGGGCATGGTGAACAGTTCTGACCCTCACGAGCTAGGACCGAAGACTTCTATCCCTATGCAACCTTATCTCCAGTGGGTTCGAGCCCGCGCTCAGAAGCTTGGGATGCCTTATGAAGTTGTGTCACCGGTGATTGTGGAGCATACTAATGAAGAAGGGGTTCCTTACACAGTCCTTTATCCCTACATGCCTACTGATCTTGGGGCATTGAAGAGATCCTGGATCCAGCTGAAGGAGGAAAGGCATACCTACAGGGACAAGAATCATGAGCAAGAGAGGAAGATCTTGAAGCTCACGAGGCAACTTGAGAATGAGAGGACGATCAATGACTATGTCAGCACGAAGGGAAAGCGACCATGGAACTTCTGGTTTTGTTGTTTTTTCTAGTTTAGATTTGCTTTCAGTCTATTTCTTTTGTAACACCTTAAAGGCATTGTTAAACATTTTTACCAGTTTGAATCTAATAAAGTTTGCTTATTCCTTGGTTTGCAAATTTAAATCTCCCAAAGTCTTTGAAATAATTTCATACGCATTCCATTATCATGCACCTTATTACAGGTATAATTATAGGTTTCTCATCTTCTTCGCTGTTTATTTCAGCACAAAATGTCTTCTGAAATACCTACCGATCAAGCCATCAAGGCTATTCAAGCATAGAATGCTCAATTCAAAGAGATGTTCCTGAACATGGCTAAAGGGCAGGAAGATTTGAAGACTCTCATCATGAAGGAGAAGAAGAAGAAGAAGAAGAAGAAGAAGAAGAATGTGGTTCTTCTGAATATGGGTCACAGATTTGGGAATAGGTTGCGACAGGAAGCTGATCTGTCTCATTCATCTAGTAAATGTGAAGAAGATGATTTATTTGTGACCTTTGTGGAAGACATTTCTACTCCGTTGATGACAGTAAAGGAGAAACTATTATCGGTCGGTTTATTTTCGGGTTGTGGCAGAGGTTGCCATCTATGTTCAATCTTTCGTGCTGGTTGCCATTTATTGAAATCAGGTGTTCAACGCCTGATGGACAACAAAGAGATCATGTTCGAGAAAAACTTGATTCCGTTGATTCCTGTTGAAGATGTGTCCATCATAACCATTTCCGCCAATCCTTCCAAGGCTTCCTCGAGAAAGCCTGTTAGGGTTACATCCATTCCAAGAGTTGCTCCATTGATCATTACTATTCCTGGTCCTATCCCATACACTTCGGATAAGGCTGTCTCGTGGCACTATGGGGCCGATGTGTATTATCATGGGATCAAACTAGATTTGAAGGTTGAAGAAGCTGATACTGATACCAGCAATATTGTTGGGGCTAGCAAGGTCACCAGAAGCAGAAGACTCTTCTCTCCTGAGATTTCCCCTCCGACTGTTCAAAAGCCTGTTGCTATTCCATCTGCCAATACATCAGCTACTGCCCCAGTTCATATTCCAGTTATCAGCCCTGTCACCGAGCCATCTGACGCTCGGGGCAAAGAGATCACAGGTGAGCCTGCCTAGATAAAGGAACCTAAGAAGGTCATTGTAGAAACCTCTAGACAGGAGATAGAGGAAATTCTGAAGATTATCAAGAAAAGCGACTACAACGTAGTCGAGCAGCTGGGGAAGACCCCATTGAAAATCTCCATGCCATCCTTGTTGTTGTGCTCAGAAGCCCATGCAAATGCTTTGATTGCTTTCCTCAAAACTGCGCATGTGCCGCAGGAAACCTCTGCTGATCAATTCAAAGATTGTGTGGCTAGTTTGACTGCTGACGACGGGTTGGGTTTCTTCGACGCAGATCTGACTTCCAAAGGAAGAAATCATAATGATGCTCTGCATGTCTCGATCGAGTGTAGGGGCATTACTTTGGCCCACGTACTGGTGGATACTGGGTCCTCATTGAATGTTTTACCCAAGAAAGCGTTAGACTGGTTGGACTGTGAATGGTTGGTTCTGAAGCCGAGTAATATTGTGGTTAGGGCCTTTGACGGGTCCAAAAGGATGGTGCACGGGGAGGTGGATGTCCCTGTTAAAGTTGGCTCTTAGACTTTCGCATCTACGTTCTATGTGATGGACATCCGACCATCTTATTCTTGTTTGTTGGGTCGCCCATGGATTCATAAGGCTGGGGCAGTGACTTCTACGCTCCATCAGATGTTGAAATATCCAGTGAAGGGGAAGATTGTTACGGTACGAGGAGAAGAGGAGTACATGGTAAGTCATCTCAACTCCTTTCGGTAAGTGGATATGGATGGAGAATTCATTGAAACCCCGTGTCAGAATTTTGAAGAGGTCCCCCAGACTCTGGCGTCGACTGAAGCTGCTGTTGAAAAACCTCCAACTAGGATGGCTTCCCTCAAGGATGCTAGGGTTGTTATTGAATAAGAGGCTCAAAGGGCTGTTCGGCGTACACGGATCGGAAGACCTCCTCCGCGCATCAGTAATCCTGGAGTGAATGCAATTAAAGACGATGAAGAAGAGTCAGAGTTCGAAAGCTGGATTTACCCGACTACCAACGATGGATTGAACAATTAGACGGTGAAGGACTTCGTGCTCGTTTCTTTTATTACACAGTAATAGACTTTTATTTTGAAATTTGTAACAGTCAATTTGAAACTTTATGGCCCGATGCCTTGCCCGAGGCACCTTGGCTTTGTTTGTGAGGGCTTAATATTTGTCATTTTCATATATCATCAATAAAGCATTGGACAATTTCTTGCATTACAAAGTTTGCGCTCCTTGTTTATTTTTCTATCTTGCACTTTATCAAAACAACTATTGTCTTACACACACTCACATATCATACTGATCCACATCCACTCTGGATCCCATTGATAATGACTCTGTTACTACCAGTTATGACTTCAAAAATCCGATCAACCAAGCCGAGGACGAATTTGAGGATGATGTGAAGTGCCTAGGGAACTTTCTAGGCTGTTACTACAGGAAGAGAGGGCCATACAGCCTCCAAGAGCCACCAATTTTGATGCCTCCAGTTGAAGGAAGACCTTTGATCTTATACTTGACAGTACTCGACAATTCAATGGGGTGTGTGTTGGGGCAGCATGATGAGTCTGGCCAAAAAGAGCATGCTATTTACTACCTTAGCATAAAGTTTACCGACTGTGAGACCCGATACTCACTGCTTGAGAAAACTTGATGCGCTTTGGCATGGGCTGCTCGCCAGCTGAGACAGTATATGCTGACTCACACTACTCTATTAATATCAAAGATGGACCCAATCAAGTATATCTTTGAAAAGCCTGCCTTGTCCGGAAGAATAGCAAGATGGCAGATGATCTTAACTGAGTATGACATCTAATATACAACCCAAAAAGCAATCAAGGGGAGTGTGTTGGCAGATCATTTGGCACATCCGGCCGTGGATGATTACCAATCCATGAACTTCAAGTTTCTAGATGAAAGCAGCATGTTGGTGATCGACTGTGAAAAACCTGGACCGGATGAAGGACCTGAGGAAGGATCCTGATGGTCTATGTATTTCTACGGAGCCTCAAACGCGTTGGGTAATGGCATTGGCGCCGTGATTATATCTCCTGAAGGCTGTCATACTCCGTTCACCGCCCGATTATGTTTTAATTGAACCAACAACATGGAGGAGTACGAAGCGTGCATCATGGGTCTTCGAGAAGATATTGACCTAAGGATTAAGTTCTTGAGTGTGTTCGGATATTCCGCTCTCGTGATCAGTCAGATCAAAGGCAAGTGGGATACGAAGCACCCAAATCTTATTCCTTACAAAGAGTATGTATTGATGTTGCTTCCGCACTTCGAGGAGATAACCTTTGAGCACTTCTCGAGATAGGAGAATAAGCTGGAAGACGCGCTAGCTACCATGTCTTCTATGTTCAAGGTCAGGTGGGACAATGAAGCTTCCCAGATTACCATCGAGAGGTTGGACGAACCCGCACATTGCTGTGACATTGAGACTGAAGAGGTAGCAGATAAACCTTGGTTTCACGAGGTAAATAGGTATCTTGAGGCTCAAGAGTACCCTGAGGGTGCATCTGTTAATGATAAGAAGTTCTTGAGAAGGTTCGCTGGAAAGTTCTTCATCAGCAATGGCATTCTCTACAAGCGTAACCATGACTCAACCTTACTGCGATGCATGGACAAGAACGAGGCAGAAAGGATTATGGCAGAGTTACATGAAGGCACCTTCGGAACTCATTCCAGTGGACATACCATGGCAAAGAAAATCCTAAGTGCAGGATACTATTGGTCTACCATGGAAGCCGTCTGTTATCAGAATTCTCGAACCTGTCATAAGTGCCAAGTCTATGCTAATAAGGTGCATATACCTCCAGTTCCTCTGAACGTCTTGACGGCACCTTGGCCTTTTGCAATGTGGGGCATCAATATGATTGGCGAGATCAGACCTATTGCGTCCAACGGGAATCGTTTCATCCTGGTAGCAATTGATTATTTTACAAAGTGGGTTGAGGCATCTTCCTTTGCTATAGTAACCAAGAACGTCGTGGCGCGGTTTATTCGGCACAATTTGATCTGTCGTTACGGTGTACCGGAGAGGATTATCACTGACAATGGTACAAATCTCAATAATACAATGATCACCAAGCTCTGCAAGCAGTTCAAGATACAGCATCACAACTCTTCTCCTTACCGCCCAAAGATGAATGGGGCTGTTGAAGCGGCTAATAAGAACATCAAGAAGATTGTGCAGAAGATGACAGTGACATACAAAGATTGGCACGAGATGTTACCGTTTGCTCTTCATGGGTACCGAACCTCAGCACAGACATCAACATGGGAAACACCCTACTCTTTGGTGTATGGCATGGAAGCAGTCTTACCTATTGAAGTCCAGATACCCTCTCTTCGGATTATGAAGGATGCAGGTTTAAGCGAGGACGATTAGATCCAGACCCGGCTTGATCGGCTGAACTTAATCGATGATAAGATACTTATTGTTGTTTGTCATGGTCAGACGTATCAAAATCGAATGATCAAGGCATTTAACAAGAAATTCCGATGACAAGAGTATCAAGTTGGGGATCTGGTGATCAAACGCATCATACTCCCACAAGGTGATCCCAGAGGAAAATGGACCCCTACGTACGAAGGGCCATTTGTGGTTAAGAACATTTTCTCAGGAGGAGAAATGATTCTAACCACCATGGAATGTGACGACTTTCCTCACCCCGTCAATGCAGACATAGTGAAAAAATACTACGCATAATCTAAGACCCGCTAGGTTGACTGGCCTAGGCAAAAATAAGGGCTTCCCGACGAACCAAAAGGGTTCAGGCAAAAATAAGGGATGAAAATAATAATAAAAACTGTACCCCCGGCAAGTCGAAAACCTGAAAAGGCGGCTTGGGCAAAAAAGGGTATCCCGGTGGACTGAAAACCCGAAAGGGCGGTCCAGGAAAAAATTAGGGATTGAAGCGTAACACTATGTCTCATTGGATCATCTTGCAACCAGACTTCGGTATCGACTATAAAGCTCAGACGACACTAATCAATCTGATCTACCTTCAACCAAGTAGCAAAGTGATGAGACTTTCGAAGATATAAAGGCAATAACAGAGTTGGAACCCAGTGGGATTGTTCACATAGCTATTTTGCTTTTTTTTTCACGAGTTGTATAAATTCTAGCTTTCGACAGCGTTCTCTTACTAGGACGTCAGCCTCTTGTACAAAAACGCCTATTTACAAGCCAACTTCAAAATCAATACAATTCATTTTCACAAAGAATTGTCAAATTATTTTTCTTTTTTTCTATTTTGTTTCGCAAGAACGTCCAATGGTTCATTTTTTATATATGCATTTAACAATAATTGTTGCTCATGAATATTTACATGTGAAACAAAAGACGATTACTCGTAATATCAGGAACAGGGGCAAACAAGAAATGTCCAAACCTTACGGTTGCTTTGTCCACCAGGTATAGGGATAGACCTAGTTGGAGAATACGATTAAAGGTACATTCACCCCTCGCAGAGCAAAAGGTATCTAAAAACATTGATTCTCCCCAAGCAGAGTTTGTCTATCACCAGCACTAGAAGATTATCCCCAGCGGAGCCTACTTCTTCCACAAGCAGAAACTCAATCCCCAACAGGGTTGATTATCTCCAGCAACGATAATTCATCCCCAACCATGGTTATTTCTCCAAATCAACAAATCCTCTAGAAGAGCATCTCTTCCCCCACAGAGTCATTTTCTCGTCGGTTTATTCTCCAGCGGGATTATTCTCACAATCATCTTCGGTCGTTATTCCCAGCGAGAACGAAGAATTCAACTCTTTTTCTCCAGCAGCAATCCGGGATTTATTTTCCCCAACTAGAGAATATCATAAAAAACATTGCATACATCATGACATGCGCATATGCATCATACATCACAATCTCATTTATTTTGAGAACATCATTGCTTGATACATATCATGCATTACATACGACTAACCCTTTACCTTTCAGGAAAAATACAGTCAAATTCTTACCAAGTTCAAGCTATGAAGCCCGAATTCGACCGGATAGTACCTTGATTTCAACATCATATTGTGAAGCCCGGAGAACGACCAGATAATAGTGTCAAACACCGCGAAGCCTCGATTTGATCAGATAGTGGTTTATCTCTAAGCTATGAAGCCCGGATTCAAACGGATAATAGTTTAATCCCCAGCAAGCCGTGAAGCCCGGATTACGACCGGATAACAGCTCAACAAGTTACTGTGAAGCCTGGATTATGACCAGATAGCAGCCAAAGACACCGTGAAGCCTGGATTACGACCAGATAGTGGTACATCTTTAATACAAGTTATGAAGCCCAGATTCGACCGGATAGTATCTTGATTTCTCCAAACACCATGAAGCCTGGATTCGACCAGATAATGGTATGAGACGTTGCGAAGCCTGGATTACGACCAGATAGCGGTAAAAGACACTGAAGCCTGGATTACGACCAGATAACAGTGAGGGACACTGTGAAGCTTGGATTACGACCAAATAGAAGTTTACCCGGCCAATTACTACGAAGCTCGGATTCGACCAGATATTAGTAGGACCAAAAATCAAATGGAAGCCCGGAGGCGACCAGATAACCACTAGATTTCTTCTGAAGCCTGGATTACGACCAGATAAGAAGCAAGGTATTGTGAAGCCTGGATTACGACCAGATAGTAGTACAGGACATCATGAAGCCTGGATTATGACCAGATAACGATAAAAGGACTGAAGCCTGGATTACGACCAGATAACAGTACAAGACACTCCGAAGCTTGGATTTCGACCAAATAGCAGTTTACCTAGACAATTACTAAGAAGCCCGGAATCGACCGGATATTAGTGTGCCCTAAATTCAAGTTGAAGCCCGGAAGCGACCGGATAACAACTTAATCCCTTCTGAAGCCTGGATTACGACCAGATAAGAATCGAGAAATTGCGAAGCCTAGATTACAACTGGATAGTAATTTTAATCTCATCTCCCCGGTAAGTCACTATAAAGCCTGGATTACGACCAAATAGCAGTCGGTCTTATCACTATGAAGCCTGGATCACGATCAGATAGTAGTTCATTTTCACCTCCTCGACTAAGAGACGATTCCCCAGTAGAATAACGGACGACCGAAGCTCCTAAAATTCTATTTTTCTCAAGACAGAGACCAACATTCCCCAACATAGTCTTCCTCAACAACAGGTATACAGACTCTCCCTAAAGAATCTCTTATGCAATCGAAACTCCTTCAGATGGCATTTTTAAGCCCATCTTCCGTCATCAATTTCCAAATGGAATCTGTAATCCCATTCCCGACATCATAGGACAAATACCACTTCATGCGAGTGCAAATTTCTGGGCACTCTAGTGTTCAATCATCTTCCACCCTCGGATCACGAAAGGCAGAAAAGCCAATCTACATCCTCAGGTTTAAGAAGATTGAACAGGGGCAGCTGTTGTACCCCAAAATTTTCCCTCCCATATTTTTCAAAACATTTCAAGAAATATCCTCAAGTTGCTCAAGGAAGTCCAAGGGTTGACCAGGCAAACTCCCTCTCCTAAGGTAGGCTACCCCAAATTAGGGTTTCATGTTGCATCAAGATACTTGAGTAAAAGGGGTTCCAAATGCTCATTATTTTCCTAATATGTTCTCAAGATCATCCATGTCAAGTTTCAAGCCTTGCAGAGGAAGTCTGCTCAGTCAATTGCTCAAAGGCCTGAAAATCGACTGTGTTAGGGCAAAAGTCAACTGTGGCCCACATACAGTCAAACCTCAAGATTTTTGGTCAACATTATCATTTTGAAGTATTATTCATCATTTGATCAAGAGTTGATCATGATTCCTCAAGGATTTCTCATAATTCATCAAGAACCAAAAGTTGCTAAATTAGGGTTTTGCAGGAAAAGTCAACTCAACTTTTACCAAGCATAACTTTCTCATACTTTATGAGAAATGACCCATCCAAATCTCATTTTGAAGAGGATGCAATTCTATACAATCCATATTCATCTCCCAAGTTCAAAATATGCACTCACAAGAAGTTATGGATTTGGACATTTTAGGTAATTTTGAAAAGTCAACAAAAACACCTTTTTTGTCAAAGCTTCATACATGAACATGGAAGATTCAATTGAGCTAATACCAAAAGGGTTGCTTAGAAGACATCTCAATATTTCTAAAAAGTAGAAGAACACCTTGAAATGGTCAAAATTGAAGAAGTTATGCATTGGTGAAGTTGACCCTTTTTACAAAATTGCCAAAAGTCAAAAGTGCCTCAAATTGCAATTTTTGCTAAATGGGCCTAATCTTTTGCATTTGTTTTGAGTTGGTAGCATGGTCCACGAGCCCTAGCTCTTCCCATTTTCCTTTATCTTATTTTTGCTATTTATTTTTATTTTTTTATTTGAATTAAATCAATTTAAATCAAAACAAAGCATGAAAAAATCTAAATCATTGAAACCTCAAGATCTTGTTCATATTTCAGGTCCTATATCCAGCTAGCAAGTGAATCAATTCGTGCAAGGCATAGGTGGGCACAAAAAGATTGATTTTGGCCTATTTTGGAAAGATTTTTAAGTGAATCAAATCAAGATCACAAGCCATAATTGATAAAGATTGAGAGCATAATTTCAACCCTAATTCAATCCTTGGTATATAGTGAATAATTGCATCCAGAAAGAACAGGTTTTGGAGGCTCACAAAGAGAGAACAAAACTTGAAAAAATAACCAAAAAGTGGTGACTTGATTTCATATTTCCAGGCGTTTACAGGACTCCATAGTCATTTCATTCGCTTCCTGGGATTGCAAGGAAGTTGTACCAATCGAAAGCAAGCGCGCTAGTGCCCAAAATTCATCCCCACGACTCGCACGGTTTGCCCTTATTTCCGAAATTAAATCTTGTTATTCTTGCATATTCATCATGTTTCAATAGTATATTCTGAACCCCTAACACATTTGCAAGCTATGTATATCATTTAATTGCATTTTTGGAAGTTGTATCAGAATCCACCATTGCTAGGGTTCTTGGTTTCAATTTGGGATCTTTTTACACAGTTGAAATTGGGCCACAAGAAGGGCACCATCGTGCTCAGCAGGCCAAGGCGGTTTGATTCATGGCCTTAGACACCATTTATCATTCCCATGTGAGATTTTGAAACAAGCAAAGGTTGTAGCGATGGACGTTTGGCCGTAGGTAAAAGTCTCTTACTTTTACCAATGAAGAGAGGTTGGGGATGACCTGCGTGGCACCCTCTTACTTGTCCATTTGAATTCTGGCGCTTTTTTTTATTTATTCCCACTAACTCACATTTTCATATATTATCCATTATTATTATTCCATGTACAATAAAAACACGCAGCCCAGTTGGTAACAAGGCTAGTGGAAAAGGCTATGGGGCCTGGGTTCGAATCCCAGGTGCCCCCATGTTTCATATTATTTTGATTTACATGATCAGGCGCATGCACAGGTATGAAGTCCACCATGTGACCTCAAGGTTCCTCCATTGGATCTCCAGATGGCCATATCTAAAGGCCATCATATGAAGGACCATCATACGCCTAGGTCAACATGCAGCAGAGAATCTGGGAGGTCAACGTGGATCACCTGGTTTGGGCCCAGAAAATTGCTAATGGCACTCCCCAAATGCAAACAAACAGGCCCAATTTCCTATTCTTTTCTTTATATTTTCTTAATTAATTCATTTGATTTATTTTTACTAACACCAAATTAATTCTTTTTTTCATAAAAAAACATAAAAATAATTTTTCATCCAATTAGATTTAGAATTTATGTTTTATACAAAAATTAATTTAATTAGGGAAACTTTAATTCTTTTGTAAATAAATTAAAACAAGTTAGAAATTAGGGTTTTGTCTAATTTAAATTCTATTTTCTTTTTCTTAAAAATAACAAAATACAAAAATAGGCCATGAAAATTATTTTGTTTAAATTAATTTAATTAGTAATTATGTTTTTGTATTTAATTTTAAACCTCATTTTCTTAAAAATAATCAAAAACAACAAAAATAATTTTTTCTTCTTTTTAGTAGGTTAGACGAGGTCAAAACCCTAATTTCCTATCTGTGATCGGTGGAAATAGATCTGACTGTTTTTTTTAGTTGGTTTCGCGAAATGTCGCGGTAAGCAAGAGTCGCCACCGTCTTTTATATTCTCCAACATGGAAAGGACAAAAGCACAGCAAAATTCCTTCTTTGAGAATATTTCTCGGTTCGGGAGGTAGATTTATAGAAAGGGAAGGTGTTAGCACCCTTTCTATCCATGGTTATCCATGGGCTCTTAGGTACTTGCTCTTATGTTTTCAAAATTTGTTTGCTTTTCAATTGTATGTGTGGGTTTTGAAAAAGTTTCGTTTGAAAAATTTCTAAGTAACTCTTGTATCTGTCCTCAAGAGTGTATGAAAAATTTGTTTGAAAACCTTTTGAAAGTGTGAGGTGTGAAAAGTTGTTTTGTTTTGTTTGAAGAGAGCAAGTACCCAGGAGAATCTACCAACTCTAAGGAATTAGGTTGTGTAAGAGTCGTTTAGATAGCGCTATCCCACCATTGAGAGGTAGGTAGCACCATCGTTGGAGGTGTTCGGGTCAATTCGATTATCGGGACAATGTGGTCACCGAAGCAACGGTAGGACACCTTAGAAGTAACCCTAATGTCCTAGATCCTTTTTTATCCGAGGCAACCGTTTTGAGGCAACTGGATCTTTAGACAAAGGGTGACCTCTAAGACGTCCTATACTTGATGACCACGTTTCGAGGCAACGAGTGAAGCGTACCCTAGAAGTGGCATGTGCTTTGTGTGTTGTTTTTCAGTTAATGTTTTTGTACATGTTATTTGTGAGCTACAGATTGATTTTATTTACATACATTCTTTCATGCATTTAACAGTTAGGGGTGCGGAAAATTAAAGTGCGGGAATGTAAAGCTACGCTATTACAAGGCGCGGGTCTATACATCTCCAAAAAACAAAGACCCGTTTTGATAAAGTGCGGAAAGTAAAGAAAGCAATAAACCTAATTACTATTACATTCTTGAAGCAGTTACATAATAATCAAAATAAAATAAATGCGTGCGAATAAAAATTAAATTGGAACGTCCTAGGATTTTGACCCTTTTAAGAAAAGAATTGAATTTTTTGTCCTTTTTTGTAATTAATGAAATTAAAACTAATAACTAATTAATTAATTAATTAAGAAAATGATATTTTTGTGTTTTTATGTTTTTAATGAAATAAAATAAAAAGGAATTAAAATTAAAAGTTAATAAAATCTAATTCTAAATTTATTTTAGTTATTAAAAAAAAGATTAAAATTGCCTAATTAAACTAATTAATTAATTATAATTTAATTACAAAACAATGAATTAAAGTGAAATTAATAAATAAGAATAATAAAAATATTAGTTTATTTTTTATTTTTTTGTTTATGAAAATAATTATCTATGAATTAAATAATAATAATAGTTAATAATAATAATTAGTTAAAAGAAAATAAAAAAGGAAAAGAAAACAAAAGAAAATATGAAAGAACCATGGGGGTGTTGGCCCAGGTATGGAGGTTTGAGGAAGCAATATGGCCCAATAAGCTTAAGCCTTTGTTGACTTTAGGAATCGCCTGCACGTGCTTTGACTTGGAGCATGGTATCCAACATCTCATAGCCCCTGGATTGATCTTTGAGGCCACTTGGCGCATGATCGTTTGATGCACATGGTGGAAAGCCTTTGTGGAACCTGCACAGGAACATGTCATGGAAAAATAGAAATAAGCATTTGGGGGACCTGGGATGTTGATGGAGTGCTTGGAAGTAGTTGAATCTGGCTAGATCAGGTCTTTCGAGCTTGACAACTTCAAGGAAATTTTTGCAATTTTGGGGCGTTCTCTAGGCTGTGTGTATTTTTTTTGTAATGCTTTCTCATGGCTTGTATTTATAGAGGAGATGGAGGGGGAAAAGAAATAAGGCAAGAATCCAAGCCATAAAGCCATGCTTTCAAACCAAAATCCAACAAATTAAAAAGCTTCCAAAATTTGCAAAACTTTCCCTTTCCATGCTTACATGTATCTGGACATCTTGGCACAAATTCAAATTTTTGTGTACAAAAAATAGCTTGCACGAATTTGGCAGCTAGTAAATGGCATATAAAGGTCATTCAAACCACAAATATCCCCTTTAATTAATTTTTTTTGATTTTATTTGAATTTTATGGATTTAAAATGGATTAAATCAATAAAAATTAAATAAAATAGAAAAATTAATGTTTAATCTTGAAAATAATCATGGGACACGTGGGTGGCATGACAAGGCTGAATCAAGTGGAAAAAAGTGGGCCCTTTTGTCAAAAATTGAAGTTTCAAGGATAGTTGACTTTTGCCATTTCACAAAAATTTCCCAATTTCTCCAATGCATATCTTGCTCAATTTTGATCATATGAACATGTTCTTGGACATTTTGGAAAGGTCTTGAAGTCCTCTAACCAATGCCTTTGGTCCCATGTCATTTTGATTTACCAATATCAAGTTATGGTCTTTGACTTAAAATGCCTTTTTGTTGACTTTTGAAAATGACCTATAATGTTGAAATTGATAACTTTTTGTGAGAGCATTTCTTGGACTTGGAATGTGAAGATGAGTTGTAGGAAATGTCCTCCCCTTCAAAATGAGAATTGGATGGGATTTTTATGATGAGCCATGAAAAAGTTATGCCTTGGTCAAGTTACAGTTGACTTTTCAGCTGTCCAAAAATAGAAACTTTTGCATCTTGATGATTTTTGAGCCATTCTGGTGAAATCATGGTCAAGATTTGACCAAATGATGATTGTGGCATCAAAATAATATGTTGACCAAAATTTTTGACTTTTGACTTCCAAATGACCATTTTACCCCTACAGTTGACTATGGAGCAATTAGGGTTTTTGACTGTGCAACTTGACCTTGTGAGCCTTGAAACTTGACATGTAGGTGCTTGACAATGTATATGAGCATATGGGACTTGATTGAGCCCTTGAAAACCTCAACTTCCTTGCAAGAACCAAAACCCTAATTTGACTGGCTTAGGAGGGTGTTTGAATGTGCAACCCCTGAGTAGACTTTGAGCAAATTGAGATGATGCTTGTCAAAACTTTGAAGAATATGGGAGGGAAAATTTTGGGGTACAACAGTTGCCCCTGTTCAATCTTCTTATACCTGAGGATGTAGATTGGCTTGTGTGCCTTTCGTGATCTGAGGGTGGAAGATGATTGAACACTAGAGTGCCTAGAAATTTGCACTCACATAATAGAGTATCAACAGTGTGATGTCGGGAATGGGCTTATAGATGCCATTTGGAAAGATGGTGGATAGAAGGATGGGCTTATAGATGCCATCTGGAAGTGTGACAGAACCTTGTCGGGAATGGGCTTATAGATGCCATTTGGAGACTGTTGGTATGTGGATGGGCTTATAGATGCCATCTAGGTGTCGATCGCGTAAGAGATTCCTTAGCGAGAACTTGCGTACCTGAGAAAGATAACTTCTTGGCCTGTTACAGGTGTTGATCCTCACTCAGTCGCCCACAGACATGCCCTGGCTAGATACAGGTATCGAATCTGGAACTTCAAAAGGTTGATGGGTTGTCTCTACTAACAGGTTATCTCAGAAAAATCTTTAGGATTTAACTGAACCAGAGGAGGTTTTGTCTTTCTTGACGAGTTGTATCTTTGGACGGGTTGTCTTCATGGACGGGTTGTCTTCAATGACGAGTGATCTTCAATGACGAGTTGTCTTCAATAACGAGTCGTCTTCAATGACGAGTTGTCTTCAATGACGAGTTGTCTTCAATGACGAGTTGTCTTAAATGAATTGTTGTCTTCAATGACGAGTTGTCTTAAATGATGAGTTGTCTTCAATGACGTGTTGTCTTCAATGACGAGTTGTCTTCAATGACGAGTTGTCTTCAATGACGAGTTGTCTTCAATGACGAGTTGTCTTCAATGACGAGTTGTCTTCAATGACGAGTTGTCTTCAATGACGAGTTGTCTTCAATGACGAGTTGTCTTAAATGACGAGTTGTCTTAAATGACGGGTTGTCTATAATGATGGGTTGTCTTCAATGACGAGTTGTCTTAAATGACGAGTTTTCTATAATGACGGGTTGTCTTCAATGACGGGTTGTCTTAAATGACGGGAAGTAATTTGATTGGACCTGTCTTCTTTGACTGGATGAGCATCAGAAAACCTTTGGGATTTAACTGGACTTGTCTTCTTTGACTGGATTTGTCTTCTTTGACTGGATTTGTCTTTTTTGACTGGATTGGTCTCTTTTGACTGTATTTGTCTACTTTGACATAGCTGATTATTTAACTGTATCCTTCCTGAAAGGTAAAGGTCAGTCGTATGCAATGCATGATATGGATCAAGCAATGATGTTCTTGACATAAATGAGATTGTATGACATGATGCGCATATGCACAATGTGATGTATATGAATGTATCTTCGTTTGGGAAAGTAAATCCTTGACGCATGCCGGGAAGTTGAATCCTGGGCTGATGTTGAAGAACAGAGTTCTTTGTTTCCGCTAGGGATGATGATTACAAGAATAAACCGGTAGGAGAAGACGACTCCATTGGGGAATAAACTTGTTGAAGAGATTACTCTGCGGGAAATTACTCTGTGGGAAGAGATACTTCGCTGAGATTTGGTGATAACTTCGATGGGGATTCCATTGAGAAGTTATGTTGAGGAATTTGATGAACTCCGCTAGGGATAGGAAGAACTTCGTCGAGGACGATCTTTCCGTGGTAATTAGCTGAGGATAACCCAGTTATAGGCTCTGGTGGAGAATGACCTTTGAATAAAGCTGGGGAGATGCTTTTGCGCTCTGCAGGGGATTAGCTTCCAGAATCTACTGGGGATAAGCTTCCAGAATCTACTAGGGAGATTGATTCAACTTTCCTGGGGAGACTTTTGGACTGTACTGGGGAATGGCCCCACTGGATGTATGTATTCCTCCGGGGAACAATCTTATATTAAGACTGCCGGGGATGCTTGCTGAGGAATAATCTGTATACTCCGCTGGGGAATATTGAGATTTCCTGGGGATATCTAACTTCCTTAAGGCTGATAGTAGCCTAAACTCTGCTTGGGGAGAGTGTTGCCGACTTGCTGGAGACTGTGCCTTTTCAGGGCTGATGGGAGACCAACTCTGTTCGGGGAGAATTGTTGAATCTTGTCTTACTCTGTGGGGAGTGGAGGTATCTTGGTTACGTTCTTCAGCCGAACCTACCTTGGTACCTTGGCGGACAGAGCAACTAGATCGCTCGGACAACTCAATATTGCCCCTGTTTCTGCGAGAAAAAAAAAGACCTAGGACGTGCTTGATAACTGCTGATTGATAAATATTCTTCTGGTAGGTAAGTGACGAGATGAAGGGACATAGTCGTACGCTTTTGATCCCTAACTTTTGCCTGGACCGCCCTTTCGGGTTTTCAGTCCACCGGGATACCCATTTTTGCCCAAGCCGCCTTTTCAGGTTTTCGACTTGCCGGGTGTACAGATTTTTCATTTCATCCCTTATTTTTGCCCGAACCCTTTTGGTTCGCCGGGAAGCCCTTATTTTTGCCTAGGTTTGTCAACCTAGCGGGTCTTTGATTATGTGCAGTATTTTTTCGACTATGTCCGTGCTCTCAGGATGTAGGGAGGTGCCCCTGTCAGTAGTGTTGCGTTTCCCTACTACCAGAAGATCTTCCAATGCCCCAAGTGATCCAGATGGAGATTTGCCCCAAGTTGGTTGGCCTTTTGAGAGATTCTCCGAATCTTGACTTAACTGCCCCAGATAATAGACCATGATCATGTCTTGCCCCTTGATTGGAGGTGCTTTTGTTCATTAGACATTCGTCGTGCGAATTTCTTTGTTGTTCGAACAAAAAAGTCATATGCAAACAATGTTATATCAGAAATGCAAAGCTTATGTCTGTCTTGAAGTTTTTGAAAATGCATTTTTTCAGTAAAACAAGCAAATTATGTAACATGTGATGTCAACTCAAGATTTTACAGCGAGCCTTAAGGAGTCAGGATACCTTTGTAACAGTATGCTTCCGAATTAACCCATGCTTTAGCTAGGACTTTTGAGGGTTGTAACGTGGCCTGGTTCATGGTTTAAGAAACAAAGGAAAAGGCTCAAATTTTATTTGTACCCACCCTCTCTTCGTGATGTTCGTCAAACCTAAACTCAGTTGATCGTGCGTTAGACCTTGTTTGAGTCTTCGCTTCGATATACCAGTGATGGTTCAGATACTGACGGTTTATTTTGAATAGGCAGTCATTTCCTTTTGTGTTGAGGGTTTGTAGGACCTCTTTCTTTTTTGATTTCGTTATCCCCATATTTTGCCTGAACTGTTTCTTTCATGATCACAGTCAGCGGGATGCCCTAGTTTTGTAAGTCTTCTTCATAGGTTTTGACTTAATGGGCTTTTATTTTTGGGAGATAATGACTGCTCGTCCTTATGATTATTGGAACCATCATTGTCTTTTGTTTTGTAAGGACTTTTTGTGCCATTCGTCGTGCACTTGGATCAACTGAGAGAACTACCCCGCCCCAGGTTATGATTAAGGGTTTTAATTTTCGAAAAGAAAAACTCCTACTTCTTTGGCTCAAAGGGGTTGACGAGGGATTATCTTCCTTATAACTCCAGTGTTTAGGAATTGAAACAATGCTTGTACCTCATCAGCGAGGTCGGTTCAAAAGCATACTGTAGATTGTGGTATCGTTTTCGTCATCCTCCCTCAAGAGGATTAGAATTTTTCAATCAAGAGTTGATCATCACAAAAATATGAAAACAGTTTGCGTATAGTGAATACGAAATAATTACTTCAAAACAGACATGTGTAATGCATTAATGAAATAACAACGTTTGACATGAATACAATGTTTGAACAATCAAAGAAAAAATACAACTTGAACATTCGAATGAACAAAAAAATTCTAATCCTAGCCACGTTTTGGCAAGGGAGCAGTGATCACATTGGGAGTCCCTGGAGAGTCGAACTGGACTTCCTTTGCGTCGATCAGATCCTGAACCTTGTTTCTCAAAGTCCAACAATCATCTGTAGCATGCCCCGGGCTGTCAGAATGATAAGCGCAGCGAACGTTGGGGTTATACCTTGAAAGTGTCCTGTTGGGATTCTTAGGAGGGTCCCTTAGAGTTACCAACTTGGTCTCCAGCAGCTGTGGCAATATCTGGGACCAGGTCATGCCGAGGGGAGTGAATTGCCTTTTAGGTCTCTCTTCCCTTTGTTGGTTGTGATGTTGAGGAGCACCGGCCGGTTTTGAGATAACTACTGCGTTGACAGCACTAGATTCTTTCTTGGACGGTTTCTTCTCAGTGTTCTATTTTGTATCTTCCCTGACTTGATACCAGCTTCAATTCTTTCCCCAATCAAGATTAGGTCTGTAAACCCAGCAGAAGAATTTCCAATCAGATGGTTGAAGAATGGACCAGATAGGGTCCCCAGGAACATATCCACAAGCTCACGGTCAGTCAACGGTGGCTGCACCCTGCCTGCCAAGTCTCTCCACTTTTGTGCATACTCCTTAAAACCTTCACCCGTTCCTAGTGACATACCCTGGAGTTGGGTACGCGTAAGAGCGAGGTTGGCATTATACTGATACTGCTTATAAAAAGTAGTAGCCAAGTCCTCCTAGTTACGAATAGTGGTTCCATCCAGCTGATAGAACCATTCGAGTTGAGTCCCTGAAAGACTCTCCTGGAAGAAATGGATTCATAGATTCTTGTCTACCGTGTAAGGCTGGATCTTCCTTGCATATGAACAGAGGTGCAACTTAGGATAGGAAGCCCCGTCGTATTTTACAAAGGCAGGTGCCTTGAACTTGTGAGGGATCACCACCCCAGAAGATAAGCCTAGGTCTCCAAAGTCCAACCCAGGCACCTGTTGAATCTCCATGGCATTTAGACGGTCCTCTAGTTTCTTGTACCTGTCCTCAGCAGGAGGGTACTGTTCATCATTGAAATCTGTCTCGGTGTCAGAGACTACGGGACTAGGAACCCTTCCCTCTTGGTGACTGACTTCCCCAACATATGGAGTAGTCCGCTCAGCTTCATTCCGCAGTGTATTCCCAGACCTGCGTCTAGGGTTGAACAAAACAGTCCTCTTCTTCTTTTTCTTCAACAGCAGAGTCTTCAATTCCTGTTGTCCTTGGGCTAAGCTCATGACCAGCTCCTGGAACTGGGTGTTCTGGGCCTGGAGGGCCTTGATAGCTTGTTCATTGGATGATTCAGGATTCATGATGATGGCTGAAATAAACAGCGAAGAAGATTAAGCAACCTGTAGAACATAGTACCTGTAATGCAATGATATGTATGTATGCATGCGATGTTTTCAAGGATCTCGCGGGGTAAACAGAGAAACTTGTTAGAATTTGAAGTTGGGTAGCTTGATTGAAGGAACTTCATGTTGCTGAGAGTCCTTCTTCAAGAGTCAAGGCTCACCATATCGAGTGGGTCATAGCCCCTGACAACCTCGGCTAGAGGAAAATAAATACCCTTTACCCCTTGCTGGACATTTGATTCATCATGACCTGCGTCACAAAACCCTTGAGGTCCTTGAAATGGATTAGTCCTTATGTAGGATGTATGCAATGGTATGATGGTATGATGCTATGCTATGCGTGGAGTAATGTAGGTAAACCCTGTTATGAGTCCAGATTAAGGACTGTAAACAAAACCTGCAAGAAACTCAAGTGTCAGATAACAAGCATGCAAGTAGTCAAGTTTGAAGGCACACAAGTCACACAAGACAACCCTTAGAGTTCAGGCCAGCATGAAGTTTGGGTACTACCCTCTTGAAGTTGGTGGGCTCAAAACCTGTCCTATCAAAAGTAACCGGGTTCTAAGGAGCTCAATATCATTGGGTTGTTTTCTCTGTTCATTGTTTTGATTTAGCCACTGAACTGGCGATCAAAATATTCCAAGAAAACAACCCTCAATGAGTGTAGTATCGAGTATCGACCAACTTCGGACTGCACCAAAGTCAGTCATCTCACTACCTCTAAAGAGGCAAGGATGGTCAAGTAAGGTTCCTAAGGTTAGTTGATGCTTCACGACACCACGCGGCGGCCCCGTACTCTCCTTGACTTGACTCAAGGGTTACCGATATTCACCAAAGTGCCACATCAACGTAGCAAACTGCTTCAACCGTGTCGGTATACCCTGCACAGTTCCCTCACAGTTTATTGCTACTTTCTAAGAGGTATCTCCCAGATCCGGGTTAGGATCTATGAAACTCCCAAAACAGGCCCGCAATTTTAAAGCAAACAGATCAAGAAATTGAAAACATGATGATGAACTATTCCTAAGGTACACCTCACTTTATTAAGTCCCCAGCAGAGTCGCCAGTTCTGTGATAGGTGGAAATAGAACTGACTGTTTTTTTTAGCTGGTTTCGCGAAATGTCGCGGTAAGCAAGAGTCGCCACCGTCTTTTATATTCTCCAACATGGAAAGGACAAAAGCACAGCAAAATTCCTTCTTTGAGAATAGTTCTCGGTTCGGGAGGTAGATTTATAGAAAGGGAAGGTGTTAGCACCCTTTCTATCCATGGTTATCCATGGGCTCTTAGGTGCTTGCTCTTATGTTTTCAAAATTTGTTTGCTTTTCAATTGTGTGTGTGGGTTTTGAAAAAGTTTCATTTGAAAAATTTCTAAGTAACTCTTGTATCTGTCCTCAAGAGTGTATGAAAAATTTGTTTGAAAACCTTTTGAAAGTGTGAGGTGAGAAAAGTTGTTTTGTTTTGTTTGAAGAGAGAAAGTACCCAGGAGAATCTACCTACTCTAAGGAATTAGGCTGTGTAAGAGTCCTTTAGATAGCGCTATCCCACCATTGAGAGGTAGGTAGCACCATCGTTGGAGGTGTTCGGGTCAATTCGATTATCGGGACAATATGGTCACCGAAGCAACGGTAGGACACCTTAGAAGTAACCCTAATGTCCTAGATCCTTTTTTATCCGAGGCAACCGTTTCGAGGCAACTGGATCTTTAGACAAAGGGTGACCTCTAAGACGTCCTATACTTGATGACCACGTTTCGAGGCAACGAGTGAAGCGTACCCTAGAAGTGGCATGTGCTTTGTGTGTTGTTTTTCAGTTAATGTTTTTGTACATGTTATTTGTGAGCTACAGATTGATTTTATTTACATACATTCTTTCATGCATTTAACAGTTAGGGGTGCGGAAAATTAAAGTGCGGGAATGTAAAGCTACGCTATTACAAGGCACGGGTCTATACATCGCCAAAAAACAAAGACCCGTTTTGATAAAGTGCGGAAAGTAAAGAAAGCAATAAACCTAATTACTATTACATTCTTGAAGCAGTTACATAGTAATCAAAATAAAATAAATGCGTGTGAATAAAAATTAAATTGGAACGTCCTAGGGTTTTTGACCCTTTTAAGAAAAGAATTGAATTTTTTGTCCTTTTTTGTAATTAATGAAATTAAAACTAATAACTAATTAATTAATTAATTAAGAAAATGATATTTTTGTGTTTTTATGTTTTTAATGAAATAAAATAAAAAGGAATTAAAATTAAAAGTTAATAAAATCTAATTCTAAATTTATTTTAGTTATTAAAAAAAAGATTAAAATTGCCTAATTAAACTAATTAATTAATTATAATTTAATTACAAAACAATGAATTAAAGTGAAATTAATAAATAAGAATAATAAAAATATTAGTTTTTTTTTGATTTTTTTGTTTATGAAAATAATTATCTATGAATTAAATAATAATAATAATAGTTAATAATAATAATTAGTTAAAAGAAAATAAAAAAGGAAAAGAAAACAAAAGAAAATATGAAAGAACCATGGGGGTGTTGGCCCAGGTATGGAGGTTTGAGGAAGCAATATGGCCCAATAAGCTTAAGCCTTTGTTGACTTTAGGAATCGCCTGCACGTGCTTTGACTTGAAGCATGGTATCCAGCATCTCATAGCCCCTGGATTGATCTTTGAGGCCACTTGGCGCATGATCGTTTGATGCACATGGTGGAAAGCCTTTGTGAAACCTGCACAGGAACATGTTATGGAAAAATAGAAATAAGCATTTGGGGGACTTGGGATGTTGATGGAGTGCTTGGAAGTAGTTGAATCTGGCTAGATCAGGTCTTTCGAGCTTGACAACTTCAAGGAAATTTTTGCAATTTTGGGGCGTTCTCTAGGCTGTGTGTATTTTTTTTGTAATGCTTTCTCATGGCTTGTATTTATAGAGGAGATGGAGGGGACAAAGAAATAAGGCAAGAATCCAAGCCATAAAGCCATGCTTTCAAACCAAAATCCAACAAATTAAAAAGCTTCCAAAATTTGCAAAACTTTCCCTTTCCATGCTTACATGTATCTGGACATCTTGGCACAAATTCAAATTTTTTGTACAAAAAATAGCTTGCACGAATTTTGCAGCTAGTAAATGGCATATAAAGGTCATTCAAACCACAAAGATCCCCTTTAATTATTTTTTTTGATTTTATTTGAATTTTATGGATTTAAAATGGATTAAATCAATAAAAATTAAATAAAATAGAAAAATTAATGTTTAATCTTGAAATTAATCATGGGACACGTGGGTGGCATGACAAGGCTGAATCAAGTGGAAAAAAGTGGGCCCTTTTGTCAAAAATTGAAGTTTCAAGGATAGTTGACTTTTGCCATTTCACAAAAATTTCCCAACTTCTCCAATGCATATCTTGCTCAATTTTGATCACATGAACATGTTCTTGGACATTTTGGAAAGGTCTTGAAGTCCTCTAACCAATGCCTTTGGTCCCATGTCATTTTGATTTACCAATCTCAAGTTATGGTCTTTGACTTAAAATGCCTTTTTGTTGACTTTTGAAAATGACCTAAAATGTTGAAATTGATAACTTTTTGTGAGAGCATTTCTTGGACTTGGAATGTGAATATGCGTTGTAGGAAATGTCCTCCCCTTCAAAATAAGCATTGGATGGGATTTTTATGATGAACCATGAAAAAGTTATGCCTTGGTCAAATTACAGTTGACTTTTCAGCTGTCCAAAAATAGAAACTTTTGCATCTTGATGATTTTTGAGCCATTCTTATGAAATCATGGTCAAGATTTGACCAAATGAAGATTGTGGCTTCAAAATAAGATGTTGACAAAAAATTTTGACTTTTGACTTCCAAATGACCATTTTACCCCTGCAGTTGACTGTGGAGCAATTAGGGTTTTTGACTGTGCAACTTGACCTTGTGAGCCTTGAAACTTGACATGTAGGTGCTTGACAATGTATATGAGCATATGGGACTTGATTGAGCCCTTGAAAACCTCAACTTCCTTGCAAGAACCAAAACCCTAATTTGACTGGCTTAGGAGGGTGTTTGAATGTGCAACCCCTGAGTAGACTTTGAGCAAATTGAGATGATGCTTGTCAAAACTTTGAAGAATATGGGAGGGAAAATTTTGGGGTACAACACTATCGTTCTTAAATTCATCGTGCGCGCTTTATTATTTTTACTATATTGATGTAATTGCTCATGGGATGTAATAGCTTAATTAGGACTTTTTCGTTCATTTATCATTTTTCTTACGGGTTGTTTTTGGCTATGTAATTAATACCCGAAGCCTTGTAATAGCGTAGCTTTACTTTCCACATTTTTTTATTTCTGCAAATATTAACTGTTAGATGTATGATATTAGGGTTGCATGACAAGAATGTATGTTAAATTTAAAACGGTTAGCAAACCCTAAATGTGCAAAGATAATAACTTGAAATTGGATCACTCGCACATGCACACTCCTAGGGTACAGTCCCACTTCGTTTGCCTTCGGTAAACGGTCATTAAGTATAGGATACTTTAGTGGTCTCTCTCTTGTCTAAACAAAGATCAAAGTCCCGTTCGGAAAAGTTGCATCAGAAAGGTTGCCTCAGATATGTTGCCTCGAATATTGATCTTAAGACATTAGGGTTACTATTAAGACGTCCTAGCATTGCTTTAGTGATCATACGTCCCTTTCAAATTGACCCTTTAAACTCCAACGACGGTGCTACCTACTCACTAATAGTGGGATAGCACTGTCTAAAGGAAACAAAAACATAAATATTCTCTTTTTTCGAGTAGGTAGATTAGTTCTTAAGTACTTGCTCAAACAAACAAACTTTTTCACACTTACACTCTTTTCAAACAAAGTTTTTTAAAACGACTTCGTAACACTCTTGAAGACAGAAGCAAGGGTTAAATCGAAGTAAAACAAAAAAAAATTCAAATCAAACACATACAAGAAATTTTTAGAAGATGAGCAAGTACCTAAGAGCCCATGGAAAACCATGGATAGAAAGGGTGCTAATACCTTCCCTTTCTATAATCTAGCCCTCGTACTCAAAATCTCGAAAAAAGGAATTTTTCTGTGCTTTTGTCCTTTCTAGTTGGATAAAATAAAAGTCGGTGGCGACTCTTGCTTACCGCGACATTTTGCGAACACAAACGTAAAACGCAAACCAGCATTTTCCTAAAACAGTCCGGTTCTTGCCACCGTATCACACTACTTCTTAAATTTTACGGTCATATCAGGGGGAGTTCTTTCAACAATTCAATCAACCTGATCTTCACGTCGGGATGAAGCAATGCTCCAATCTTGACTTCTTTTAGATATTTCTTTGAACCCAAATTAATCGTCTCCAACGACTCTTTATATGGCTGAATGACACTTGCCTCGCGCTCAAGAAACCGTGAAACCTCTTCTGGGATTTCATCATATTCCTCTTCTTCAGCCACATACGCAAGATATTCAAAGTTGGGAGAGGGTGCATGGTCATTGTTCTCAACAAGTTTTTTAATTAATCTGCACATATTATTTATGATTGCTTTTAGAAACTGACACGTGTTTAACAAGTGATTATGCAGATTTATTTACAGTTATTATTTATTTTGAAAGGATTTTTTTCTAATTACCATTTTCCAATAAGAAGAAGAAAATAAAGACACAATTTTGGAATCAAAGACAACATTTATTAATGATTTTAAAGATCAAAGCCACAGATATGCCCATACAAGATCAATACTCTCACCTTGGGCAGAGTGAAATAATTTTTAAAAGATTAACAAATTACTTTGAAATATGAATGCAAGAGGGAACGTAAATATTAATCCAATTTTAGACTATGACTCCATGTGTCACGTAGTTCAGCATCTCATGCTCTGCTTCGCCTTCCAGAATAACATTGATCCTAGGAACAATTGGATGAAGGTAACCTCCGCTGTGAAAGATGTCTTGATATTTTCCCAAAGTAGTCTTCAGATTTAAAACCTCACCTTTATTATTCTTCACAGAGAATCCCAAACCATCTCTATTCTTACTCACAGGTGGATCAACAATCTTCCCCCACACCTTACTAGGGCCATTACGCACTACCTGTTGAGCATCCTTAAACGAAACTATAGAATTAGCATTTCCCCTTACATTATCAATGGATAAAGCTTGGAACTGAGTTCCAACATCAGCTTCATCTGCTTCTATAACACTGAAAGAGGATAAATGAGATATTAACAAAGCATGTTCTTCATTTATGATGACCACCTTTCCTTCATGAACAAACTTCAGCTTCTGTTGCAAAGTTGAAGTAACAGCCCCTGCCTCGTGGATCCATGATCGTCCCAGTAAAAAACTGTAAGCGGGAACAATATCCATAACCTGGAAAGTAATCTGAAATAGGTGTGGGCCTATGTGAATAGGTAAATCTACTTCCCCGATGACAGACTACCTCAATCCATCAAAAGCTTTCACAATTATGCCACTCGGGCGCATGGGAGTTCCTTGGTACTTCAGCTTCATGAGCGTGCTCCTCGGTATGACATTTAAAGCAGACCCATTATCAATCAGCATGTTGGACAATGAGTCATTCGTACAATTTATGGAGATTTGGAGAGATAGGTTATGATTTCTCCCTTCATCGGGAAATTCTTCATCACAGAAACTCAGGTTATTATAGGATGTAATATTCCCTACAACATTACTGAATTGGTCCAGAGACATATCGCTTTCCATAAAATATTTATCCAACACTCTCATCAAATATTCCCTGTGGGCAGAAGCATTCATTAGCAAGGCTAGAATAGATATCTTTGATGGAATCTGCAACAATTGATCTACGATCCTGTAGTCACTCATCTTGATAATCTTTAATATATCGTCCATATATTTTTCCAAAGCAGAACCGCTAGGTTCCCACACTTATTTCTTAGGTTCAGTACTTTCAATAACCTCTTTATCAACAATAACATTCCCCCGAATGACAGGTGCGAAAACACGACCACTGCAGGTTACTCGACTGGCTTCAGTAATATTCTTGACATCAGACAAAGGTTGGATGGGAATTTCCACACCATCCTCCATGATTGTTTCATTATATTTATACAATACGACCTTGTCTGATTCGTAAGGAACATGACCCGACAAGCAAATAACCACTAGAGCAACAACTGGCTTGCTATGGTACTCAATTTCTATAGGGACAGGAACACCAAAATAAGGAATAATAACATTCACCCCTTCTTCAGAATACTTAGACATCACAAAATCATTGTTGGAGAACGTATCTTCATCTAAGGAAAATAATTCATTTGGGGAAACATACTCATCATGTGACACAGTCTCGGCCGATCAATCTTCAATCATATTAATTCCATTGTAATCGTCTCTAATTCCTAAAACTTTGATAGTACCATTTTCTAACAACAACTGAACACCCCTTCTCAGAATGGAACAACCACGAGAATCTCTGCACCAAATCTGGAAAGACCCATAATGGTGCTCTTCTCGACCGTCCATGTGACAGAAGGTAGCGTGTAACTTCTGTTGCACCCCAAAATTTACCTTCTTGATTTAGGCTTATGTTTCATCATGAACATCATATTGCATTGCGTTCATACTTTGTGATGGGATCAAAGTACTTTGGTTATCAAGCCTTCCTCAAGCTTTGAAGGTTGGTTGCATTGACAAGTTGCTCAAGTAGAATCTTATTATCTAAACCTCTGGATCTTTCAAGCTCAAAAGTTATTGCATATCTCAAGATATTTCATGCATCTCTTTGGATCATCAGAGGGTTGAAGTTTATGTTTGATTATAAGAAGAATCACTCTTTGGATTCACCAGTAAAATTAGGGTTTTGTTTGAGAAAAGTTATTGGCCAATATACAAGTCTTGATTTGTGGATCTACAACATCTCATTGGTATTTAAAAAGTCTTTGCACAAGGAGTTGGTCATGATGCCCAGAGGATTTGAAGTTTTGAAGATGATTCATCAGTTTCCTAATGTGTTGACCAAAATTAGGGTTTGGGTTTTTATCAGGATTTCTTGCGAATTTTGAAGTGAAACTTTGCACATGGCCTCTATACATTTGGAGGATCATATGTCTGAAGTTTTGATCATCAATTTTGAAGGGAAGTGGATCAATTGATTTAGAGGGGCAAAATTGTCATTTTGGTCAAAATCAGTCAAAGTTGACCAAGGGAATTTTTGGCCAACCATCAATTCAAGGATGTACTTTTCATATTTCAAGTCCATTTTGTTCATTGGATCAAAGAGATTGAAGTTTGGGTTGAAACTTGTTCTTGAAGAAACCCTAAAAGTTTCTAATTTTGGAAAATGAGGACTTAATTTCAAAAATTCATATTTTATTCACCTTTGATCACAACAATGCAAATGAAGTATGCTTGGAAAGCTAAGAGGATGATATTTCATCTCCATTTGGTTTCATGTCCAAATTGAAAAGGACTCAGAAGTTATGGTTTTTTGAAGTCACCAAAATTATAGGTCATTTTCCAAAATTAGTGAATTTCAAGCTCAATTTTGAGAAACTTAATGAACTCAATTGTAAAAACTCAAAACTAAGGGATTGTATATCTTTTCAATACCTTTCCAAATTGTGCTCATTTGTGTCAAAATTCAAAAGTATGAGCAAGTTGTGGACTTTGGAATTTTGAGGCTTTTCATTGAATTCATGCATGCCATGCAAATTACAAATTCTTGATAACTTGATTTGTGGCCTTTTGATTCACTTCAAACTTGGCCCTTGGCCAATATTCAATGTACCAAGGCCCACCATACCAAAGCTTGAGCTGCACATGGGCAAATGTAAGGGGAATTCGTGATTTTGCAAAAAGTGGCATGAAGTTACCTAATCACCAACACTAGCTTAATACAAAGATTTAAGTCTTGATTTTGTTGCTAATCTCTTCCTGAAGTAAAATGGACTGAAATGCACGTAAAAATCAAGCCCACGCATGAGGGATTGGAGGGCTGCATGTGCATACTTGATTTTGGCCAAAAGAAGATTTCATTCTTTCCAAGAGCTTTTAGCGCGAAAAACCTATCCTACCCTCCTCCTGATGCTCTATATATTGAGAAGCAAGCCTCAATGAGCGTGGTTCGTGCTTCATTTCATCAATCAAATCAGAAACTCCATAGCTTGTGGCTCTGCATTTTTCTTCGATTCTTCCATCTCCCTCGCGCGTTTTGGTCAATTCTTCTTGCATTCTCTTCTCCAAGTGATAAGGATTGTAGATCGAGTCTTGGTTTGCAACTGAAGTGAAGGAGACAGTAGATCCATTTTTTCTCAAAGGTTTGAATTCTCAACTTTGGATTTTGATTACTAGCCGTGCATTGTGAGATTTAAGTTCATAATTATGTTGTTTGAAGTCCATTAAGTGTTTTTGAAGCTTCAGAGCTTTTAATTTGATGAGATATGCATGAATGATGCATCTGAATTTTTTCTGTTCAGTGAGTTTTTGACATTTTTGCACGATCTGTTCTTGATCCATGGTTCATTATTTGTTTTGATTCAAATTGCAATGTGAAGTATGAAATGCTAGCTTGAATTTGCACGAAATTTCATGGAAAATGGTGTAGAATTGAGCATGTTATGTTGACTGGAAAATGAGATGATGAACTGGATCATGCGCGCGTTTTTGCCCTAGCCAGAGGTTGAAGATGATTACGTGGCCTCCTCTGGTTGGTTGGCTTATTTTTTTAATTCATTTGAATTTTGTTTTTATAAATTGATTTCTATAATTTTATTTCTTGCTCAAAAATGGTTGGAAATTCTGGAAAAAATTATCACAAATTCAAAATAATATTTCTGACCTTGTGTATTTTTTTGATAATTTTTGAAAATGTTTTGATTAGTTCAAAAAATTGATGAGTTTAATTAATTGTTTGTGTAATACTTATTTTTGTTTTAATATTTCTTTGATTAAAAAATTCCACAAAAAATGTTTTAGACTCACAAAATAATGTAAAGTTTGATTATGAAATTGGTTTATCATATTTTATATTTTTTATTAGAATTTTAATTTGAGAAGTTTATTTTGAATTTTTGCTTTGTAATTTTTATTTTAATATTTCCTTTGATTCAAAAATTCTCAAAAAAATCATGTAAGCTTGTTTTTAATCATAGGATATGAACATTTTTTTATTTTGACCTTTTCATGATTTTTGGCTAGGGTTTGCATTTTTGCCCTTAAATAATAGTTTAATTGTTAATTGTTTTCTTAATTTTTATTTTAACATTTCCTTTAATTCAAAAATTCCATAAAAAATCAAGGATGTGTGTTTTTAGTTCTAATATTTGAATATAATTTTTGTTGGGCATTTTTATGTCTTTTTGATTTAAATATTATTTTGATATGTGAATATTTGTTAATTGAATAATTGTTTCAATTTAATTTCATTTTTGACTCTCCCTTAATTCAAAAAAAATATGAAAAATATATTTTTTGACATTTAGGGTTTCTTGGTGATTGGTATGACCTTGGTTTAATTTGTTTGAATTGTGATCTTAATTAATCAATATTTAAGATTAAAAGTCAAAATTTAGGGTTTTGTTGCTTATGGTGCAAGTTTCATTTTCAAAACCACCATTCCCTGGATTTTCAATATGATTCAAGTCTTGATTAGGGTTCATGAATGTATTGAGGATCTTAAAACCATTTATCTTGATTTTTTTAAACTTGGTTTGACATTTTTCAACAAATTATTTTGAAAACTTGTCTAGTTTGGTAGTTTTGCCAACTAGTCTTGAACTTTGGACTTCACTTGGTCCACTCCTCAACCATTCATGAACTTAGGGCTTGCATTCTGATTTCTATACCTTTCAAAGATGCTAATATTTTTTTGATTTGAATTACGGACCATTATTTCCATTTTTGATGCAATTTTGAAGTGAAGGTACCCAATTGATGTTGCATATCTTGTTACAATTTGTTTGATGGACAATGAACTTGGGTAAGGCCTATAATTGGGAACCTAATGATCATGTTGATTCTGATTTGTCCATATTAACTCAAGCCATTTCATGTAAATGTCCCATGCTTGAGTGTTTGAATTTTCTAAGGCATTGTGTGGAACCCCTCCTCTATTGTGTTTATGAGTTGTGATAATTTATTTGAGAATGTTTGAGATGTATTTGTTACTGACCTTCATGGTCTTTGTTTACATATTTCTCAAGCTCCTATAATCCTTGATTGATATTCAATTGTCAATTCAACATGGTGATAGAAAGGAGCAATATTCCTTTGATTCTTTTGACCTAATTTGTGCATATGCTTGTTTCCTCTTGCCTATCATGTCTAATGTTTGATAATTGTTATCATGTTGTTCTCACTTTTTCACCTTATGGAATACTAACTTGGTCGTTGAATATGTGAGGTACTCTGAGAAAGTTTCCACTTTTGGCTTGAGGCTCTGGTGTTTCACTTTATTTGTGGAACACAATTTATTATATTGGCATTATTCTTGTGTTTGGCATGTTTGATGGTTTATGCAGGATATACATACATGTGATTGTGAATGCCATACATTTTCCATGGGATTTGTTCATATCTGATAAATTACTTACATCCTGATGGTGTAATTTCTGACTCGATTTGTCTATTGATTCCAAGTTGCTTGAAGTCCTCTGGGTTTCTTTATATTCTTGTTCAGTTGCTACAGATAGTTATCCGTTTGGTATTGCACTATTTCCTTCCTTCCATTTTCATTTTGCATAATTCCTTGATTGCATGATGGGACCTCTGTTGTTGATATATGTCAGGAGGCCCTCTGGTTTTTATCTGATACATGTGTTATATTTGCTTGTTGATCGATGAGTCACTCAATTTAGAAATTGAGATCACGACTTCGCTCTCATTTCATGTTTCCTATAGGATGTTTATTGCTTTTCTTCTTTAATTGTTGATCGATGAGTCACTCAATTTAAAAATTGAGATCACGACTTCGCTCTCATTGCATGTTCCCTATAGGATGTTTATTTCTTTTCTTCATTAATTGTTGATCGATGAGTCACTCAATATAGAAATTGAGATCACGACTTCGCTCTCATCACATGTTCCCTATAGGATAGTTTTGTTAAGCTTCCTTTAACATGTTAATTAAGGTAGGGTTTTCCTTCATCCTCAACCTTAGGGTCAACCATTGTATGATAACACTAGGGATATTGCTAGGCCAGTTTCCCTTAGTTTTTTTTTCCTTTCTTTGCATTCCGCATCTTAAAACAAAAACTGTTTTCTTGGCAAATCATAAAATACCTCTAATAAACTTAAACCCATCTTCAAGGTAAAAGATACAAACCAATCCTATTTGTTTGTGCGCCTCTTGGCTTTGTTTTTAAAACTTGGTTTGCCGATGTTTCGCCATCGCACATGTTTGTTATCCTACTCTGATTCTTAATATCATTGTTAGGTGTGATGTTTTGTCATCCGTTTTATTGATGCTTAGCCATCTTTGCCATGATATCTTGTTATCTTGAAGCCGATGTCTCTCCATTGCACATGTTTGTTATCCTACTCTGATTCTCAATATCATTGTTAAGTGTGATGTTTTGTCATCCGTTTTATTGATGTTTCGCCATCTTTGCCATGATATCTTGTTATCTTGAAGCCGATGTCTCGCCATCGCACATGTTTGTTATCCTACTCTGATTCTCGATATCATTGTTAGGTTTGATGTTTTGTCATCCATTTTATTGATGTTTCACCATCTTTGCCATGATATCTTGTTATCTTGAAGCCGATGTTTCGCCATCGCACATGTTTGTTATCCTACTTTGATTCTCAATATCATTGTTAGGTGTGATGTTTTGTCATCCAATTTATTGATGTCTCGCCTTCTTTGCCATGACTTTGTTATCTTTTAGCCGATGTTTAGCCATTGCACAGTTGTTTTAAGCCGATGTTTCATCATCGCACATGTTAGTTATCCTACTTTGACTCTCAATGTCATTTTTAGGTGTGGTTGTTTTATCATTTGATGTTTCGCCATCTTTGACCTATTACTTTGTTACCATTTAGCTGATGTTTTACCATCTCATTTGTTTGTTATTTTATTTGATGTTTTTCCATCTTGACTGTTTTTGTTGTCTTAACTAAAAAACACAAACCAAACAAAATATATAAGCCGAATTACGGCTGCTCTGATTCCTTAAAAGGGATACGTAGGCATTGGGGGAGGGCCCAACCGAGCACTTTTTTTCCCCTACATTGTTTTCCTTTTTCTCTCGCATGCATTCCCTTTTCAGTTTTAAGCCATAGACATAGGATTTGACCAGTCCCATTAGATTAGACAACAAGAGTGGATACCATAGAGTACTACGGGCGTGTGGGGTGCTAATACCTTGCCCTCGCGTAACAGACTCCCTTACCCGATCTCTCGGTCGAAAGACCGTGATTTCTCCCTTTTCAGGTTTTCTCGATGTTTACCTTTCCCTCTCGGCGGGATAAAAGACGTTCGGTGGCGACTTCATTGATGTTTCATTTGACATCCAGATGACGGGTTCTGCCAGGTCGTTTCAACTGCACCAAATCATCATTCATATGATTCACGTCGAAAATATGGAACTCTCCAAGTCATACAAAGACCATATTCACATCTTCTTCGTACTCTGCCTGAGGCCTAATCATATGAATGAGGCCTTCGTTCATCATTTCCTGAAGATCAACTTTTATCTTATCACATCCCTGGATATATGTACTGCAAATACCATAACCAATGGGTCGTGCATATAATAGTTGAATTCGCATAGGCCAGCATGCATTTTTACCAAATCTCCTCTAACCAGGTTGATATCAAAAATCCGGAAGTCCCCAGGACAACCAGCACCATGTTTACAACAGTTGCTCCTCCATGCTTAGGCAAAGGATTATCTTTCACCTTAGGGCCAACATCTTTAAAGGATAGAAGGCCAGATCTTATCATCTTTTGTACTTTAGATTTCAAAGGATGATAATTCTCGATGTTGTACCCTAGGGCTCCTTGATGAAAAGCGCATGTCTGGTCTGCCTAATAATACCAGGGTATAGGTGAAAGTATAGCAGAGGGAGGCCTGGTTCGAACCAACTTCTTATGAATCAAAGTCGAGAATAACTCTACGTAAATCATTGGAATAGATTCGAAATCCTCTCTCCTCTGACTTTGCCCTTGATTCCCCTGAGGAGATGGTCTCTGATAGGCAACAATGGTTGGAGCTACATTGACAAATGGAGTCATAGAAGAAACCTATTATTGGTACCGGTTATGTCTTCTAGGTGGCCTAATCTTCCTTTCCCTAATAACAACATTCGTCTCATTTTCTTTCTTTCGAGAGAACCCATATGACGACTTCTTTTCCCCTTCATCTTTTGTCAAACACCCTTCTCTGACAGCTTCTTCTAAACGAACACCCATGATCCAAGGGTTTTCAGGAAGACCTTGGTCATTTCTTGTTCTCCCATAGGTGGTACCACCTAGGAAGCTATCTCACACCAATGTTACGCATATTCTTTGAATGAATACTTGTCTCTCTGATCCATTTCCCTCAACTGGTCACAGTCAGGCGCCATGAACATATTTTACTTATATTTCTTGATGAAGTCTTCCCCCAAATCATTGAATATGCCGATGTTGCTACTATCGAAACTCATATACAACTTCAGAGCGGCACCAGTTAGGCTATCTTGGAAAAAATTAATAAGCAAATGCTGATCATCAGTATGGGTGGACATTTTTCTGATATACATCACGAGGTGGTCACGAGGACAAGAGTTGCCCTTGTACCTATCAAATTATGGCACTTTAAACTTCATTGTCACCTTTACGTTAGGAACTAGGCAAAGTTCATTGATGTTATGTCCAAATAATTCTTTTCCTCGAAGGGCCTTCATTTCCTTCTGCATCTCATTGAACTTGTCTCGAAAGTCATCCAATCGATCATAGAAACCCATACTTTCACTCGGTGGAGGAACAGGGCAGTAAACTTCATCATTAACAAACGACATATCATTCACCGAAGGAGGTGTAGTATAATAAATCTCATTTCTAGCCATAGAAGTAACATGCACCACAGGAGATGCGGGAGTAGCAGCAACTTGAACAACAGGACAAACTTGAGCCTCAATATTATAACCTTATGGCATGAAATTTTCAGGCATTCCCCACGGGTAACCCTGAGGCATATGATTTTGTGCAGCAGTAATTGGAGTAACAGAAATGAGAACTGATGGGGCTTCGGAAGTGACAGTTGTTTTTTGTGGCTGAGAAGAAGGAGGAACAAGTGGTGGCTAATTCTGAGCAGCCGCCAATGATTCCATCAAAGCATTCACATTGGCTATATCGGCCTTCAGAGTAGTAACCTCTTTGCGTAGCCCGCGATTCTCTTGTTCAAGATTCTCCATTTTTTTCCTGGAATTATCCCGAGTATTGTATATGTTTCGAGTTTGTATCTGTTTCGAGTTTGTAATAGTTTTTTTAACTTAGGTTTATTATTATTTTCATTTACTGTTTTCCCCAAGTTTTTGGTTATGTAATCCCCATCCCTGAAGCCCTGTAATAATTAGGTTTTCTTTTCCGCTTTATTTTCTGCTATTAATTAAACTATTATATGATTGATAATAAGATTGTATGTGAAAGATAAATCAATGTTTAAAGCAGTAGAAAACCCTAACTGTGCAAAGATAATTGACTGAAGAACAAACACTTGCACATGCTCACTCCTAGGGTTTTTCCCCACTTCGGTTGCCTTCGGAAAATGGTTACTATTCTTGAAACGTGAGAACTTTTAGTGGCTGTCCTCTAATTTGAAAGATCACTAGTCCCTCGATGACCCCTTTCTACGTTGCCTTGGTAAAAAAGTGATCTTAGAGTTTTAGGACAATTACTAAAAGATCTTGCCCTGTTTCCTTAAGTGACTGTAATCGTCCCTTTCGATTGTCCCATAAACTCCAACGATGGAGCTACCTACTCCTTAATAATAGGATAGTACTATCTAAAGGAAATGAGAAAATGAACAGTATTTTTCGAGTAGGTAGAAACTATTAAGTACTTGCTCAAAACAATCAACTTTTCACACTTACACTTTCAAACACTTTTCAAGCAAAATTGTCAAAAACACTTTATCACACCCTTGAGGAATGATACAAGGGTTACCATAAAGTGAAATGCCACACTAAGGCATTTTCAAAACTTTTCAAAACACATATAAAAGCAATTTAAAAATGAGCAAGTACCTAAGAGCCCGTGGAAAACCACGGATAGAAAGGGTGCTAACACCTTCCCTTTCTATAAATCTACCCCCCGTACTCAGAAACATCTCGAAAAAGGTTTTTTTTGTTCTTTTTTCCTTTTCCTTTGTTGGGTAAAATAAAAGACGTTGGTGACTCTTGCTTACCGTACATTTGTGAACAAAAAACGGAAAACCAGTAAAAACAGTCAATTATGCCACCGTATCAAAGAATTGGCGACTCTGCTGGGGAATTTATAAAGTGGGGTTTACCTTAGGATCTAGGTCATTCTTAACTGCTTATTTGGCTTGTCTTGTTTGATTTACTTTTAAAGGTATCTGTTTGGGTTGTTTGGATCCTAAACCTGGATCGAGGAATTCCTTTTAGGTAAGTAGCAATAAACTGTGAGGGAGATGTGTGGGGTAAACTGACACGGTTGAAACAGTAGCTACGTTGATGCGATACTTTGGTGTGTACTGGTAGCCCTTGAGTAATCAAGGATAATACAGGGCCGCCGCGTGGTATCATAAAGCGTCAACTGACCTTAGCACCTTAATTGGCCAACTTGGCTTTTTATGACGTAGTGAGATAGCCGTCTTTGGTGTAAACCCAAAGTCGGTTGATACTCGATGCTACACTCATTGAGGTTTGACTCTTGAGTTTTGTTTGGTGGCAAGTTAATTGTCTATAAGAACGAAATTTGGGGGAAATATTAGTGATATTGAGATCCCTTAGAACCTGGTTACTATATTTAGGACAGGTTGAACCAACCCAACTTCAAGAGGGTATTACCTTAAAATCCATGCAAGCCTTAAACATAAGGTCTCTGTGTGATTTGCTTGTGGTTTTTATATCTGCTATATCTGAGCATAATCATGACATCATAACATAGCATATCATACTAACCATTTCAAGGATTCTTAGGGTTTACTTTTGTCTTATTTTGTAGGACATGGCCCTCGCCTGCAGATTCACTATCCAAGTCAGTCTGATAAAGGTACCTCCTCAGCTTAAGGAATTGGTATCAAGGGTTCCTGAAAGATCTCCCTTTACTAAAATACATGGTCGACTTCTCGGCTTGGTCACCTCAAACCCTAATGAAGAAATATTAAAAGTTCTCTTTCAGTTCTTTGACCCTCTACATCACTGCTTCACTTTTCCAGATTACCAGCTAATGCCTACTATGGAGGAGTTTTCTCTGTTACTAGAGGTGCCTATCCTTAACAAGGTACCTTTCAATGGTATGGAAATAGACCCTAAACCTGAAGGTATTTCTAAAGCTTTATCCTTACAACGGTCTGACGTAGTAGCAAATTGGGAAACCAGGAGAGGGGTCAAGGGTTTTTTGGCTAAGTTCTTGTTTAACAAAGCTCATCATTTTTGGGATACCCTGGACTTATAAGCCTTTGAAGAGGTGTTAGCCCTTCTCATCTATGAGTTGGTACTATTTCCTAATCCGGACCATCTCATAGACGTGAATGCGGTTAAGGTTTTCTTGTTAAGCAATCTGGTACCTACTCTGCTTGGAGATATCCTACATTCTCTGCATACTCGCACTATAAAGAGAAGAGGGGCCATTATGTGTTGCACTCCTCTTTTGGATAGGTGGTTTATTTTGCACCTACCCCGATCCGTCTTGAAGAATGAATATGGTTTGAGATGGTCTCATAGGCTAATGACTCTTACACATTCAGGTATTCATTGGTGTCCTCGATCCTCAGAGAATGTTACCATCATTGATCGATGCAGAGAATTCCCTAATGTCCCTCTCTTAGGCATTAGGGGAGGAATCACTTACAATCCTTGTTTTGCACTGCGACATTTTGGATATCGAGAAGGGATGGTCCTCATGATACACTTATCCAAGGAATCACCTTCAACTATGAGAATGATGCTCAGGGTTACCGTAAAAGGTTTATGCGAGCTTGGGGCATGGTACATAGAGTTAATAGCAAGACACTAGGGCACAAGAATTCAATCTTGTGATACGGTGGGAGAGAAATGACTGTTTTTGGAATGCTGGTTTGCGTTTTGCGTTTGTTTTCGCAAAATTTCGCGGTAAGCAAGAGTCTCCACTGTCTTTCATTTTATCCAACAAGGAAAGGAAAAAAGCACAGAAAAATTCCTTTTTCGAGATGTTTCTCGGGTTCGGGAGGTAGATTATAGAAAGGGAAGTTGTTAGCACCCTTTCTATCCGTGGTTACCCACGGGCTCTTAGGTACTCGCTCAAAGTGTTTTCAAAATTTTGCTTTTCTTTGTGTTTGTGGGTTTGAAAGAGTTTTTGTTTTGAAAGGTGTGTAAGTGCGAAAAGTTTTCTTTTGTTTTAGAAGGAGCAAGTGCTTCAGAACCATCTACCTACTCGAAAAAGGAATTGATCTGTACAAATGTCCTTTAGACAATGCTATCCCACTATTGATGAGTAGGTAGCACCGTCGTTGGAGTTTAAGGGTCAATTCGATTAAGGGACGTGTGGTCACTAAAGCAATGTTAGGACGCCTTAACGGTAACCCTAATGTCTTAGATCATTTTTCCGAGGCAACTGTTTCGAGGCAACTTATGATCTTTGGACAAGAGGGCGACCTCTAAAACTTCCTATACTTAATGACCATGTTCGAGGCAACCAAGTGAAGTGTACCCTAAGAGTGGCATGTGCGAGTGTGTCGTTCTTCAGTTATTTTTATCTGTACATGTCATGGGTGATCTATGTTGATTTTAAGTTCATATATTTGATCTTGTCATGCATTCCCTATTATCAAACATCTAACAGTGTATAGTTGCGGAATTTAAATTGCGGAAATTAAGTCTAAACTATTACAAGGCGTCGGGTATTTACATCGCCAAAAACAACCCTTGAAATTTAAATTGCGGAAAATAAAAATAAAGCAATAAATAATTAAAATCCTAATTAAAAAACTATTACATATCGGGAAACAATTACAAAATCGGAAATAAATGGATCGCGTGCAAGAAAATTAAATCGGCGCATTTTTTAGGGTTTTGACCCTTTTTTTGAAAAGAAAATATTTTTTGTTTATTTTTGAATTAGAAAATTAAATCTAAGTTAATAATTAAATTAATTAATTAATAAAAATATTTTGGGGTTTTTGAATATCTAAGGAAATAAAATAAAATGGTTAAAAGTTAGTAAAAACCTAATATTCTAAATTGATTTTAATTTATTGCAAAAAATATTAAATGTTACACCTATTTAAAACTAAGTTAATTAATTAATATTTATTTACAAAATAAAATAATGAAATTAATAAAAAAATATTTTTTATTTTTTCTGATTTTTATTAAGAAAAATATTAATTATTTGGTTAGTAATTAATTAAGAATAATAAAACAAGTAAATAAATAAAATATTAAAAGAAAAAAATAACCAAAGGGGGGTGCTGGGCCCAATCTGGAGGTAGAATCAGCATTTCAGAGGCCCAATTAAGGGCAAGCCTTGTTGACTTTTTGCAATCTCCCATGGCACGTTGACTGATGAACACGATGCACTCTCAATCTTGGCCCTTGGATTTGATCTGAAGCCATTTGGCAACCATCTGGATGGAGGCTTAAGGTAGGTCACGCTCATGATGCTGCATGGAATTTCCTGAAAATAAAATGCAACAAAGTTTTGGGGGACCTGGGATTCGAACCCAGGTCCCAATGGATCATGCACTAACGCCTCTGCCAGCTGAGCTATTGGTTCTTTTTGTTAAAGAAATAAACAATGAATATTATATGTGAAAAGCAAGCAAACTACTGGAAATAAAAAACGCGCGGAATTTATTTGAACAGGCCAATGAAACATGAAGACGTCTTCATCTTCTCCAATGGCCCTGGTATATTTTCCTACGAATATGAATCCGTAACAAAATCCGTGGCATCATCCTATAATGAATTCTAGGTCATAAAAATAAAAACCAAACCCATCATCCTGTTCGCCTCGTTCTCCTAAATCCATCGATGGCCATGGCTTGTCTTGATTTTACCTGTAATCAAAACGCCTAAAAACAAAGAACCAAAACCCTAGCTTCGGGCATGGCTGTACAGGCTATAAAAATGCAATTAAATTATGCCAAAAGCTTCATAATGCAACGAAAAGCATGAGTGTACAAATATTTAATCAAAAAGATGCAAGAATCCAAGGTTGTGAATTCGTGCACAGGGCTATGTTCTTGAGTACTTACAGCGTGATTTAGGAGGTCTCAAGGCTTGGTTTTGATCGCTTTGGCTTCAGTGAACGTCAGGCAAGGAAGCTACGTTGAGATTTTGGATTGAATCGTGCTCTAAGTATGATTTCAGTTTCCACTTTTTTAAAGCTTTTTCTCCAATTTGGTTTGGCCGTTTTTGCAGTTCTTAGGTTGTGTCTTTGATGTGTCTATCTTGTGTGTATAAGGGATTGCATTAGGTTAAATCTTGGGCCTCCAATCCTTGTGCATTGAAGATTCAAGGTATGATATGATCTCCATTAACAAAGCATCCAAAATTATGCCAAATCCAAGATTTTGTTCACAATAAGGCTTGATCACAAAGATATCAAGCTATTAAGATTTGGATTTTATTTTGATTTAAATTGATTAAAAATGAATTAAATCAATAAAAATCAAATAAAAATAGAAAAATTAATAATTGGTCATGAAATTGAGGATAGGACACGTGTGTAGTGTGACAAGACCAAATCAAGTGGGAAAAAGTGGGCCCTTTTGTTAAAAATTGGATTTTTGAGGATAGTTGACTTTTGTCAATTTTGGAAAAATGCCCAACTTCAACAATGCATAACTTCTTCAATTTTGAACTTTTGGAGGTGTTCTTTGACTTTTTAGAAACCTTGTGATATCCTATAACCAACCCTTTTGGTCTTATATCATTTTGATATTCCATGCTCAAGTTATAAGCTTTGTAAAAAAAAAGGTGTTTTTGTTGACTTTCAAAAATGACCTATAATGTCCAAATTTGTAACTTTTTGTGAGTACATTTCTTGATCTTGGGGTGTGAAGATGGATTGTAGGAAATTGCATCCTCTTCAAAATGAGCTTTGGATGGGTCATTTCTCATAAAGTATGAGAAAGTTATGCTTGGTCAAAGTTGAGTTGACTTTTCCTATAAAACCCTAATTTAGCAACTTTTGAATCTTGATGAATCTTGAGCAATCCTTGATGAATCATGATCAAACCTTGATAAAATGATGAATTATCCTTCAAAATGAGAATGTTGACAAAAAATCTTGAGGTTTGACTGTTTGTAGGTCACAGTTGACTTTTTCCCTAGCACAGTCGATTTTTGGACCTCTTGAGCAATTGATTGACCAAACTTTCTCTGCAAGGCTTGAAATTTGACATGGATGAACTTGAGAGCATATTAGGACATTGGGGAGAACTTGGGGTCATTTGGATGCAAGGACCTTGGTGTAAAACAAAACCCTAATTTGAGGTTGACTGCCTTAGGAGATGTTTTGACTGTCCAATTCTTGAGCCATCTTGAGCAACTTGGAGATTATTCTTGACATGTCTTGAGAAATATGGGAGGGAAAATTTTGGGGTACAACAGTTGCCCCTGTTCAATTTTCTTAAACCTGAGGATATAGATTGGCTTTCGAGCCTTTCGTGATCCGAAGGTGGAAGATAATTGAACACTAGAGTGCCTAGAAATTTGCACTCGGATGGTGTAGTATCAGCATTGTGATGTAGGGAATGGGCTTACAGATGCCATTTGGAGATTGTTGGTAGGAGGATGGGCTTACAGATGCCATCTTCAGGAGTTTCGATCGCATAAGAGATTCCTTAGCGAGAACTTGCATACCTGTTGTTGTAGAAGATTCCGCTGGGGGAGCCTGACTTTTGTTGAGATTTAGGAACTTGCCTGTACTTCAACTGAGAGAATGCCTCGGCTGAGTCTTAAGAACTTGTCCATAATTCAATTGGGGGGACACATCTTCATCAAGATCTAAGAATTGTCTAGTCTTCAACGGAGTATACCATTGAAATTAGAGAACTCGTCCACACTATGACAGAGGAAAACATCAAGATCTAGGAACTGACTAGTGCTCAACGTAGTATACCGTTGAGGTTATAACACTCGTCCACACTATGAAGTGGGGAAACATCTTCATCAAGATCTAGGAACTGTCTGGTGCTCAACGTAGTATACCGTTGAGGTTAGAGAACTTGTCCACACTATGACGGAGGAAAACATCAAGATCTAGGAACCGACTAGTGCTCAACGTAGTATACCGTTGAGGTTATAGCACTCGTCCACACTATGACGTAGGGAAACATCTTCATCAAGATCCAGGAACTGTCTGGTGCTCAACATAGTATACCGTTTAGGTTAGAGAACTTGTCCACACTATGACGGAGGAAAACATCAAGATCTAGGAACTGACTAGTGCTCAACGTAATATACCATTGAGGTTATAGCACTCGTCCACACTATGACGTAGGGAAACATCTTCATCAAGATCTAGGAACTGTCTGGTGCTCAACGTAGTATACCGTTGAGGTTAGAGAACTTGTCCACACTATGACAGAGGAAAACATCAAGATCTAGGAACCGACTAGTTCTCAACATAGTATACCGTTGAGGTTATAGCACTCATCCACACTATGACGTAGGGAAACATCTTCATCAAGATCTAGGAACTGTCTGGTGCTCAACGTAGTATACCGTTGAGGTTAGAGAACTTGTCCACACTATGACGGAGGAAAACATCAAGATCTAGGAACTGACTAGTGCTCAACATAGTATACCGTTGAGGTTATAATACTCGTCCATACTATGATGTAGGGAAACTATCGAGATTGAGAACCTTATCTGAAATTCAACCGAGGATAATTGAATTGAGATTTAAGAACCGGTCAGGTCTTCGACTAAGCTGGGAACTTAACTGCATCTTTCCTGAAAGGTAAAGGTCAGTCATATGCAATGCATGAGGTGGATCAAGAAATGATGTTCTCAACATAAATGAGATTGTATGGTATGATGAGTATATGCATGTATCATGATGTATGAAAATGTGATGTTTTAGCTGGGGAAAATAAATCCCGGAGCTGCGGGAGGATAGAGTTGAATTCTTCGTTTCCGCTGGGGATGATGAACGAAGATGATAAACTTGCAGGAGAGAAGAACTCCGTTGGGGAATAAACTGATGAAGAGATTACTCCGAGGGGGAATTACTCTGTGGGGGAGAGATGTTCTTCTGAGGATTTTAACAATAAACTTTGCTGTGGATTCCGTTGATAAGCTTTGTTGGGTATTTCAATGATAGACTCTACTGGGGATGGATTATCGTTGCTAGTGATATTGGATATGTTGAGGATTGAACTCCTACTTGTGAAAGGAAAGAACTTCACAGGGGGATGATCTTTCAACTGCAACTTGCTGGGGATAAGTTTCCAGAGTCTACTGGGGATGATGATTCAACTCCGTTGGGGAAGTTTTTTCAGACTGTGCTGGGGAAATGGCTCCACTGGGGTATCCTATATTCTGTCGGGGAACATTCTTATACTCCGTTGAGGAATATTAAGACTGCCGGGGGTACTCTTATACTTTCTGGGGAATATCTTTATACTCCACTGGGGAATATTAAGACCTTCTGGGGATATTAAACCTTTTTAGCGCAGATGGTGGATGAACTCTGCTTGGGGAGAGTATTGCTGATTTGTTCATAGTTGTAAGTCTCAGCTGAGGGAGAGATACCATTACTGTCTTACTCTGCGGGGAGTGAAAGTACCTTAGCCGTATTCTTCATCTGAACCTACCTCGGTACCTAGTGGACAAAGCAACTACACAGTTCAGACAATTCTTATTCCCTCTGCTTCTGATGTTACCAGTAATTCATCTTTGTTTCACATGTAAATATTTATGAGCAACAATTAATGTCAAGTGCATATATCAAAAATGAACTTTGGACGTTCTTTGCAAAACAAAACAGATAAAGGAAAAAAATTTGAAATTTGTCTGAAAATGAATTTGTATTGATTTTGAAGTTTGGCCTGTAAATAGGCGTTTGTAAAAGAGGCTGACGTCCTAATAAGAGAACGCCGCCGAACAAATAGAAATTTACACGATTTGTTAACAGAAAACAAAATAGCTATGTGAATAATCACACTGGGTTCCAACTCTGTTATTGCCCTTATGTCCTCGAGCATCTCATCACTTTGCTACTGGTTGAAGATGAATCTGATTGATTGGTGTCGTCTGAGCTTGATAGTCGATACCGGAGTCCGGATGCAAGGTGATCCAATGAGGCATAGTGTTACTCTTTAATCCCTAATTTTTTCCTGGACCGCCCTTTCGGGTTTTCAGTCCACCGGGATACCCATTTTTGCCCAAGTCGCCTTTTCAGGTTTTCGACTTGCCGGGTGTACAAATTTTTTTCATTTTCATCCCTTATTTTTTCCCGAACCCTTTTGGTTCGCCGGGAAGCCCTTATTTTTGCCTATGCCAGTCAACCTAGCGGGTCTTTGATTATGCGTAGTATCTTTTCACTATGTCTGCATTGACGGGGTGAGGAAGGTCGTCACCATCCATGGTGGTTAGAATCATAGCTCCTCCTGAGAAAATGTTCTTAACCACAAATGGCCCCTCGTAAGTAGGGGTCCATTTTCCCCCGGGATCACCTTGAGGTAGGATAATGCGCTTGATTACCAGGTCCCCAACTTGATACTCTTGTCGTCTAACTTTCTTGTTAAATGCCTTGATCATCCATTTTTGGTACGTCTAACCATGACAAATAGCAGTAAGTCTCTTTTCATCGATTAGGTTCAGCTGATCAAGCCGGGTCTGAATCCAGTCATCTTCACTCAAACCTGCATCCTTCATGATCCGAAGAGAGGGTATCTGAACTTCAATGGGCAAGACTGCCTCCATACCATATACCAAGGAATAGGGGGTTGCCCCTGTTGACGTCTGTGCTGAGGTGCGGTACCCATGAAGAGCAAATGGTAACATCTCGTGCCAATCTTTGTATGTCACCGTCATCTTCTGCACAATCTTCTTAATGTTCTTATTAGCCGCTTCTACAACCCCATTCATCTTCGGCCGGTAGGGAGAAGAATTGTGATGATGTATCTTGAATTGCTTACAGAGCTCAGTGATCATCTTGTTGTTGAGATTGGTATCATTGTCCGTAATGATCCTCTCTGGTACACCGTATCAACATATCAGATTGTGCCGAATAAACCGTGCTACAACGTTCTTGGTTACAGTAGCAAAGGAAGCTGCTTCAACCCATTTCGTAAAGTAATCAATCGCTACCAGGATGAAATGATGCCCGTTAGATGTCGTAGGTCTGATCTCGTCGATCATATCAATGCCCCACATTGCAAAAGGCCAAGGTGCCGTCAAAATGTTCAGAGGAACTAGAGGTATGTGCACCTTATCAGCATAGACCTGGCACTTGTGACATGTCCGAGAATGCTGATAACAGTCGGCTTCCATTGTAGACCAGTAATATCCTGCCCGAAGGATCTTCTTTGCCATGGTATGTCCACTTGAATGGGTTCCGAAGGTACCTTCATGTAACTCTTCCATGATCCTTTCTGCTTCATTCTTATCCACACAACGTAGTAAGGTTGAATCATGGTTACGCTTGTAAAGGATGTCACTGCTGATGAAGAACTTTACTGCGAACCTCCTCAGAAACTTCTTGTCATTAACAGATGCACCCTCAGGGTATTCTTGAGCTTCAAGATACCTCTTCACCTCATGATACCAGGGCTTTTCTGTTACTTCTTCAGTCTCAAGATCAAATCAATGCGCAGGTTCGTCTAATCTTTCAATAATGATTCGGGGACCCTCATTGTCCCAATTGACTTTGAACATAGAAGACATCGTAGCCAGCGCGTCCGCCAACTGATTCTCCTCTCTAGGGAAGTGTTCAAAGGTTATCTCCTCGAAATGGGGAAGCAACGTCAACACATACTCCTTGTAAGGAATAAGATTTGGGTGTTTCGTATCCCACTCACCTTTGATCTGACTGATCACGAGAGAGGAATCTCTGAAGACACTTAGAAACTTAATCCTTAGGTCAATTGCTGCTCGAAGACCCATGACACGCGCTTCATACTCCGCCATATTGTTGGTGCAGTTGAAACATAGTCGGACGGTGAATGGAGTATGAGAGCCTTTAGGAGATATGATCACAGTGCCAATGCCATTACCCAAAGCATTCGAAGCTCCATCAAAGTACATAGACCATCAGGATCCTTCCTCAGGTCCTTCATCCGGTCCAGGTGTCTCATAATTAGTTACCAACATGATATTCTCGTCCGGAAATTAAAAGTTCATAGACTGGTAATCATCCACTGCCTGATGTGCCAAATGGTCTGCCAATACACTTCCCTGGATTGCCTTTTAAGTCGTGTACTGGATGTCATACTCAGTCAAGATCATCTTCCATCTTGCTATTCTTCCGGACAAGGCAGGCTTCTCGAAGATATACTTGATTGGATCTATCTTTGATATCAACAGAGTAGTCCGAGTCAACATATACTGTCTCAGCCGAAGAGCAGCTCATGCCAAAGCGCAGCAAGTTTTCTCGAGCAGTGAGTATCGGGTCTCAAAGTCGGTAAACTTTTTTCTAAGGTAATAAATAGCATGCTCTTTTCGGCCAGACTCTTCATACTGCCCCAACACACACCCCATTGAGTTGTCAAGTACTGTCAAGTATAAGATCAAAAGTCTCCCTTCAACTGGTGGCATCAGAATATGAGGTTCTTGGAGATACTTCTTGATCCTTTCAAAAGCGGCCTGGAATTCATCGTTCCAACGTACCACCTGATATTTCTTTAGTAGCTTGAAGATTGGCTCACAAGTAGCAGTTAGGTGCGAGATGAATCGGGCAATGTAGTTCAGTCGTCCCAGGAAACCTCTGACTTCTTTCTCTATTTTTGGAGCTGGCATCTCCTGTATAGATTTCACTTTGGAAGGATCCACTTGAATACCTTTGTCGCTCACAACGAAACCTAGCAGCTTACCATACCTCACCCCGAAGGTGCACTTGTTCGGGTTCAACCTCAACTTGTACAACTTCAACCTGTCAAACAGTTTCTGTAGATGGTCCAGGTGTTCTTCCTCAGTCTGGTACCTTGCAATCATATCATCGACGTATACTTCAATCTCATGATGGATCATGTCATGAAACAAAGCAACCATGGCACGATGATATGTTTCCCCAGCATTTTTCAATCCAAAAGGCATGACCTTGTAGAAAAAGGTGCCGCACTAAGTAACAAAGGTTGTCTTCTCCATGTCTTCGGGAGCCATCTTGATCTGATTATAACCGGAGAAACCATCCATAAAGGAGAATACCTTGTGCTGAGCAGTATTGTCAACCAGAACGTTGATGTGAGGTAAAGGGAAATCATCCTTGGGGATTGCCCTGTTCAAATCCCTGTTGTCAACACACATTCGGACCTTACCATCTTTCTTCGGCACTGGAACCACATTGGCCACCCACTGAGGGTAAGAAGTAACTTCTAGAAAACCGGAGTCAAACTGTTTCATAACTTCAGCCTTGATTTTCTCAGACATCTCTGGGCGCATACGGCGAACCTTCTGTTTTACTAGAGGACAATCTTCCTTGGTAGGCAGGCGGTGAACCACAATGTCGGTATCCAACCAAGGCATATCTTCGTAAGACCAGGCAAAGATCTCAACGTAGTCACGCATCATCTGAATTAACCGTTGCTTCACACTAAGCTCCAGATTGGCACCGATGTTAACTTCCTTCATGTCTGTCTCAGTACCCAGATTCACTGATTCCACCGGCTCTTCGTGCGGCTGAATGGCCCTCTCTTCTTGGAGTAACAGTCTTGCAAGTTCACCAGGCACTTCGCAATCATCTTCACCTTCGTCTTCGGCTAAGTTAATCGAATTTTCGAAGTCATAACTGGCAGTAGCAGAGTCGTTACCAGTGAGATCCAGAGTGGATGTGGACCTATATACGTGAGTGTGTGTAAAATAGCTGTTTTGCCAAATATAATAAAGAAAAATAAAGAGCGCAAAATTTGAAATGCAAGAAACGTCCAATGCTTTTATTAATGATATATGAAAATGACACACAAAAGCCCTCACAAATGAAGCCACAGTGCCCCGGGTAAAACACCGAGCCATAAAGTTTAAAACATTATCTATTACAAATTCAAAACAAAAGTTTGATTACTGGGTAACAAAAGTAATAGGGATAAAGTCCTTTGTTTTCCAGTTGCTCGGTCCCCCGTCGGTCGTAGGATAGATCCAGCTGTCGAATTCAGACTCTTCCGCATCATCTTCAATGGCATTCACTCCTGAGTTGCTGATGAACACGGGAGGTCTTCCGATTCGTGCATTTCGAACAACCCTTTGAGCTTTTGCAGTGAAACCCAAACGAAACTTGTTAGTCTTCTGTGTAAAATCTGGAAGTCAGCCCCAATTTGCACACTCACCCTTCTCAATAACAGCCCGGACATCTTTTAAGGAAGCCATTTTCATAGGAGCATCTTCAACCACAGTCTCAGCTGATGCCAGTGTCTGGGGAACCTCTTTAAAGTGCTGAAATGGGGTCTCAATGAACTCCCCATCCATCTCTACCTATCGGAAAGAGTTGAGGTAGCTAACCATGTACTCCTCCTCTCCCTGTACTGTCACAATCTTCCCTTTGACCGGGTACTTCATCTTCTGGTGGAGCGTTGAGGTTACGGCTCCGGCTTTGTGGATCCATGGAAGACCCAGCAAACAAGAATAAGATGGCCGAATGTCCATCACATAGAACGTAGAATTGAAGACCTGAGAACCAACCTTGATCGGGATATCAACCTCTCCATGCACCATCCTCTTGGACCCATCAAAGGCCTTGACAATAATGTTACTTGGTTTCAACTCCAACCCTTCACAATCCAACCGGTCTAAAGCTTTTTTAGGCAATACATTCAATGAGGAACCAGTATCCACCAATACATGTGCAAGAGTAGTGCCCATGCATTCAATGGAGACATGCAGGGCATCATTGTGATTCTTCCCTTTAGTAGTCAAGTCGGCGTCTGAGAAACCCAACCCATTATCAGCAGTCAAATTAGCCACACAATCTGTAAACTGATCAGCTGATGTCTCTTGTGGCACGTGGGCAGTTTTCAAAAAGGTAATCATAGCCTTGGTATGGGCCTCTGAGCACAGAAATAGTGACAACATAGAAATATTAGACGGGGTTTGCCCCAGCAGTTCAACTACATTGTAGTCACTTTTCTTGATAATTTTCATAATCTCTTCCATCTCTTGTTTGGAAGCTTCAACAGTAATTGTCTTCGGTGCCTCTGTCTGGGCAAGCGCATCAGTAGTGATCCCTTTTCCCCGAGTGTCAGATGACTCGGAGACAGGGGTAAGAATAGGAACTTGATAAGGAATAGTGGTAGGTACACTGGTAGGTGTAATAACAATAGGTCTTCGGACCGTTGGTGGAGCAATATCAGGTGAGAAAAGTCTTTTGCTGCGGGTGACTTTAGCAGGTCCAGTAATGTTGTTGATGTCAGTACCAGCATCCAATTCTTGCTTAACTCCATGAAAATAAACATCATCCCCATAGTGCCAAGGGACAGCTTTATCAGAGGTGTAGGGGATGGGCCCTGGAACAATGATGATCACAGGTGCGATTTTCGGAACAGATGTAATTCTAACAGGCTTCCTCGAGGGAGCCTTGGAAGAATTGTCGAAAATGGTAATAATGGCAACTTCTTCAGAATGAATTGAGGGAACAACGGTCTTCTCAAATAGGATCTCTTTACTATCCATCATGTTTTGGATACCTGACTTCAAGAATGGGCAACCGGTAGGTAAAATAGAACACATATGGCAACCTTCGTCACATCCCGGAAATAAACCGGCTAGCAAAAGGTTCTTCTTTACAGTCCTCAGAGGGGTAACAATTTCATCCACAGAAACTACAAACAAGTCTTCTTCAAGAGCATTCACTCCATGCTTTGGCATGGGAGCAGTCACAACATTAGGCCTCTCAGGCGCCTCAAACTCAATCTCCTTCGCATCAATTAAGTTTTGAACACTGTTCTTCAAAACCCAACAATCATCCGTATTATGCCCCAGGCTATCAGAGTGAAAAGCACAGCGGGCATTAGGGTTATACCTCGGTGATATGGTATTTGGACTCTTCGGGGCTTCCTTTAGAACCACCAGATTAGTCTTCACCAATTGTGGTAGACTCTGAGACAAAGTCATGCTGAGACGAGTGAATTGCCTTCGAGGTCTCTCATCCTTCTGTTGATTGTTGTGCTGAGGAGCACCAACAGGTTTTGAAATAACAACCGTATTGACAGCTTGGCGGTGTTCTGGTCTATTATGTATTCTCGAACTGTATACAACACTAGACTCTTTCTTAAACGGCTTCTTCTCGGTGCTTGATGAGGCACCCTTCTGTATCTTCCCAGCCATAATACCAGCCTCAATCCTCTCGCCAGTCAAAATAAGATCTGTAAACCCAGATGAAGAGCTTCCAATCAATTTGTTGAAAAATGGACCAGACAGGGTCCCCAGAAACATATCAACAAGTTCCCGATCAGCTAAAGGTGGTTGTACTCTTCCGGCGAGGTCCCTCCACTTCTGAGCATAATCTTTAAATCCTTCACCCGTTCCCATTGACATACCCTGGAGTTGGGTACGCGTAGGAGCGAGGCCGGAGTTGTACTGATACTGCCTGTAGAATGCAGTAGCAAAATCTTCCCATCTGCGGATACTGGCTCCGTCCAACTGATAGAACCACTCAAGCTGAGTCCCTGAGAGACTGTCTTGAAAGAAATGGATCCATAGGTTCTTATCAGCAGTGTAAGGCTGAATCTTCCTCACATATAACCGGAGGTGCAGCTTCGGACAAGAAACTCCGTCATACTTAGCAAAGGCTGGTGCCTTGAACTTATGGGGACTCACCACCCCATATGATAGACCTAGATCTCCGAAGTCCAAACCAGGCACCTTTTGAATCTCCATAGCACTCAACCGGTCTTCCAGTTGTTTGTATCTATCTTCGGCAGGAGGATACTGTTCTTCATCATAGCCCGTCTCGTTGTCGGAGACCACAGGGCTAGGAGCCCTCCTTTCTTGTGGACTATCTTTCCCTCCAGATGATATGGTCAGATCAACTTCATTCTGTAGCCTGCTGCCAAACCTGTGCCCTGTGTTGAATAGGACTGTCTTCTTCTTTTTCTTCTTCTCTTTCAGAATCAAGGTCTTCAGGTCTTGCTGACCCTTAGCTAGACTCATGAACAACTCTTGAAATTAGGCATTCTGGGCCTGGAGGGCCTTGATAGCTTGCTCGGTTGAAGGTTCAACAGACATGATGATTGCTGAAATAAACAGCGAAGAAGATAAGAGACCTGTAAAGGGTACCTGTTTATGAAGTGCATGGGATGAAATGCGTATGATTTATGACTTCAAAGATAATCGAGAGATTCAAATTTGTAAACAAGAAAGGAAACACACTTTATTAGATTTAAACTTCAAAATTTAAATTGTTCAACAAATTGCCCTTAAGGCGTTACAAGAATGGAAATACTGAAAAGTAAACAAAAACTGGAAAGGAAATCAACAAAGGTCCATCAATGCTCCCATGGTCTCTTCTTATCAGTGCGGACATAGTCGTTGAGAATCCGCTCGTTCTCTAACTGCCTAGTCAGCTTCTAGATCTTTTTCTCTTGCTCGTTGAACTTCTCTCGGTAAGAATCCCGCTCATCCCTCAGCTGCATCCAAGACCTTTTCAATGCCCCATTGTCAGTGGGCATATAAGGGTGGAGAATGGTTGGAAGAACCCCTTCTTCATTAGCAATTTCAAGAGTGACAGGCCGGACAACTTCATATGGCATACCCAGCTTTTGGGCGCGGATATGGACCCATCTGAGATATGGCTCCATTGGCAGAGAAGTCTTTGGTCCCAGCTCATGTGGATCAGATTGGTGAACTCTATCCCAAGCCCTTATGAATCTGCGACGCTGCTCATCGCTATCCCCTTGAAAATCAAATATGATATAAGGCATTAGCATCTCATGAGGTCCTTCTCTTCTGGCTCTTCAAAACTGACAGAGAGCTAAGCATGGGTTGTAAGAAATTCCTCCATGGGTTCCTATCAATGGAACATTAGGATACTCTCCACAACGATCAATGATAGTCACCTCATCCATACCTTTGAGAGTCCAGATAATGTCATTATGAGTAAGAGACATCACCCTATAAGCCCATCCCATTCCTTCTTTGTTCTTTATTACTGACTTAGGGAGGTGCAAAATAAACCACCTCGATAATAAAGGAGCACAGCACATTAAGGTTCCCCGCTTTTGGGCAGTACGAGCATAGAGCTGATGAAGAATGTCACCCAAGAGAGTGGGCACAGGGTTCTGAGAGATGAAGATCTTTATGGCATTCACATCAACAAAAGTGTCAGGATTCGGAAACAACACCAAGCCATAAATCAGAAGAGCCAAAATATCCTCGAAGGCCTTGAAGTATTGACCATCCCAGAAGTAGTTAGCCTTGCCAACCAGGAACTTAGTCATAAAACCTTTTGCTCCACTCCTAGTCTCCTAATTAGCCATTACCTCCTCTTTAGTCAAATGAAGGGCTGCAGCAATCTCTTCGGGCCTAAGGGTCTTCTCCCAACCAGTAAACGGGGTCTTCTCCAGAACAGAGATACCGAGTAGCTCAGAGAACTCTTCTAGGGTAGGAACCAACTGGAAGTCCTGGAAAGTAAAACAATGGTACAACAGATCATAGAATTGGACCAGGACACTCATCATCTGCTCGTCCAATTTGGAGGTGACCAAACTGAGAAGAGAACCATGCCTCCTGATGAAGGAAGTAGTGTCAGGCATCTTGGCAACCAACTCTTTAAGCAAGGTAGGGACTTGGACAAAGTTGATCCGGATGGTATTCTTACGCATGGGCATCATGATGACCTACAAAACAGAACATAGATGAATCCCTCCTGTCTTTGAAATAGGTTAGTCCTTATGCAAGATGTATGCAATGTTATGATGTCATGATGTCATGATAGTAGGCACACCACAATTATCCACAAAAAGCAAACATGGTAAAGGCACACAAGTCACACTGAAGAGCCCTTAGATTCCAGGCTGGCATGGAGCTTAGGTATTACCCTCTTTCAGTTCAGTTGGTTTAAACCTGTCCTAAAAATAGTAATCGGGTTCTAGAGGATCTCAATATCACTGACTACCCTCAATCAGTCATAATTCCAGTTTAGCAACCTTTTCTTGCAGTCGGAATCATCGCGAGAGTTTAGTCTCAATGAGTGTAGCATACTGCTACTGTTCTATGGCCAAGTTGGTCAATTTAAGGTTCTAAGTTCAGTTGGTGCTTAATAACCCCTTAGAAGACCCGTATTCTCCTCGTTCTAACACAAGGGATATCGGTATAGACTAAAGTGCCACACCAACGTAGCTACTGCTTCAACCGTGTCAGTCTACACCGGACAGTTCCCTCACAGTTTATTGCTACTTACCTAAAGGGTACCCCCGGATCCGGGTTAGGATCTATAGAAACTCTGATACAAGCCCACAAAATTAAAGCATACAAAGCATACAATTGAAAACACAATGATCTAATCCTAAGGTACACCTCACTTATTTGTCCCCAGCAGAGTCGCCAGTTCTGTGATCGGTGGGAATAGAACTGACTGTTTTTGGAATGCTGGTTTGCGTTTTGCGTTTGTTTTCACAAAATGTCGCGGTAAGCAAGAGTCGCCACCGTCTTTTATTTTATCCAACAAGGAAAGGAAAAAAGCACAGAAAAATTCCTTTTTCGAGATGTTTCTCGGGTTCGGGAAGTAGATTATAGAAAGGGAAGGTGTTAGCACCCTTTCTATCCGTGGTTATCCACGGGCTCTTAGGTACTCGCTGTCATACCCCAATTTTTGACCTAAGATCCCATTTCTAGTTTTGCATTTTTATACAAAAGTCAAGGTCACTAATTATGCATAAATTGTCAAGTGTTTTGAACATTCTTAGCCTATGTATCACTAACTTCTAATCAAGCACGAAATGTGTGTTTTTTGTTTCTTTGATTTCATGTGCTGACAGGTCCTTCGATTTGCACTGTTTTTGCCTCCTGCATTCCTCTTTCGATTGGACAAGAGTGCTGCCTGCAAGCCCACTTCGATCTGGACAAGTTTACTGCCTGCAAGCCCACTTCGATTGGACAAGAGTGCTGCCTGCAAGCCCACTTCGATCTGGACAAGTTTACTTCCTGCAAGCCCACTTCGATCTGGACAAGTTTACTGCTTGCAAGCCCACTTCGATCTGGACAAGTTTACTGCCTGCAAACATGCTTCAATTGGGCAACATTGCTTCCTTCAGTCACAAGCTTCGATAGGCAATACAATCTCCCTTCAGTCACAAGCTTCAATTTGGCCATGTAGTTTCCTTCGAAGTGACCCCCTTTGATCCACAAGCTGGACATGTGATTTCCTTCAAGGTGGCCTCCTTCGATTCACAAGTTGGACCACTAAACCCTTTGAAGCATTCAAGGAGTTTGTTGACTAAAGTCCCATATACTTCCAAACTCAAGCCAGCTGTGATGCTATGCAGCAGTCCTGCACCAACCTGCCACTAAGCTCCAAAATACTGATAAACCTGCGTTGTCTCAGTCCTGTACTTGCACAAAAAAGGAGTGCACAAGAGCTGCATTGAAGAAAACAAGGGGGCAATATACCCAAATAATTCAAATATTATTTGATTTCCCCCCAAAACCATATCAAAGCTCGCCTATAAATAAATAGGCTACAACACATTTTTTTAAAGGAGGACCTTTTGGCCAGGCGAACAAATCTTCAGAAAATTCTCAAAAACACCAAATTTTCTCAAACACAAAAATCTCTCAAGTCCCTTCAATACTTGTGAGAACAAACCCAGAATCCCCAAACACTTACTTCCTTCGATTCTGAAGAACAACCACACTTCAGTCTCCTTCGAATCAAAGAAGCATCACACTTGCTCTTTCCTCCCTTCAAATCCAGCGCTCCAAGCACAGCCTCTGACCCCTCTTTCGAATCCAGCATTCAGGGCCACCACTCAAGGCCCCACATCCATTTAAGGCCTGAAGCAAGGTAAGTCACTCTTACCCTTGAACTTTTCATTTCATGGCATAAAATGTAAATAATACTTTTGTTCGTTTCCAACATGTACATAACACTTTGTTTCTTTTCGTTTCCACCCTGTTAACATGTTTTTAAAAGCTACCTCTTTCGTTTTTGCTTTCTGTTTAACTATTAAACTGTTTGAAAGACAAATACTAGCATGGCCTCAGGCCATGTTGTCATTTAATGTTTGAAATGAAAGAAACAGGAAACAGGAGTATGAAAGGAAGCCTTTGGTTTCCACACTGACTTCTAGGCCCATCCAGAGACACGCTTCACTGACTTCCAGGCCGATCGAAAGACAGAACCTCGCTAGTGCTAGCCCCCAGTCGAAGGATACAACTTGTTGCTGCCTTTGCCCAGTCGAAGGATATAACTTGCTGTTGTCTTTGCCCAATCGAAGGATAGGACCTCGCCCCTGCCAAAGCCCAATCGAAAGACGTGACTTTGTTGTTGCCAGCTCCAATCGAAGGAGGCCAACAGAATGCAAATCGAAGGCTGCTACTGGCTGGGTCGAAATACACTCTTTTTTTTCTTACCTTTATCTTATTTTTTCTTCATATTTTTTATGCCTTTTGATATGTTTGTAATAGCGTAGGTTTTTATCTTTCTGCATTTTTTTTACTTTGTACAAATGCTAGTAATTAGGCAAGATAAAATCAACAAATAAACAAACCAAAAAAATCCAAAAAAAACACTTTTTAATCATTACTTGAATATATCTTAAAACTCACAAAACATTCAACAAATCAAAACTCCCCCCAAGGGCATGTTATCTCTGTTCTACCGCGATATCGGCCGTGCCTATTGCTAGAATGCGTGCGTTAATGTCACCCACTAAAAAACAAACAAATCAACTTTTTTCTAGAGGAACTACGGTGTTTTGATTCCTTCATTGGATACGTAGGAAAAGGGTCGCGAAACCCTCACGAACGCAATAATAAAAACTCATTTCTTTCCCCTTAAACAAACATAGTTGTAGATAAATACACACTTGTATATAACAAACAATTTTAACCAAAAACAGATATTTCAAAAGGTTCCTGCGGAGTACCGCAGATGCATTGGGTGCTAATACCTTCCCATTGTATAACCAACCCCCGAACTCTCGATCTCTCTCAAAAACGCATTGTATTTACTTTTAAGTATTACTTTACATTGCATATTTTAGGTTTTTATTTCGCTCTTTTCCCTTTTCCCTTGGAAATAATAAAGTGCGGTGGCGACTCTTGCTTTTGCGAGTCAAGTTAATTAATAGCTTGATCTCCGATTTTCACCGCTACAGAATTGGCGACTCTGTTGGGGAAAGATTGACCTCTTGCTGGTCCATCCCTAAGTGGGTTAAGCCTAATTTGTCATATTTGTTTTTTGTTATTATTACTTGTTTGTTTGATTAATTGTGATACATTGTGGTTATTTGGGTGTTGATTACAAAGGATAAGTCCTATACCCGGACTAAGTTACACTTAGAAATAGGACGGGCGGTATAGTCATGTTAACTTTGAGGGAGTAATCCCGAAGAAGGAGGCATGAAATCTCCCACTCAGTGGAAGCCCCTTTGAACGTAGTATTTGTTTACCGAGTAATCGGGAAGACATTATTGCTTTTGACCTGGGAGCCAGAGAAGTTGAGAACCGTAGAACCCTAACCCATCTTGGCCTTTTAGGTGTAGCGCGGAGATTATAACGGAGTAATCCGGAAGTAATTGTTACGCGATGCTACACTCGGATGAGTTTCTCTTGAGAATATTGCTAATTATTGAGTAATCAAGACGTTGGTAATATCCGAAGGAGGAATGTAGACTCCGGGAACTCTTAGAACCTTGTCTTGTAGGTGTGATTAAACCGTTAGTACATACCTTGGAGATGTTTTTTACCTTTGACTCCATGCTTGTGGCGTTGAACCTTTCGACTTTATTTGTGACCTTGCTTGTGGTTGTTGCATAGCCATGCATTCATGCATCCATGAAACCATTTTCCCTTGATTTTCAAGGAATTTGGAGGTCTTTCTTTGTAAACATCACAAGTTTCGTCAAGCTCAATGGATCTTGGGTGTTGATAGGGTGAAAACCCTAATCCACCAAAATGGATGATTGATCTTGATGATAACTTGATCAATGTTTGGAGCCAATTTAAAATTCATCTTCTATCTTCATACTTTGATGTTTACAACTTAATATCTTGAGTTCCTTGAAAGTCAAATAAAAACTCTCTTTTGCATATCATGCATCATTCTACATTTTTGGTTTCATTTTCAAAGGTCTTTTTCCAAGTCTTATTTTTCCTTTGGTCTCACCAGTACAACACTCACGCTAAGATAACAATGGAGAATATCAAGCAAGAGGTTTCTGAAGTCCGTAGAGAGATGACTAATTTGGAAGCTAGTGTGGAGCCCTTAACTGGTTTGGTCTGAACATTCAAGTCAACCCCTTTGCTAAAGCATAAGTGAATCTCTGTTAATTTTGGTCTTGAAGTTAAGGAGAGGTTTCCTTCAGCATAAATCCAGATGGAAAGCCTTCCCAGATTACTAACTTATTCATGCTTTTGTAAATTTTCTTGTTTATCAAAACATTGTTTGCATGTAAGAACTTGTTTGCATTTGAATGATTATCTTAATACAATGAGTATGTTTGTCTTGAAGAAATTCATTTGTTTCACTCATATTTGTTTTCAAATGTTAAATTTCTTTTTGCATTATGATACCAACTTGTTGCCCATTCTCTTGCCTAGGCAGAGATTGAAGGGAGGATCATGATCTGAAAAACACAAAATCTCTGGTTGTATGCTTTTGAATAAAATCTTGCTGATGATGTACATGCATTGTTTCAAATCCCTAAACACCAGAGATATAAGGAAGATAATCCCTTGCTAACCCCTTTTGAGCCTTGAAGTAGAAGTTTCTTTTCTATACAAAAAACCTCGAATTTTAACTTGGGGCAGGGTAGTTTTTCAGTTAATCCGATTGAGTGTTCAAAATTCATAAGGAAGATATTTCTGAAGAGAAACTACGAGGGCTATCCTTCATGTATAATGAAGCCATAAGATGTGGAACCACAATGTTATCCCTCACTCATCAAGAAACGAGGCAGTCACAATCCTCTCAACAAGTAAAGACAAGCTGATGTCATACATTTTGTTCAAAAGTCAAAAATCAAGAGAAAAAAAAGCCTGCTAAGTCGAAAACTTGAAAACGTGCGGCTTAGGCAAAAAATTAGGGCATCCCGCTGGACTATCAATTCAAAAGAATTAGTTCAGGCAAAAGTTAGGGAAAATAAAAATTGCAAAGAAAGGACTACAAAGAAAAGTCCACAGCAAAGAACAAATTGGTGACTACAAACACGAAGACATAAGGGTGGTTTCTACTCCGAAAGCCTCGTCGTTTCCTTAACCGTCACAAAATCCTTTTGAGAGATGAACGCTCATGTTCAATTAACTAAACATAGGGTTGGAGAACATCCTGAAGAATGGGTGGGCACCTATAAATTTTGAGCCTTAAAAATCTTTTTTCTAAAAAAAACCATGAACCAGGCCATGATTCAACATTCAAAAGTCCTAATTGAAGCAAGGTTATTTTGAAAGCATACTTCAATGAGATAGTGTTCCTGACTCCCATGAATGTTTGTTAAATAGTTATGTTGGTATCATATGCTTTTGCTGAACAAAAATTAATGGTGCTCTAACTCGCAAGATTTGTGCGATATCTTTTCAAAATCTTCAAGACTTACATAACTGTTGCATTAGAATTTTCATTCTCATAATAAAATTTTTCTAACTGCAAAACATTTGTTTGATATCAAGGAAACTCACATACAAGCACTAGCGATGAGTTTATTCTTTTAAGGCTTGAAACTATGTTGAGTAATTGGCGAATCATTTCAAGAAAGAAATCATATCCAGGGGCATGTCACCTGAAGACCTTAAGCACAAACATGTTGCTTCTCCCAGTTAATGCTTTCCCAACTTGTTTACTCTTTTGGGGCAAAATTTGAAGACTTTGTTGTGCCAACTACAGTCAATCCGGGGCAATCACGTCGAGATTTGATGAATCTCTCTAAGAGTTTGAAGACATCAGAGCATGGTGAATGCCAGGTCTTTTGTAAAATCCTCTTGAGACGATTTCTCCTCATCAACCATATAGCTTGGGGTATTTTAGAAGTGAAGTTATTCGCAAGAATTGTCGTGCAACATGCAGCTTATCAGCAGTAAACTTGGGGCATCCAAAATTAGTCCCAGGGGCAATCCAGATTTGTCAAGATATGTGATATGTTTTGCACACATTATCAGAGGGTAGTGTTCCCAGTATCTCCAGCTAAGCATGACTTTTTCCAGTTGAAGCGTTGTTCGTGTTGTTATCCTTTCAATGGATTTTTGATGATAGAAGACTGGACTTCTGGGTTTGCTACCGAAAAATATCTTCCTCTCCAAAAAGGTTTAAGCCTTATAAAAGGAATTTGCTCCAATGATGGCTTTTGTTCTATCTCCAGTAACGTTCCCATCTTGTTGAGATTAGCCGAGTGTCGAGTTGTACTGTGATGTCTTATCATCTCCAGTTTATCTTTTCCATCTGTTTTTGTCAATCATATACATGACATTCATTCATTCATTCACACTTGCATCATGCACGCACATTTGTATTTGTTGATGTCATTGAGCTCGTATACCTTGGTTATGTCTATTCAAATAGTGTATTTTCTCTTTCCAAATAGAGTGTCAACTTAAGCAGAAAGTGTGCCTCCTTTATAATACCCCACTGAGTTAACTCTCGTGGAAGAATCTTTCTTTAGCTTTCCTTTTCCATCTCTGGATAGGATAAATCCCCATTTGAGTTGTTTCCTCATTGGGTGGAGTCTTGTTTGGCTATTTTCTCTCCAGTTTATTCCTGGATTGAGCTTTGTCTCTTGTGAACGATACCCTGTGGATATCTCTAGGCTGTGAAACCTAGATGGAGAGTGCATTTATTTTGCAATTTAAATACTTGGTCTCCTCAGGAAGGATTTATTCATGGTTCCCCATTGAAGATGAACTTTATTCCCTAGTAGTGTTATCATAACCTTCTCCTGGAAAATCGACGTGACAACAAGCGACTGACTCTTTATTTGAGAAGTTTGATTACTTCTGAATTTCTTTATGACAAATGGCGATCTCTTTATGAGCAGTTTGTCCATCCCAGATGAAATTATTGATTCTCACCTCCAGCAATATCTTCGCGATATTTTGTCGGTATCTTTGACAAAATTGAAAGCGGCGGTCTCTTCATGAGCAACTTGTGTGTTATTGTTCTCTTGAAAAACAACAAGAGGCGGTGTCTTCATGAGCAACTTGTATGTTATTGATACCTTTGAAAACAACAAGCGACAGTCTCTTCATGAGCAACTTATTAAGTTAGGTGACCCTCACCCAGTCACGTAATCCAACGGTTGTGGAACCTACAAAAATATAATAAAACAACCCGTCGTCAGTTGGTTCAGAGTTATCTGGCGTTGAACTAGGTAGGACGGACTACGGTCCGATCCCCCGCAACTTCGATTGGTTAAATAAAAGGGGTTACCAAACTTATGAACCAGAACCTCGAGACAAAGGATCATAGTCGCTAACCGATTTCCCTACTATGTACGTGTACCGATAACGGGCTTAATGTGATTGCGCTTGAATGAATAGAGTGAAATAAAAACGAGAGATATGGGTTGAGTTATAATGGTATGATTCGAATTTTTTTTCATAAAGAAGGAGTCTTTGAATATTGTGTTGTTACGGTGTCCTTGGTATTGAACATTTAGTACCTATTATTCTAACACTAGCCTAGCAGCCGCGTATGATTAGGAGTTGTGTTGTGCCCTTGTTTTAAATCAAGCTTAATCATTTATTTTACCGTGTTGGTCGATTTCTTGAGGAAAAGCAACGGTTTAAGTGTGGGGGTATTTGATAACACGATATTATATCGTATTTTCGACTTTACTCGCATGCACTTTTATACTGTTTTTCATTCATTTTCTTGTTATGCTAGTATTTCTATTTCATTTCAGGTATTTACATTTCACGAGATTTGCATAATAAAAGAAGAAGGAATGACACAAAATGTGTGACTTTGTAGAAGAAAATAGAAGAAATTGCATTAGGGGACTGTGATGATCGTAACAGCCTCCTTCTCGTCGCTGCAGTATATGTGTATGTATTCCCCTTGGCACAAATTGTGTTCTGGTTGCCACAATATGTGTGTATGTGTTCCCCTCGACGCACATGGTGTTACAGTCGCCATAGTTTAGAAGTTTGTGTTCCCCATGGAACACAAGGCATTCCCCTTGCCACATACTCTTTTATGCGCCACGTATTTTGTTCTTTTGGTCTTCTCCACATCTTCTTCACGTAATCACTCATGAAGCCTAACATCCCATTTTTTCACTTCTTTCTCCATTTTCTCCATTATCTCCACTAATTCTCACATAAAGCTTGAAGTAACTTCCATTTTGTTTCTCTATATATAGGATATTATAAATTAGTTTGAGACATCCAAGTTTTGTGCGCAGATTATTATTCTTAGTTTTTAGGCAGAAATCACTTTGTAAAAGTGGTAGTTTCTCACATTGAGGAACTACCAAACCATTAGTATTAGGCCTACAATTTATGTAATGCTTGGATAAAATCTTGCCGCTTTAATAGAAGTTATTTAAGTTTCATCTTTATTTCAAGTCTCGTAATTTACTCCCAGCTTTTACAAGTTTCCTTTTATTTCTTTATTATTATTATTATTATTATTATTATTATTATTATTATTATTATTATTATTATTATTATTATTATTATTATTATTATTATTATTATTATTGACATTTATCATTGTTAATTTAATTACCATGTCGTTCTTAACTGCAATTGTTATGTTTAATTCGTTTTTACTTAATTCCATGTTTAGCTAAACTACCTTGAGTCCGGTATGTGAGGACCGTCGTTTCCGACGGGACTCGATAATAAGTTGGCTTAATATCTGTTTGAAAATTTAGTTTCGGGCTTTGTTTTTAAATTTAACTTAAATAGCTTTATCACAAGAGTGAAAGGTTACTTAAAACGATTTTGCCATGAGAGTGGGAAATTAACTAAGGTTCGAGCCGACACAACGAGAGAGTGCGGGTCGAACCGAATAGTAGAAATTAGGCATTATCCTAAACACAACAAGAGTGCTTTAGGATTAATTAGAACTCGTTCTGTTTTCAAAATGTGTTCCTTAATTAAAATGGGCGAGTGAGAGCAAAATTTCATGGTTAAGGAATGTGGCTTTACTCAAAATCACGAGAGTGCGAGGTTTAGTCTTTAAATTGATATTTTCTACTAAACATTTTTCTAACGTGAATATAAGAGAACGAGTTACAGAGTCCCAGAGGTACACGGAATATATATTTCGGTCTCTATTTTCATATATATTTCCTTAAACTTATTTTTATTTTAGTTTTAGTTCTTAGTTTCCCCTAAATTAATCATTCATTAGCCTTAGCTTTACAAAGTGGCAACATATTACAGTAGGTTGAAATTGGTCTATGTGGGTTCGACAATCTTTTATATTACTTTAATATTTATGTTCACTTGTGGACGTATCATTACTCTCATATATTTAGATGATGTTATCTACTTTCCTTTTTCTCCTCTTAGAGCTTTTCCCCATTAGAGTGGAATTCTCTTTCCCCAGTGGTGTCTTATGTTCCCCTATGGGTTTTCTCTTTCTTTTTTATATACAGCATTCATATTCACAACCATTGCATGGCATCTTAGGACAAAAAATAGGGTTTGTATTTTGTATTTAAGTATCTTCAATCACGTTAATACAGAGATTTTAACCTATGTATCTCTGGATAAAAGACACTTAAATAAGGGTAGCTGTTATACCCTAATTTTTCTCCCTAAGATCTTCCATCATTCCATATCCTCATAATACAACACGATCACACATTTGGGTTGATTATCACTTCTACTTTATCCTATCTTGAAGTTTGTCCTTGAGGGATCACCAAACACCATAATTTGTGTATCTTGTATATGTGTGTTTCATGTTTACTAACCTTTAAATCCAAAAAGATATTTCTTGTTTCTCTTCATGTTTTGTACACTGTGGATAGTGATGCAAGGGTAAATATCACATCTCCTAAGTTAGGGTTTGAAGATTGATTCTGATACATGTGTTGAATTCCATACGTTCTTTAACAAAGTCTCACCAAGCCATGAGTCTCATCATCAAGTGTGCTTCAATACAACATCATATCAAGGTCTCATTTGTCTCATCATGTCTTGGATTGTAAGCAGAGTTCAAAAGACCTAAAGTTGATTCAAGATTGGTTGACCTAATATAGCAAGTCCTTGATTATATGGTCACAAGTGTATAACTCTCTTAATTTTAAATATTTTGAAATGATTCCTTTTTCTCTGAACTCTTATCATCATCTACAACAATTTCTCTTTACATGACAATTAGCACATTGGAAAGATTGTGAGATGGTCTACAAGTTACAACAAGAATGACACTTAAAAGTGTTAAAACAATATTTGTGTCTAAAATATAATCTCGATATTTTGATGATAACAACATATATATTTGATGAGAAATAATTATGGTTCTAATAAGTTTCTTGAGTGTGAAGATAAGAAATTCTAATTGATTCAGGACTGTTGTCTGAAGCATCAGAAACATGCCAAGCACATCAGAAAGACTGTTCACATCCATTTCTGAAGAAACATCAGCATTTATGAAGAATGTTGAATGTTTTCCAAAAAGAGCATCACGTGTGTACTTCTAAATAAGTTGCTGCTTCAGAAGTCACGAGTAATCAAGAATAAATAGTTTATGATAAGTTGTTGCTTCAAGATCAGAAATCAATAGTGTACAAGAAACAAGCTTCCAACACAAAGGTCAAAAGACAAGACTAGTTCATCAGAAAAGCCGTAACTTATAATTCTAAATACGTAGTAAAGATTCTGATTACATATAGAGAAAGCTTCTACTTCCAATTCAGAATCTATAACTTGTTCATCAGAAGAGTTGTTGCTCACATCTTTGAAGACAAAGTAAAGATTCAGAAGACTCGAATAGTTCATGGAATATGCACTTCTATTCGACATCAGAAGAAATGATCAAATAAAGATCTTTTGTACTCCTTTCTAATGAATATCACAAAGTCCATCAGAAGACAATATCAAAGAAAGATACTCATTCAAGCCAATCTACTCAATAGAATTACTATTGTGATTGTTTCTAAAGAAACATCAGTAGCTCTAAGGAATGTTGAATGTTCATTAGAAAGGGAATCAAAAGTGCTCTAAGAAAAATGTCGCTTTCAGATCAGAAATCAAATTCGCTTCAAAACAGAGAGAGAACAATTTTGATCAGAAAATAAGAAGTAGTTGACACAAGCTTTGGGCTTTTTGCTTAATCCAAATATCAGAATTAATAAGACCGGAAAGAAGGAATTCAACATTAAAATAAGATGTACTGATATAAGCTTTTGCTTCAAAACTCAGACATCAGATATACAACTAGTAAAGCTATCATCAGAAATCAAAGATCAGATCAAGACGTAAAGATCAGAAGAACTTCCGCTTAAAGAAGACATTGTTCATCAGATAAGATTTTGCTAATATATCTGAAGAAAATATTGAACTATCTGAAAGACTCTGACTATACAACAATGCCGATATTCTAGATTATTTTAATCATCATATCAGAATCAATCCAGCAAGAAGAAAAGTGTAGCGGTAGAAATGTTTAAGACTAAGCCATTGGATTGACTAGACTTTTACAGATAAAAATAAAAATCGCCACGACACTTTATTGTTTCCAAAGGAATGGGAAAAGAGTGAGTAACCCAAAAAGAGGGGGAAAGATTCAAGGTAAGAGAGTTGTTTATGCAAAGTGAAGGTATTAGCACCCTAAACATCTACGGTACTCCGCAGAAACCTCTTTGTAAAATCTGTATATTTTGGCTATAAAATGTTGTATTAAAAATAGATGGTGGAGGTGAGAAAAGAAATATATTTTTTATGATTTTTGATCCCGCCGCAGTTGCGAACCTTTAGTGTCTATGTACCATCTTCCGTGCAATAGGGGATCATGGTACATGTAGTTCCTTTTTTAAAAAAAAATTTAAAACACAAGTGTGTTGGTTAATTTTATGAGATAAGACATCATCGTCATTGTCCGTGTGAAAAACATACTTACTACCCATAATCATGAGAAATGATAATTTGCATCATCTCAAAGTGGAGGATATGGCTTGGATTTTAAAATCAACAATGCCTCACTCAACACCCAAGTGGAAAATATCTCTCTTCACTACATATTATAGAAGTATAGTTGTTTGCATCACTACAGGGATTGACAAGAGTCTAATCCTTTGAGAAAGGTTTTAAATTAAAAATCCAAAGTGGCAAAATGGTTTGAAATGAGATTGATTGACTTTTAGTCTTCTCACAAAAAATAGGACGTCAAAGTATTATTAAGTTGATTGAAGTTTATTTATGAAAAATGTTTTGAAAATGCATGGACATAAGTCCAAGTTTATTATGAAAATCTTTCAAGTTTCCAAATAAGAAGAGTTTTAAAAAAAGAGGAAGGAGATTTTTGAAATTGAAGAAGATGGGAGGAGATGAAGGGACAATCCTAAAGCATAAGGTAAAAGCTAAGGAGAAGAATCATCTAACCAACAAGAAGCCAATACTTGAAATTATGAGTCAAGATAGAATTCTTATTCCTTGGATTGAAACCATGCAAGAAAATATACAAGACCTATTGAGAAGACCAAACTTCAAGTGTATTAATTATTCACAAAAATTGGACAGAGTAACGGCTGTATACAGGTGAATTCCATATTACAAACAAAGTATGTAATCATAATAACCTCCACACAAAACAAACAAATAACCCAATGTCTTGAGGTAAACCCCAAGAACTCCATACAAAATATCAATTAAGGTCACAAGGTCTCCAACATAGGCCAAGGTCTCTAATCCTAAGTCCAAGAAGTCCAATCACTCCATAATGCCAAGGACAGTAACCAAATAGTCCAAGTATCATTAATATTTTTTATGGTTCATGTTGATTATTAAGTATCTTAAAAAGAAAAGAAAAAGCTCAAGTGAGCAAAATAATAATGACATAAAAGTAAATGCTCAAGTGAGCAAAATAAAAATGGCATAAGAATAAATACTCAAGTGAGCAAAGAAGAAAATAGCATGAAATGTAAATGCTAAAGTAAATGGTACATAAAGTAAAGAGAATCAAATAAAAGTATAAAATAAAGTCAATTATTAGAAATTAGTGGTTAGTTGGATGACCATCTCGAAACTTGCATTTGGAACTCATTAGAGGATTGGTAGAACCAAAGCCTCCACACAAAAAGTTGCATTTGCTTTTTTTCAAGTATATCATCCATTTTATAATTCTCAAGGAAACATGTAATGATCAACGTTGTTTAAGTGATCCTCGTTGACAAAAATTGATAAAGATCCATTAGAGGATTGGTAGAACTAAAGCCTTTACACAATGAATCTCAAGGTTATTGGATCAAAGAGATCAAATTAACATACTTGGGCTTGCAAACATAGGTTTGGGCCACGAATGATCATTTATTCGAATCGGGACAAAATTTAGCGCTATGTTAAGCAATCGTAAGTGGACTTATGTAGAAGTCGCACCTATTTTGAGGCCGGTCAATAGCAATCTATGTACTTCATGTTTGGATAAATGATATAGAGATCATCATCCCTTAACATGTAGCACAATTAAAAAAGAAAGGGATAAGATGAAGATGGAGGGAAATGATAACCTAACTTGGATCACTACCTCAAATTCCTTTCATCTTTAAATTCAATCACTCATCTAGATGGATTAAAGCACTAAACATATCATTAATCCAAAGCACCAAAAATGAATTAAATAATTCACTCTTTGGTAGATTTGAATTGATGAACATTTATCCAACTTCATCTACATCACAAAGTCCATTAAATTTAAAGAGAAATTAGACATTTGAAATTGCAATCCAAACCAACAATCAAAAGGAGTGAGTAGAAAAACATTTATGGATCAAAACAGCCCCAAAACAAGGCAAAAAATGCATTATGTTTCTGTGCAAATCAATTTACAAAGTGAAATATTCAAAAATATGCGTGAAATTCACTTAGTGCAATCGATTGCACTGTTACAGCAATCGATTGCACGCTGTTACAGATAGTAAAAAACATTTTAAAAGGCCAAATTCTTGTTCAAACTTTCCATCAAATACCTTATGATAATGGATGCAATTGAGCACAAAAATTCCATCAAATTATGAGAAAATAGCACCATTGGAATCACAAAATAATTCTCAATGAATCAAACCCAAAGATCAACAAGAGATTACATTGTGAAAGATGAATTATCCAACTTACCAAAGGTAGATCTAGAGAATTATCAAAACAAATTCAAGAATTTGCTTTAATTCAACCACAAGAATCAATTGCCCAAGCTTGGATGTAGAGAATTAATGAAGAAAAAGTGTTTGGATGAAGGTTTAGCTCAAAGATTAGTAAGCTTCAATGCAAAGCTTACTAACTTTTTTTTTTAAAATGGAGCTTTGAGTGAATTTGGTAGATGGAGAGAATTGGGAGATTTTTTAGCAAGGTGGATTTGGCTATCAAAAGCTTGAAATTTGAATGAAATGAGGGATCTATTTATAGAGTTTAGGATTGGGATTAGTGGTAATTTGGTAATTGATTCTTGGAGCCAAAATTTGAATTAGTGATAATTCTTTCAAAAATTAGAGCCAAAATTTGAATTAATGAATATTTTTAAAAATGCAAGATTGGCACCAAAATTTGGATTAATGATATATCTTTCAAAAAATGAAGAAAATTTTGATACAAAATTTGACAAGCTTGAAATTGCTGATTTTTTTTCAAATTTTCACTCTGTGCAAATCGATTTGCACGATGTATTTTTAAAAAAATGGTGCAAAATGCACTTCGTGCAATCGATTGCACTCTAGGAGCAATCGATAGTACAGTGAAAAAAATGAAATTTTTTAATTATTTTTCTTTAAAAATAGAGATTTTAGGGGAATAATACCGGAAAACCTTATTTGTCAGATGCTTCGACTCGGTACCTACAAAACGAAAATATTCAAAGACAAAGACAAATATTTTTTTGTATTTTGATTAGAAGTTAGTCAACAACATATACAAAATAGACAACTAAGGTGCTTGGAGATTCCTCAAGAGCAAACTTAAAGATAGGAGATAGAAAAAGAGGAAGAACCAACCCTAATGTGATCTTGCTATGATCGAGTTGATATGATATGATAGAGGATTCTTAGGGGGAAAAATTGGGGTACAACAGCTTCCCTTATTTAAGTGTCTTCTATCCGGAGATACGAAGGTTAAAAATCTTCGTGTCGACGCAATTGAAGATACTTAAATATAAAACAAGTCCTATTTTTGGCCCTAAGATGCCATGCAATGCTTATGATTGTGAATGCAGATGGACAAATCTAAAGAGACGCAAGACACCACTAGGGATGTAGCAAACAAAAATCGAGAAGAAACCCAACCAGGAAAATAAATCACTGGTGAATCAAAAGACCTGACTATATTGGTGTAAAACCCAAAGAAGAGATAAGGTGGCATTAACTCAGGCTAACTTTCACTGAAGAAGAAACTACCCACGTTCACTGAAAGTAGAAAGGGAAAAGAATAACAACACTGGTGTTCACTGACGACGAACTACCAACATTCACTGAGGGTAGAAAAAAGATAACAATCACCAATCTTCACTGATGGTGAACTACTAACTTTCACTGAAGGTAGAGAGAAAACAAATAACATAGCACCGACGCTCACTGACGGTGAACTACCAACGTTCACTGAGAGTAGCAAAATGATAACAATCACCAACGTTCAATGATGGTGAACTACCAACTTTCACTGACGGTAGAGAGAAAATAAATATCATAGCACCAACGTTCAGTGACGGTGAACTACCAACATTCACTGAGAGTAGCAAAAAGATAACAATCACCAACTTTCACTGATGGTGAACTACCAACTTTCACTGAATGTTGAGAGAAAAGAAATATTATAGCACCAATGTTCAGTGAGGTGAACTACCAACATTCACTGAGGGTAGCAAAAAGATAACAATCACCAACGTCCACTGATGGTGAACTACCAACTTCCACTGAAGGTAGAGAGAAAAAATATCATAGCATCGATGTTCACTGATGGTGAACTACCAACGTTCACTGAGGGTAACAAAAAGATAAGAATCACCAACATTCACTGATGGTGAAATACCAACTTTCACTAAAGGAAGAGAGAAAAGAAATATCATAGCACCGACGTTCACTGGCAGTGAACTACCAACATTCACTGAGGGTGGAAAAAAGATAACAATCACCAACGTTCACTGATAGTGAACTACCAACTTTCACTGAAGGTAGAGAGAAAAGAAATATCATAGCACCAACGTTCACTGACACTTAACTACCAACTTTTACTGAGGGTAGCAAAAAGATATCAATCACCAACGTTCACTGATGGTGAACTACCAACTTTCACTGAAGGTAGAGAGAAGAAATATCATATCACCAACGTTCACTGACGGCGAACTACCAACGTTCATTGAGGGTAGCAAAAAGATAACAATCACCAACGTTCCCTAATGGTGAACTACCAACTTTCCCTGAAGGTAGAGAGAAAACAAATATCATAGCGCCGATGTTCACTGATGGTTAACTACCAACGTTCACTGAGGGTAGCAAAAAGATAACAATCACCAACATTCACTGATGGTGAACTACCAACTTTCACTGAAAGTAGAGAGAAAAGAAATATCATAGCATCGACGTTCACTGACGATGAAGTACCAACATTCATTGAGCGTAGCAAAAAGATAAAAATCACCAACGTTTCCTGATGGTGAACTACGAACTTTTACTGAAGGTAGAGATAAAAGAAATATCATAGCACCAATGCTCACTGATGGTGAACTACCAACATTCACTGAGGGTAGCAAAAATATAACAATCACCAACGTTCACTGATGGTGAACAACTAACTTTCACTGAGGGTAGCAAAAAGATAACAATCACCAGCGTTCACTGATGGTGAACTACCAACGTTATATGAAGGTAGAAAAAAGATATATTGATAATAACAAGTTTCCCAAAATCATGGCATTTCACCTAGAACGGGTCTCAACATCTTCTTTAACCAAGGCATTTCTCCTGGAAAGGGTAGTATATAAGCTGTCTTAAATAAAGAGACTACCATTTACAAAGATTTCTTAATGAATTTTCTCTGCCATATTGAAAGACTTGCCATCCACTAGAGTAATTTGACAATGAACTGGAAACTATCCACTCATAAAGAAGATTGCAAAAAAGTAACATCGACTTTTACAGGGAAGTATAAGTTGCTCAAATAAAGAGACTTGTTACTTGCTGTTATGGGAAGGATTGTAAAAATGAATTTCTGGGAAAAGCAATATGGCTTCCTGGGGAAAGAAATAATACTTCCTGGGGAATGAATCGTGACTTCCTGGGGAAAGAAATATAACTTCCTGGGGAACGAATCATGGCTTCTTGGGGAAATTCCAATATATTCTAATGAGGAGATAAAGTCTTGTCATGCAAAATAAATGTACATTCTTAAACCAAGGCTCGGAGCTTGCAGAGATCATAAGTAATAATATTGCCGGGAAACAAATATTAAAACCATAAATAAACTGGAGTAAAATAGTCAACCAAAACACATCCTTTGAGAAATAACTCAAGAGGGAAACCCAATCTATCCAAACAAAGAGCTGTACAGGAAGGAGAAAGCAAAAAATCTTCCACGAGGGATAGCTCAATGGGGAAATTGAAATAATACACACTTTCTGCTTAAGATTGACACTCTATTGGAGAAAGGACAACACGACTCTACAAAACAGGGTAATATGTCAACAAAATATTAATGAATGTGAATGAGCAATGATTTTCTAAATTCAACTATGCATGATGTATGTATGAATATATTGGTGTTATTAAGTATATGTTGACAAAACAGTCATATAACATTGAGAGTAACCAGGAAAATCCAACTCGGGCACAATCAACGCTCGACTAAAACACATCCAAAATGAACATTCCATAAGAAAAATAAGCACCAAACGAGGAAACAGAATCCTATTTCGCAGATTAACTTCACTGGGAAGGAACATAATCCGGAAGTAAACAAATCATAGCGACAAAGCAGTACAGATATAGGGATATAACATCCTTATCCATACTTCACTGGGGATAGCACTCAGACTTCAAATGGGGAAACAAATGTTTTCACGGTCTGCACTTCTACCAAGGATTGCAATACTTATTTCTGCAGATGAAAACCATATCATCAAAACATCAACTGAGGATCTCGTGTTGACTTTATTGGGGAAATATCATACTGACCTCACTAGGGGAGATAATGCCTCATCAATATTATGGGGATTTTAAATCAAACCCAACACTTGGTGGGTGAAAACCCAAAAAATTGACAAATGCCTCAACACTTCTTAAATGAAACATTTCCCTTGCCTGATTATCGGGCAATTAAACAAAATGCAAGTACTGTTGAAAGGGAAATGCTTCACAAATGAGTCAAACTCAACATGCACGGAGAGAAAAGACTTTTATCAAATAAGTGAAGCCTTCACTACGGAATCTTGGATTGAGTCTTCATATTGAAACTACGCGGATGGAACCTGTCATCTGGATGTAATGAAACATCAATGAAGTCGCCACCGAACGTTTTTTATCCCGCCGAAAGGGAAAGGTAAACATCAAGAAAACCTGAAAAGGGAGAAATCACGGTCTTTCGACTGAGAGATCGGGTAAGGGAGTCTGTTACACGAGGGGAAGGTGTTAGCACCTCACAAGCCCGTAGTACTCTATGGTATCCACTCTTATTGTCTAATCTAATGGGTGTGGTAAAATCCTATGTATATAGTTTACAATCTAAAAGGGAATGCATGCGAAAGAAAAAGAAAATAATGTAGGGAAAATAAAAGATGTGCTCGGTTGGGCCCTACCACAATGCCTACGTATCCCTTTTAAGGAATCAGAGCAGTCGTAGTTCGGCTTATGTGTTTTGGTTGGTTTGTGTTTTTTAATTAAGACAAACAAAGATAGTCAAGATGGAAAAACATCAAGTGAAATAACAAACAAGTGAGATGGTCAAACATCGATTAAATAATAATAAAGTAAAATGTCAAAGATGCCAAAACATCAAATGATAGAACGAATGACAAAACAATACACCTAACAATGATATTGAGAATCAAAGTAGGATCAAAAACATGTGCAATGGCGAAACATCGGCTTCAAACAAAAGTGCGATGGCGAGACATCGGCTAAGAGATAATAGGATATCATGGCAAAGATGGAGAAACATCAATAAGATAGATAGAAAAATATCACACCTATCAATGATATTGAGAATCAAAGTAGGATAACAAACATGTGCGATGGTGAAACATCGGCTTTAAACAAATGTGCGATGGCGTGACATAGGCTAAGAGATAATAGGATATCATGGAAAAGATGGTGAAACATCAATAAGATAGATGATAAAACATCACACCTAACAATGATATTAAGAATTAAAGTAGGATAACAAACATGTGCGATGACGAAACATCGGCTTCAAACAAATGTGCGATAGCGAGACATCGGCTAAGAGATAATATGATATCATGGCAAAGATGGCGAAACATCAATAAGACAGATAGCAAAATATCACACCTACCAATGATATTGAGAATCAAAGTAGGATAACAAACATGTGCGATGGCGAAACATCGGCTTCAAACAAATGTGCGATGGCGAGACATCGGATAAGAGATAATAGGATATCATGGAAAAGATGGCAAAACATCAATAAGACAGATAGCAAAATATCACACCTATCAATGATATTGAGAATCAAAGTAGGATAACAAACATGTGCGATGGCGAAACATCGGCTTCAAACAAATGTGCGACGGCGAAACATCGGCCAAGAGATAACAAAGATTCAGTAAGATTGGTTTGTATCTTTTACTTTGAAGAAGAGTTTAGGTTCATTAGAAGTGTCTTATGATTTTCCAAGGAAACAAATTTTTTGTTTTAAGATGCAAGATGCAAAGAGAGAAAAACAACTAAGCAAGACTAGCCTAGCACTATCCCTAGTGTTATCATACAATGGTTGACCCTAAGGTTGAGGATAAAGGGAAAATCCTATCCAAATTTACATGTCAAAGGGGCTTAACAAAACTATCCTATAGGGGACATGCAATGAGAGCAAAGTCATGATCTCAATTTCTAAATTGAGTGACTCATCGATCATCAGTTAAAGAAGAAAAGCAATAAACATCCTATAGGGAGCATGCAATGAGATCGAAGTCGTGATCTCAATATATAAATTGAGTGACTCATCGATCAACAGTTAAAGAAGAAAAGCAATAAACATCCTATAGGGAGCATGCAATGAGAGCGAAGTCATGATCTCAATATTTAAATTGAGTGACTCATCGATCAACAATTAAGGAAGAAAAGCAATAAACATCCATTAGGGAGCATGCAATGAGAGCGTAGTCGTGATCTCAATTTCTAAATTGAGTGACTCATCGATCAAAAACAAACACAACACATGCAAACAGACAAAAACCAGAGGGCCTCCTGACATATATCAGCAACAGAGGACCCATCATGCAATCAAAGAGTTATGCAAAATGAAAATGGGAGAAAGGAGGTAGTACAATACCAAACAGATAACTATCTGTAGCAATCAAGCAAGAATAAAAGAAACCCAGAGAAACTTCAAGCAAGCTGGCATCAGTAAACAAATTAAGTCAAGAATCTTATCATATATGAACAAATCCCAGGGGCAATGTATGGAATTCACAATCATATGTATACATATCCTGCATTAACCATCAAACATGCTAAAACAATGCCAGTATAATAGATTGTGTTTCATAAATAAAGTGAAACACATAAAAGCCTCAAGCCAAAAGTGGCAATTTTCTCAGAGTACCTCGCACATTCAACAACCAAGTTGGTATTCCATATGGTGAAAAAGTGATAACAAACATGATGGCTTTAAACATGATAAACAAAGAGAAACAAGCACGTGCACAGATTAGGTCAAGAAAGTAGGGGAATGTTGCTCCTTTCTATCACCATGTTGAATTGACAATTAAATGTCAATCAAGGATCATAAGAGCTTGAGAATAATATGAACAAAGACCATGAAATTCAGTAGCAAACACATTTCAACCATGCACAATTGATTCAAACACAACTTCATGAATGCAATAGGAGGTGAAACCTACATAATACATTGGGAGGTTCAGAACATTCTAGTATGGGACATTGAGCAAAAATGATTTGATGCTAAAATGGACAAGTCAGAACCAACATGATCATTAGATTCCCAATTATAGGCCTCACTCAGGTTCATTGGCCATCAAACAAATTTCAACAAATCGTGCAAACATAATTGGGTACCTTCACTTCAAAAATACATCAAAAATAGAAATAAAGATCCATAATTCAAATAAAAAATATCTTAACATCTTGGAAGTGTTTAGAGGTTAGAATGCAAACCCTTAGTTCATGAATGATTGGGGAGGAAGCCAAATGAAGTTCAAAGTTAAAGACTAGTTGGCAAAACTACCAAACTAGACAAGTTTTCAAATTTGATTTGTGGAAAAATGTCAAACCTAGTCAAATAATTCAAGAAAAATAGTTTTCAAATCCCCAATACATTCATGAACCATGATCAAGACCTGAAATCCAATAAAAGTCCAAGGTACAAGGGTTTTGAGCATGAAACTTGCACCATAATCCACAAAACCCTAGATTTTGACTTTTAATCCTAAATATTGATTAAATAGGACCAAAACTCAAACAAGTCAAACCAAGGCCAAAACTAAATATCAAGAAACCCTAAATTTCAGAAAATATATTTTTTTCATATTTTTTTGAATTAGGAAAAGTCAAGAAAGAAATTAATATTCAAGCAATTATGTAATTAACAAATATTCACATATCAAAATGATATTTAAATCAAAAAGTCAGAAAAATGGCCAACCAAAATTATATTCAAATATTAGGTCTAAAAACATACATCCCTACATTTTTGTGATTTTTTGGATAAAAGGAAAATATTAAAAACAAAAAAAAACAAACAATTAATAATGAAATTAATGTTTAAGGGCAAGAAAATGCAAAACATAACCAAAATTCACAAAAAAGGCAAAACAAAAATATGATAAGGTTCTATGATTAAAACCAAGAATGCATGATTTTTTTTGGAATTTTTGAATTAATAGAAGTATTAAAAATAAAATAAAAACAAACAAATATTTCAAAAAAAAAACCTTTGAAATTAAACTTTTAATCAAAATTAAGAAAAATGATGAACCAAAGTCAGAATCAATTTTCACATTATTTTGTGGTTCTCAAATAATTTTTGTGAATTTTTTAGATTACTAGAACTATTAAAATAAAAATAAACTTTGAACAATTAATTAATTAAACCTATCAATTTTTTAAACCAATCAAATTATTTTTCAAAAATTATCAAAAAAAATACACAAAGTCAGAAATATCATTTTGAATTTATGATAATTTTTTCAGAATTTTCTAATCATTTTTGAACAAGAAATAAAATCATGGAAATCAATTTATAAAATAAAAATTCAAATAAAGCAAAAAAATCCAACATACCAATCATGATGTGCCACCACATCATCTTCAACCCCTGGCCATTCAAAAAACGCGCACATATCTCAGGCTTAGGGCACACTTTCAGATCACCATAACTCACTCAATTTTGCATCATTTTATATGAAATCAAAGGCAAATCAAAGCTAGCATGGCATGGAATCCATAGGAATTTGAATCAAATCAAATCATCAATCATATTATCCACAATCAAGTCATGAACATGAACAAAAACATTCTCAATCGCGAGTTTCAGAACATCCAAACATGCATAATTCATCAAATTAAACGCTATAAAGCTTCAGAATCATTCCATAGACTTCAAACAACATGACTATGAACTTAAATCACACGAGGCATGGCTAGAAATCAGAATTCAAAGTTGAGAATTCAAACCTTTGAGAAGAAATGGATCTATTGTCTCCTTCACTCCAGTTGAAATCCAAGGGTGTTAGCTTGATCTACTTGCTTTGATGAAGCAGAATCCACAAGAATTTTAAAGAAAACTACAAAGAATTGAGAGAATCGAATCAAGTTGCAGAAGATGAAGGAAAATTTCAGATCTGGAATTCTTGCAAATGGCGCATTCTTTTTCTCTCTCTTTGCTTGCTTTCACTTATATAGAGTTTGTAGAGAAGGATAGAAGTGGAAATCAGACTTTAAATCCGTTGGAGGACAAGATTGGAAATTTTGGCCAAAATAGGGTGCATACTGAATCAGCTGTTTTTCCCGTGCGTTTTCTTTCTTCTTATGCTTTTTGTGAGCCAAATAACTTCAGAATTACACTCCGTAAATGCCAGCTCATGATCATTTGAAATGAAGAAGTGTTGGTGAATTTGCAATCTTGAGCAAATTTGTCATTTTTTCAATGCAACATGTGCAATACCATATGGGGCACAAAATAGTGAGTGTGATGGGCCTCAACATGTCACAAATTACCAATGGGCTTGATTAGAAGCAAGGAGAATGGCTAAAACTTGAGTTTGTAAGAAATGTCCATTTTGCATATTTGCCAAATTTCAATAAAATGCCCCAAAATTCCAAAACTTACAACTTGCTCATACCTTTGAGTTTTGACAGAAATGAGAACAATTTGGAAAGGTATTGAAAATATATACAAACCCCTAGTTTTGAGTTTTTTCAAATTAGTCCATTAAGCTTCTCAAAATTTAGCTTGAAATTCACTAATTTTGAAAAATGACCTATAATTTTGTATCTTTAAAAGACCATAACTCTTGATTCCTTGCCAATTTGGTCATGAGACCAAAAGGAAGTGAAAGATCACTCTCTTAGATTTACAAGCATATTTCATTTGCATCTTCTTGATCAAGAGTGAATAAAATATGATTTTTTGAAATTAGGTCCTTATTTTCCAAAATTAGTAACTTTTAGGGTTTCTTCAAGAACAAGTTTCAACCCAAACTTAAATCTCTTTAATCCAATGACCAAAATGGACTTGAAATATGAAAAGTACATCCTTGAATTGATGGTTGGCCAAAAATCCACTTGGTCAACCTTGACTTTGACTGATTTTAACCAAAATGACCATTTTGCCCCTCTGAATCAATTGATCCACTTCCCTTCAAAATTGATGATCAAAATCTCAAACATATGATCTTCCAAACATATAAAGGCCATGTGCAAAGCTTTACTTCAAAATTCTCAAGAAAACCTGATGAAAACCAAAACCCTAATTTTGGTCAACACATTAGGAGACTGATGAATTATCTTCAAAACTTCCAATCCTTTGGGCATCTTGACCAATTCCTTGTACAAAGACCTTTCAAATAACAAAGAAATGTTGTAGTTCCATAAATTAATTCTTGTACATTGGCCAACAACCTTGATCAAGAAAACCCTAATTTGGCTGATGAATCCAAAGGGTGATTCCACTTGTGAACAAATACAAGCTCCAATCCTCTGATGATCCAAAGAGATGGGTAAAAACATATTGAGATATGCCATAACCTTTGAGCTCAAAAGATCCAAAGATTTGGATGGTAAGATGTTTCTTGAGCAACTTGTCCATGTAATCAACCTTCAAAGCTTTGAGGAAAACCTGGTAACCAAAGTACTTTGATCCTATCACAATGTATGAATGCAATGCACTATGATGTTCATGATGAAACATAATCCTAAATCAAGAGGGTAAATTTTGGGGTGCAATAGCTGCCCCTATTCAAATATCTTCAACATGATAAGTGAGAAAAGTGATAACTTTCGAGCGTTTAGGGTTGAAGATTTTTGAATACGAAAGAACCCGAAAATTTGTACTCTTGAAAGAAATGGAAATAAAACTCCCAAGACATGCGTCATAATGAAGCTGCAACGCAGGTTGAGATAGAACGAAAACAAGAGAGTAGACACAACTAAACTTCCGGACAAATGTTCCAGGGAAAAATTGGGCTTCAAATGGAAGGGGTGAGACAAAACTCAATCAACGGAGTATAGGCGCAACTAAGCTCTGTAATAGAAAACGTACGCGGGTGAGGAGACAAAACTCTGAGCTAGACCCAAAGAAAAGTGGCTAGAGTGTGTGATTCTAGGAACACTTGACAATCTCAAATAAGATAGTCAGTATGAAGGAACTGAAGGAATATCAGAAATGAGGAAAAACAACGAGACGAAACTTGACTCAACGACTAGTTAGACAAAACTAGACTAGATGAGTACCAGGGCGAAACTGGATTTCACGCACGGGTAACAAGGCGAAACTCGACCCAAAGCAAAGTGATGAGAGTGCATGTTTCTCAGAGCACCTGCTGGTCTCAGATCAATGGATAAACAGTGACGAAAACTGATAGGAGAATCCAAGGAACAAAAGAGACCGATTTCAAACTAGGGACGCAGCACGAACACTGCACTTAGTAAACGAACACCGTTAAAGAGTCCAAGGTGGGAAAGCAAAAACGAGACGAAACTCGACTCAATAACTAGTTAGGCAAAACTAAACTAGATGAGTACCAGGACGAAACTGGATTTCATGCACAGGCAACGAGGCGAAACTCGACCCAAAGCAAGGAGATTAGGATGTACACCTAAAAAACCTGCTAAAAGTGAATATCAGGACGAAACTGGTATTCGAAAGGTGCATCAATAGACATTGGAATGAACCAGAGAGGGTAGTGAAGACTAAACCCGAGAAAGACCGTGTCAGGGCGAAACTGAACTATAGTCAAAAGTAGACATTCAAACAAAAGATTGACGTCAGGAGGATATTGGTACGGGGATAAAACCGAGGTAACAAGGACGAGGGCCTCACTCGGGATTTAATTCGATGTATTAGAAAAACACTGGGGATGACGGAAATTATAATGGCTTATGTTTCGATGCATGTTTGACTTCTTTTCTTATAGCGCAATGCTCCATATAATGGAAATGCTACGCATTTTGGTAGATGCAATGTAATGATGCATGTTTGAAAAGTTTCACTAGGGAATGGCCAATTGAGAAGCCAATAACCAAGAAGTCTGAATCTGACATGACTTGCAAAAATAAATTGCAAAATACAAAGGAGAGGAGAAAATACGGGGAACCACTAGAGAGGGAACCTCGAAGAGATGGAGCTTCACAGAGAAACAAACAAGCAACCAGCAGAAACGAGCCACAAACAAATAGAGGATCTGCAAAAATAAATTGCGAATTCCCGAGGAAGATCAGGTCAACACTGCAACTTCCGGAAAAGGACGAAAACCTTTTGCTGGAGAGGAACAAAACTCTGCTGAAGAGGTGGGACTTCACTGAAGAGATAGAACTCTGTTGAAGATTATCTTGCTGGAGAGATGTTTTCTAGGAATGCAAACAAAGGATGAATCATGAAGATAGTCACACAGCAACGACCTTACTGGGGAAAAAGAGAAGATCCTTAACACAAGGATGCCCCAGTCAACAAGTCGGCTGGGAACTGAGAGGTCAAAGCGAGGGATCCCTGTTGGCAAATCTGTTGGGGAGTTGAAACTTCTTCAGAATATGTGTTCCTTCTTGACGAATCCACAGGGGATAGGCGACATATCCAAACTTGAAGTCTTGGAATGAGGCTTTGAAAGAAAATCCCGGGAGTAACAAAACTTTGCTGCGGAAACGAAACTCCATTGGGATAAGAAACTTCACTGGGGAAACGGTGGAAACGAAACTTCATCGGGGAAAGGAAACTTCATTGGAGAAACGAAACTTCACAGGGGATAAGCAGAGTCCTAAACAAACATGGCCTCTATCAAAATGGAAGAAAACCAAGCATTCCCCTCTTGACCATTATTAAGCTCTTTACAGGTGCTCAACATGTAAATTCTTTTGATGTCAAACAGCTATTTTTGCATACATACAAATGTTTATTGAGAATGATAGACCTGATGCGATAATTATTTAAGCCTTGAAGTTGAAAATGCTAACAAAATGTCGCATCTCTGTTGTGAACGGATCACTGGCCAGAGTGCAAAAAGGTTTTAAAACTTTTCTTTCCCTTTTTGAAAAACGAGTCAAAACGCGGGTGACAAGATACCAACACGGCTATGAAACACATATTTGGGGAGTTTAGGAAATGTTATCCTGTTGTAGTATGCTTTCGAGTTAAACCCTTGTTTCAGTTAGGACTTTTATAGGTTGTAACGTGGCTTGGTTCAAGGTTCTTTTGAAAAAAAGTTTTCAAGGCTCAAGTTATTTGGTGCCCACCCCCTTCGTGATATTCTCCTGTCCTAAATTCAGTTGATTTATCATAAGCATTCATCTTTCAAAAAGATTTATGATGACTGAGTGATTACGACAAATCTTTCAACATGATTGTCGCTTAACTTTTGCTGTTTCGGTTTTTGGTATTATTGCTTTTCTAAAAACTTATTGGATAATCTTTTTCGGCCTTTTAGGCTCTCTTTTCCCTAATTTTTTCCTGGACAAAATCTTTTGAATTTCCATTTTGAGAGTCCAGCGGGATGCCCTAACTTTTGCCTAAGCGACTTGTTTTCAAGTTTCGGGTTAGTGGGACTTTTTGTTTCTTTCTTATTCATGTTTCCCATTTTGAACAAGTCAATGTGACTTTAGGTCTTTGAACTTTTTCATTCTTTCTCTTTTTTTTGAAAACAAATGCCTCATTCCTTGGTCAGCGAGGGATAGCCATTATTGTATCGATTCGATCTCGACCTCAGAATTTTTGTGAGGAAATGAAAATCATGGTTCAGACATTTTTGATCTTATGATGTGAAATATACAGTGTGGTGATCCACATATGAGACATTCTTTCTAAAATTTGAATGCTTGGTCAAATCAACTGAACATCTACCCTGCCCCTGGTTAAAAAGGTTTATTTTTTTTGGTTTTATTTTTTTTTAACAGAAAAGAAACTCCTACTTCGAAGGCTCAGAGGGGTTAACGAGGGTCTAACTCCCTTATATCTCCGGTGTTTGGGGATTTGAAACAATGTCTGTACATCATCAACGGGGTTCTACTCAAAAGCATACCACTACAGTCATCGTTCTTTAGCCAAACTTCCTCCTCCAAATCCCTGGTCATGCGAAAGAATTGACATAGTTGGTATCAAAATGCCCGGAGAACAAATAAAGAGTGATTTTGTATGAAAATTTTTCAAGGCAAAAACATTCAACGCATCAGGACTGACATTCAAATATAGACAAAATCCTATATGCAGACAATGCTAAAACAATCAATCAAGATGACACATGAGAGCGCGGCAAAGAAACGTAATAAAAGCCATTATGGGGAAGAAGTATCTCCAACCAGGTTCACCAGTCCTGCCGACCTGCCGTAATTTTGATATTACCCTGACTCATGATTTTTACCAATAGCCCGAAGCTGTGAAACAAAACCGTAAGGCGAAATGCCTAAAAGAGTGAAAGGGAAGTCCACATAACAGAGAAACAAACATGCCCCTCGCACAGCGGTGGTTGTGTTTGTTATCCACATTTCAAGTGATCAACTAACCATGACTTGTATTCACATCTTCGTGTAAGATCCACGAAGTTTATATGTACATGCTTATAAAAAATATTGGACGTTTTTGCAAACAAAATAATAAAAAAGAGAAAAGCATACGTATACTTGAAAGAAGATATTCTGTTGATTTTGAGAAATCTGCCTGCGAAAAAGGCATTTACACTGGGAAGAAAGAAATTGCTAAATTAAAACAAACAAGTGTTTACAAATGGCAATGTGAATGTGAATATTCATCAAGTCCCGACTCTGCTATGACTCTGATGACTCTCATCTTCCTGCCTTCAGACAAATCAATCTTGGATTAGCTTCGAGCTTACGCCAGGTAACGAAACGAAAGAAAGAAACAAAGAATCCCATGCTGAGCGTAGTCATTTGCTTTAAGTCTCTAACTTTTGCATGAATCGCCCTTTCGGGTTTTCAATTCACCAGGACACCCTCTTTTTGCCTAAACCGCCCTTTCGGGTTTTCAGTTTAGCGGGTTTTTATTATTTTTTATACAAAGTATTTTTTAACTACGTCAGAATTCACAGGGAGAGGGAAGTACTCTCCATCCATAGTCGTGAGCATCATCGCTCCTCTAGAGAAACATTTTCTGACCACGAAAGGACCTTCATAAGTTGGAACCCACTTGCCCCTGGGATCTCCCTGGGGAAGAATTATCCTCTTGAGCACAAGGTCACCCAGCTTGTAACACTGGGGCCGTACCCTCTTATAAAAAGCTTTTCTCATCCTTTATTGATATACCTGACCATGACATACGGCCGTCAATCTCTTTTCATCAATAAGTTCCAATTGATCCAGCCGATTCTGTACCCATTCACTTTCATCCAGCTCAACATCTCTCATGACCCTAAGAGAAGGAATCTCGACTTCTACCGGCAATACTGCTTCCATGCCGTAAACCAATGAAAATGGGGTTGCCCCAGTTGAAGTACGCCCGTGGTGCGATAACCATGCAAAGTGAAAGGCAGCATCTCATGCCAATCTTTATAGGTTACCACCATCTTCTGCATGATTTTCTTGATATTCTTATTGGCCGCTTCGACAACACCGTTCATCTTTTGTCTATATGGGGAAAAGTTATGATGCTTGATTTTGAAGGAATCACAAAGCTCCTTCATCATCTTTTTGTTCAGATTAGACCCATTATCAGTAATAATCTTCTTAGGCACTCCGTAGAGACAAATAATGTTGTGCTTAATGAACCGAATTACTACTTGCTTGGTGACATTGGCATAGGATGCAACTTCAACCCATTTCATAAAATAATCAATGGCAACCAGAATGAAACGGTGCCCATTGGACACAGTCGGTTCAATCTTGCCTATCATATCAATTCCCCACATTGCAAACGACCAAGGGGAAGTCAAGACATTCAAAGGTACTGGCGGCACATGTACTTTGTCAGCATAGACTTGAAATATGTAGCAAACCTGGGCATGATTGTAACAGTCAGTCTCCATGGTGGACTAATAATAACCTGCTCGCAAGATCTTTTTAGCCATGGCGTGCCAGTTGGAATGGGTCCTGAAATCACCTTCATGTATCTCCTCAATGATTATGGCTGCTTCTTTCTTGTCAACACATCTGAGTAGTAAACTGTCATGATGCCTTCTATATAATACACCGCCAATGAGAAAGAACTTAGATTAAAATCTTCTTAAGAACTTCTTATCTGTGACGGATTCCTCTTCAGGGTACTCTTGTGTTTCCAGATATCGCTTAACGTCATAAAACCAAGGGTTACAATCTGGTTCCAAACTAGCCTCAAAACAGAAAGCTGGCTCAATCAAACTTCTGATGGTAATGGAAGGTGCCTCATTAGCCAACTTAACCTTGAACATGGAGGACAAAGTTTCCAGTGTATCAGCTAGATTATTTTCTTCTCTGGGAATGTGTTCAAACGTGATCTCTTCGAAGTACGAAATCAGTTTCATAACATGCTCACGATAGGGAATTAGATTTTGATGGTGAGTCTCCTAATCTCCATTAATCTGGATGATAACAAGATTGGAATCCCCGTAAACTTTCAAAAATTTGATGCGCAGGTCGATCGCTGCTTCAATGCCATATATGCATGCCTCATATTCGGTCATGTTGTTAGTGCAATCGAAACAAATACGAGCCATGAAAGGAATGTGATATCCCTAAGGGGAAGTGATAATAGCTCCAACACTGTTGCCCATGGCATTAGAGGCACCATCAAAAACAAGCGTCCAACGTGATCCCGGCTCGGGTCCTTCATCTGGGTCTGGCATATTACAATTCCGAATATACACAATTTCCTCATCTGGAAAATCAAACTTCATCAGTTCGTAATCATTCACGGGCTGATGAGCAAGATGGTCGGCCAGTACACTACCCTTAATTGCTTTTTGAGTAGTGTATTGGATATCATATTCAGTGAGTATCATCTGCCAATGGGCTACCCTGCCTGTAAGAGCTGGCTTCTCGAAGATGTACTTGATTGGATCCATTTTGGATATCAAGTAGGTTGTATGAGTTAACATGTATTGCCTCAAATGTTTGGCGGCCCAGGAAAGCGCGCAACAAGTCTTTTCTAGCAATGAGTACCTTGACACACATTCCGTAAACTTCTTACTCAAGTAGTAAATATCCTGTTCCTTCTTCCCTGTCTCGTCATGCTGATCGAGGACACAACCCATTGAGGTCTCCAACACAGTTAGATACATGATTAATGGCCTTCCTTCCACCGGCGGCATGAGTATTAGAGGTTCTTGCAAATACTCCTTTATTTTGTCAAAGGCCTTCTGACAATCCTCATTCCATTTCACTGTCTAACTTTTCTTTAACAACTTGAACATAGGTTCACAGGTGGCTGTGAGATGAGAAATGAATATGGAAATATAGTTTAATCTCCCCAAGAAACCACGTACTTCCTTCTCTGTCCTTGGTTCGTGCATTTCCTATATCGCTTTGACTTTGGCCGGGTCCACCTCGATACCTTTCTCACTTATAATAAAGCCCAATAACTTGCTGAATCTCACTGCGAAGGTGCACTTATTCGGATTCAACCTCAGCAAGAATTGCCTCATATCGTCTACATATACCTCAATTTCTTTGTGAATCAAATCATGAAAGAGAGTGACCATGGCGCGCTGATATGTTGCCCCGACATTTTTCAACCTAAACGGCATCACTTTATAACAGAAGGATCCCCAAGGCGTGATGAATGTTGTCTTCTCCATATCCTCCAGAGCCATCTTAATTTGATTGTAACCCGAAAATCCATCCATGAATGAGAACACCTTGGAATGAGCAGTATTATCGACCAACACATCAATATGCGGAAGAGGGAAATCTTCTTTAGGGATGGCCCTGTTCAAATCCCTATAATCCACACACATTTTGACTTTACCGTCCTTCTTGGGCACAGGCATAATATTTTCAATCCATGGCGAATAATTGACAACTTTTAAGAAATTTGCGTCCAACTGCTTTTGGACCTCCTCCTTGATCTTCTTGGACATCTCATGATGAGTTCTTCAGAGCTTTTGCTTGACAGGAGAACAACCTTCTTTGAGCGGTAGTCGGTGCACCACTATATTTGTATCCAACCCAGGCATATCCTCATAAGACCAAGCGAAGATATCATAATACTCATGGAGTAGCTTGATCAATCTGACCATTATACCTTCTTCGAGATCTACCCCTATCTTGACTTCTCTTATTACCTCTTCTGTGCCAATATTCACCACCTCAATCGAATCCTGATTCGGCCAGAGGACCTTCTCCTCTTGTTTCAACAGTCTTGCTAATTCCTCAGGAAGATCACCATCCTCATATGCTTCTTCTTCAGCTTGATAAATAGGAGTATCAAAGTCATAATGAGCCATAGCAGAGTCGTTATCGATAGAATCAGTGGTGGAAGTGCATCTGCATGAATGACATTTTTGCATTTTTTAGTGACAATGTGTGGAAAGAGAAACATTGCCATTTAAAAAGAATATAAGAAGAAAAGAAGCAAAATTTTTAATGCAAAAAACTTCCTTTATTTCATGATAAACTTGCAAAATAAACATGGTCGCCCTACACAAATGATCCACTACGCCTTGGGCAGAGCGTGGGATTTATGATATGATAATAAAAGAAACAAGAAAATTACTCCTCAGCGCTCGAAACTTGGATAACATCCACAGAAGTCCAATTGTTGAGTGTCCGGCCTGGAATACTCAGACGGATCCAATCTTCAACATTGTAGCCACCAACTCTATCATTGCTAATTGCGTTGACGTGTCCTTCTTGAGTAGCACAAGGACGGGAAAACTTCACAGGAGTAGATAAACTGGATGCTCTGGGAGCTGCACTCTGCTGACTTAGGCTAAAACCAAGACTAAATTTATCAAATTTTAGGGTAACATCCAGCACCTGAACCGAACCTTCAGGGTTACCACCTTCCACTACAGCGTTTGCATCTTTGAGAGAAGACATACTAGTTTCCGATTTCCTTTTTTGCTCTGCAGGAAGAAAGTTGACAGCATGAACTGTCTTAAATGCCTGAAACGGAGTTTCATGTATTTCACCTTCAACCTCGACATAACGGAATGACGTCAAATGACTTACGATTTACTCTTCCTCGCCGAACACAGTTATTACCTTTCCCTCTTTAGGATACTTGAGTTTCTGATGAAGAGTAGAATTGACTGCTCCTTCTCTATGAATCCACGGCCTCCCCAACAAGCAACAGTATCCTGGTTGTATGTCCATCACAAAAAATGTAGCCGTGAAGGTGCGAGGACCAACCTTGATTGGTAACTCCACCTCCCTAAATACCGACCTTCGAGACCCATCAAACGCCTTCACCATCAAATCGCTTGGGCGTAAATCTAGTCCAGAATAATCAATCTTCATCAATTCTGACTTGGGAAATACATTTAAAGACGATCCTGTGTCTACCAAAACCCGAGATAAAGTAGTGCCTCTGCACTCCATTGAAATATGCAACGCTTTGTTATGGTCTGGTCCCTCTGGAGGAAGATCAAAATCAGTGAAGCCCAAAACATTCCTGGCAGATATATTAGCACGGACATTTTCGAACTGATTGACTGTTATTTCATGTGGCACGAATGCATTCTTTAACAACTTCATCAAAGCATTTATGTGAGGTTCTGAATAAATCAACAGAGACAAGATAAACATCTTAGAAGGAGTATGTCTCAAATGATCAATTATGCTATAATCACTCTTTCTGATAATTCGCATCAACTCTTCAACCTCATTGGGAACTGAAGAAGCTTCTGGTATTGGAATTGGTTAAGTCACATTGGTTGGCATAACCCTTGGATTAACGATCATTACCTGTTGTTTACCTTTTTCTCTTGCAGAAGCATCTGCCGCATCTTGCACATTGGAAGGACCAAATAGTCTCCCACTTCTAGTCATTCGACCCACACCAAAAAAGTTATGGACTTCCTCTTCATCACCTTCAGCACATTCTTCCTCATACAAACGAGCATTAACCTCCTGCTTTACCCCATGGTAATAAACATCGGCACCGTAATGCCATGGGATGGCCTTCTCACTGGTGTACGGCATGGGACCAGGTACCGTGATCATAAGAGGGGGTGCCCTTGAAGGGGCAGGAATGCGCGCAGGGGTGTAAGGAATAGATATTACAACAACATCTTCGTCAGTAATCTTACGGTAGCTCGGTTTTCTATCAAACTGCAGGGACCCCTCTTTTATCAACAACTGGATACCTGCTTTTAAATCATCACAGCCCTTCGGTTGCTCTCTACACTTGGCACATTCTGAAGTACAACCCGGGAAAATAGAATTGTCAAGCAAATACCTCTTAACAAAGCTCAACGGAGTAGTTACTTGTTCCACGTTCGTGATCAAATTCAATACTTCACCATTATCATCAATCATGTTAACAACACCCCCTCCATTCCTAGGAATTAGGTTCTGAGTAACATTCGGACCAGTTACCGGGGTAAACTCAATTGCCTTAGCATCCAACAAGTCTTGTACTTTGCACTTCAACGCAAAGCAATTGTCAGTGGAATGACCAACTCCGTCTGAATGGAATTCACATCTAGCGTTAGCATCATAGTTAACAGGGAGTCTTGCGGGTGGTGGTGGCATATTTCTCAAACTGATCAACTTCAAATCAAGCAAATGGTGCAGCGCTTCAGTAAGAGTTACTGGAAAGGGGTCAAATTTTCTGGGTTGTCTCTGCTGTTGGTTATTATATTGATGGGGAGCATCTTGCTGCCTTTGTTGTTGAGGCCCTGCATTAGGTCTTTGCTGCGGAGGAGCATTAACAGGAATAGAAACAACATTGATTTGTTGGTGCTGACGATCCTCTCTTCTTCCCCTAGGAGAGTAAACCGCGCTTGCGTCGCCTTCCTTTTTCTTAGGGTAAGTGTTGAATGGTTTCTTACTGCCCCTTGACGAGCTGCTAGAGCCTCAAATCTGAATCTTTCCCAATTTCAAACCCACTTCAATTCTTTCACCAGCCATAACCAAGTCTACAAATCCTGCCTAAGTGCTTCCTATCATGTTCTCATAGAACGGCCCTTGTAGGGTACTCATAAACATATCAATGAGCTCACTCTCCATGAGCGGAGGTTGAACCCTCGCGGCCAAATCACGCCACTTATGAGTGTATTCCTTGAAAGATTCTTTTGGTCCTTGTGACATATTTTGTAACTGAGTGCGATTAGGCCCCATATCCACATTGTACTGATAATGTTTGACAAAAGCCCGAGCAAGATCATTCCAACAGCGAATATGAGTTTTCTCCAGCTTCATGTACCACTCCAGGGATGCCCCAGATAGGCTATCCTGGAAAAAGGGAACCAAAAGCCCCTGATCCTCAGTATGTACTGACATCTTCCCGAAATAAGCAATTGCATGAGTAATAGGACACGACATTCCGTTGTACTTTTCAAATGTAGGAGGCTTGAACTTTGGAGGAACTTTCACCCTATTTACCGTTGTTTTTGGTAAACAACCGCTGATCTCCAAAAAGGTAAGGTTTTTGGTTTACTTACGGGATCAATCAAACTAATCCCAGGACATATGCTAATTTCTGTGTAAAATGAGTAAGAAGGAAGAACGCACGTTCGACCCAGAGAAAGGATGTTTGAGATTGTTGGAAAGTAGGAAAAAGCATAAAAATGCAAGTAAAAGCAGTAAAAAGATAACTTTGCAGGATAATGGTAAAGAAATGTAACAAGACTTTCATTAAGTAAAAAAGGTGTTTCTAACGTACATTGCTCAGCTTTTATCCTTTCTCACGCAATAGTTACTTGGATAATATTTGAGAGATTTAGTACAATAGATTGAACACCCTTAAAAATCACACAAGCTTCTTAATTTATACTAAAAGTAGGTAACCGTCGAGGGGACATTCCGCGCTAGGATGAAGACAAGTGTCTTCTGCATGCCTATCGACCCATAGCTTTTTTCCACGTTGCTTCTTCTTAGACGCTGATGAAAACTACCTTTCCCTCCAATAATTCAAATTTCAAATGGTCTTCGTCCCATGTGCCAAAGCGTGAACACTTTCCTTCAGTCGAGCAACATAAATCTGCTTTAGTCGAACGAGCCCTTGGTCGAAGCTTCTTATCATAACTTAGATCCTTTTCCCTAAGTTATCTCATGCGTCGAATCATACCTCCTGGTCTGGTTCATTTCAATGTGTTTGGTCAAAAAGACCAAATATAGAACGTGTCAAATTTGGGAGCCAACAAATTGCCCCCCAAGAATGTCTATTTCGACGCTCAAAGAAATAACCATTCTTTGAACTTCCCATTCGACACCTGTCTTCCCAGTAGTCCACCAAGCTTTGATGTGTGCTTTTCTCCTTCCAATAGCTGCTATACTTGGTAAAACCATCATTACCTTTCTCCCAGATGTCTTTTCAAAACTGTCGTTACCACGCTTTCCATGATGGCCATATCCCTATAATCTAGGCAAGCATGTCCCAACGTTTCCCAATGCCTGCACAGTAACCGTTTCACGCCTTGCCACGTGCCCCACTACCTGCGAAACATTAAATGCCCTTGACGAGACATCTCCCTCTTCTGAAGGCTATAAATACTTCCAAGCTTCTCTATTTAGAACTTTTATCATTTCCAGCTTTTCCAAATCCCTTGCATTCTCACAACATTACACTGTCAACTTCGCTCTTTCTCTTAAATCTTTATCAATGGCCTTTCTATCTAATGCTCCAAACAATCCTCAGCCAAAAAACGCTAATGATGTTCAGAAACCACCAGAGATCTTTTCCACCAACCCTCCTTCTTCCTCGACTAACAGGTACATTGCTGAACCTATGACAAAAGAATGGCGAGAAGCATATGATTCTCAGCTTCTCATTCCCATGAGATATGATGAAAAAATGTATGCTATATCTGGTCCGTTGTCCTCATGCGTCGAAAACCCCTTGAAAAACCGCGCCTTCTTTCCAACTCACCCAAAGCTTAGACCCATAGGTTGCGCGAAAAAACCTAGGGCGGACCCTGAAGATGCTACACCGGCTAACCAGCAACATCCTCAAACTACAGATGATATCAACCTCCAGTTCATGAACAAAGGGAATCAGATCTTTCAATCCATCCCTAACCTTTCTTCTAAATACTCTGACTGGTTGAATAAAATGGAGAGGGTGCAAGCTTCTGTCTGGAAGGAGATGGGCATTTATGACTTAGTGATGTTGTCGAAGACAGGATTGCCTTACTGTCCTCTGATGCTGATATCTTCATTGTACTTTTGGGATAGCGCGCATTTCACTTTTCATCTACCTTGTCGGATGATGACCCCCACTTTGTTCGACATAGCTGCCATGACTGGGCTTCAACCCACTGGTGACTATTTCGACCCTGAAGACTTGTCTGAGGATCCCATTGGGTTTGTTGCTACAAAATCCACTTACACCACCTTCATAAACCATTTTCATGACGAAGCCTCAAATACCGTGTCAGAGGTGGAGCACATAACCTTCTTGGCCATGTGGCTGTCTCGTTTTGTTTTCTGTACTAAATCACTGCAGGTGACGAAAAAGATGTTGACGCTTGCAACGCAACTCCATCACAAATACCCTCTTTGCTTGGCCGAACTGATTTTGGCCAACTTATATGATTCCATCAGTAATGGTGTGACTCAACTTAAGATTCTAAGAGATAGGGGAAGCTTGCTGCTATCTAGTCCCTTTTGGCTTCTGCAGCTGTGGCTTAACGCCACCTTCGAATCTTTCCTCCCCCAAAAGAATAAGATTTACGAAGAGGCTCCTGAAATCTTAAATAGGAGAGTCGAAGGCACTAGGCTTGCATTTCTAACTCCCACTGACGAAGGCCAACAGTTTCAAAAGGCCTTTACAAGCTTCGTAATGATGTTTGCGGAGCGAAAGAGATTTGTTTCGACTATGGCGCCCTTTTCCAGTCGAAAAGTTGGCCCGGAATGGTTCACCAGACCATACCCTTCGGATGTGGAGGATGACGTGACTGATGAGTTCGTGTGCATGTGGGAATCGTTTCTCCACCCCAGGATCATGCCTTTAAGATTTAAGAGCTCGAAGAACCAATTGAGCTTAATAGCTTATCAACCAAATCTTGTCTCTCGACAGTTTGGCATTGCTCAATCGCTTCCTTCGCCTATTTACCCTCGAGAGAAGCTTCTACTTTTTTACAATGCAGATTACTCAGAGGATGCCGCTACCAAGCATATTGGTAGGTATTCTGGTCGAACTATATTGACCCTGTTCGACTTTAATCTTCATTTTCTGAGTTCCGTCACTTTCGAGGCGTGGTGGAAACAGTATTATGAAGAAGAGTTCTTCAATGAGAAGGACTTCGCCCACCATCTATGTGAGGAATTCAAGATGGTTCTCGATAGAGTCAAGAAAGGTATTATTCTTCTCCATCTCTTTGCTCTATATTTGTCTTTTTGACACTTAAGTAACTATAGTTGTTTTGCCTTCTGTTTAGCTGTCAAGAGGGTCACCTTGAAGAAAACAGCTGAGAGTACAAAAGGGGGAGATTCTGCTGTCAACCCTTCTCCTAAGGTATTTACCTTTCCTTTTTACCCTTAGTTTTATTTGACATAGGTATTGATCCTCTCCACTTGATTTCCTGGGTATTCAGAAACCTACCCCTAAAAAACGGAAGGTTCAAGAGATCCAAATCTCTAGCGATGAAGAAGAAGAGGAGTCCCCTCTTGTTCCTTTGCAGAGACAGAGATTGAAAAAATCAGCTCCTGCCGTCGAACCCTGTCCAAAAATCAGGATTAAAACTACAGCTGGGAGGCTTCCTCCTGTAATCATCAATGAAACTACTGAACAGGAGGTGATCGCTAGGTTGAACAATCCCAGCGAAAGTGACAACTCTAGTCCTGGTGCTGAAATCCCAGTCCAGGTATTTACTTCGACTGTTTATCATTTATTCCTCTATTTTCTTTTGCTTTGTGAGGATCTTAAAAGAAACAAATTCCTTTCTATTTTCCATGACACTGCTGGCACTTCCATCCGAATTCCTGCTCATGTCAAGGATTTGGTCACTCTCTTGAATAGAGAAGGTGATCTTACTTATAGGCCTTCTTCAGCGAAAGACTCCTTTATGAGTTCAGCAAACGAAGTAAATCAGACTTCTAAACCCCAACATGAAATCATAGAAGAGGCTGATGAAGAAGATGCTGCAGGAAACCAAGAGGAGGTTAGGATTCCGCTAGTTGAAGTGCAAGAGACTGAGGATGAAGGTATCCCTGGCGTCGAAACTGAAACAGAGAGGGAAAATGTAGAGATCCCAGAAGCTGAGGGTGAGGATGTTTTTGCTGAAGGAAACCAAAATCCTCCAGGCGCTGAAACAATTCAAACTCAAGAAGCCAACGTGGTTATTACAGCCAACGAAAGTATCCTTTCGACGGGATCCAGAACCAAAGAGGATTTGGCTTTACTGAAGCAACAAAATCCGTTGGGCTATCTGACTGCAATTCTGGAGGGTAGAGAAAGTTCCTCTGATCAAATTGCCTCAACTGCATCTGGAAGATCTACTTCGACTTCTCCTCTCTACGAGGCTCTTCAAAAGGTTAAAGCACAAGTCTTTAAAAGAGATTTTATGTTAACTTTAGAGGGGGAACCAACAACTCCCTCTTTTTTGAAGACTCTCTTGAAAGCTGTCGATCTTCTCGTCGCTCCTCCGGATGTGGCCAGTGTAATCCTGGATTTACTCTCCATTGTCGACCAGGTATCAGCAGATTTCAACTGTCAGAGAGTCCTTAATCGTGAGATTGAGGAAGCCAATGGTCAAGTGGCTGCCGCTTGGCATGCTGCTAGTGAATCTGCTTCTAGAGTAAAGGACTTGTCGAAGGCTCAGGAAGCTAGGCAAAAGGCGGTTGAGGATATTGATCGAGACAATGTTCAATTGAGGGCACAGATTGCAGAGTTGGAAGCCAAAATCGCTGTCAACGACAAAAAGAAAGAGGAGCTTCTTGCTGTGAACAACGAGTCAGAAAGCCAAGAAGAATTGGCTGAAGGGTTAAGACATTCCGATCGAGCTCAATCTCTGGATGCTAAGCTCGAAACACTTCACCAATCGAAAGCTCTATGTGATTGAAGGCTAGAATTGCAAAGAATCAAGTATCTCCAGATTAAAGCTAATCTCCTTTTCTAAAGCTTGTTCCTCTCTATTATGTAATCACTTTCTGTAACGATTTCAGAGCCATTTTGGCACCTTTAATGAAAATCTTTTAAGTTTCCATTTTGGCATTCTTTATAATTAGTGATTATATATTATTTATCTTTATCTCTTGAAGAATAAGTCTATACGTTTTCAAGTATTTACCATTTACCTTCAAGAGTCTTCGATCTTCGCTTAATTCTTCAATCTCATAGGCTCCTCCTGAGAAAGCTTGCACAATCTTAAAAGGTCCTTCCCACTTAGGGGACCATTTACCCAAGCTTCTGTCTTTTCGATCCATTGGGAGTATTACATTCCAAACTAGATCTTCAGGCTGAAACGTCTTGGACTTCACCCTTCGATTGTAGGATTTCTCGACTCACTTCTTCTGTAGTCTCAAAAGATCCAAAGCTTTCAACCTTTCTTCGTCTAAGTCCACTAGTTCATCCAATATCATGTTCCAATAGACTTCAGAAGGGATCTCATGGTGTATTTGAATTCTTGTCGCTTGCAAGTGGATCTCCACTGGTAACACTGCATCATGACCATAGGTTAGGAAAAAAGGTGTTGTCCCCGTGGCTTCTTTTGGACAAGTTCGACATGCCCACAGGACTTGATCTAGTGTTTTGTGCCAGTTTCTGGGTTTCTTTCCCACATGTTTCTTTATTAAACTGATCACTACTTTGTTTGCTGCTTCGACCTGGCCATTAGCTTGTGCATAATAAGGCATAGACGTTAACAGTGTAAATCCCATTTCTGCAGCGAAATCTTGCATTTTTCGACCAGTGAAGACTGACCCTTGGTCTGTAGTTATTGTTTCAGGGATTCCAAATCTGTATATGACGTACCTTTGAATGAATTCAATGACATTCTCCTGGTCTACATTGAATAAAGGAATCGCTTCGATCCACTTAGTAAAATAATCAATGCGCACCAATATATACTTCTGGCCTTTAGAAGATGCTGGTCGAATTTCTCCAATGAGATCCAAGGCCCATCCTCTAAAAGTCTAAGGTTTCATAATCGAGTGAAGTTCGTTTGCTGGAATATGTTGAATGCCTGTATACTTTTGGCATTCCTGACACCCTTTGGCAAACTCAACACAATCCTTTAACATAGTGGGCCAATATAAACCTTGTCGAAACAATAACCATTTCATCTTTTGGCCTACTTGGTGTGCTCCACATGCCCCATCTTGTGTGGTGGAAAGAGCCACATATGCTTCTGTTTCACTTAAGCATTTCAAAAGTACACCTTCGAGTGTTTTCTTAAATAGTTCATTTCCCATCATCACATAACTCAGCGCTCTGTATTTTATCTTTCGTTCTTTCGAAGCTGCTGGATTTTGTAAATAGTCCACCACAGGCTTTCTCCAATCTTGCTCCGTTAGATTGTCTATGAACGAAATTTCAAAATTTTCATGATCAGTGTATCCTAACTTTGTGGTTTTTAAGGCTGATGGAGATAACTTGGTGGAAGTTACTCTTCCTCTAACTTCGATTGCCTATTGTAGCCTCTCTTTCGAAACTTTATACCTAGAAGCGATTTGTGCCAAGTCGTTGGCTGCTTGATTTTCCAATCTGGGTATGTGTTGAATGCTAACTGCCTCGAAGTTTTTCAACAATCGTCTGGCTATTAAGAAATACATAATAAGGTTTTCTTTTATGCATTTGTATTCTTTCGTAATTTTTTTTAGGACTAACTCTGAGTCTCCCATTATTTCGACTTGAGTTGCCGCCAATTCCAACAAGATTTCAAGGCCTACGATTAATGCTTCGTATTCAGCCTCATTATTGGAGCAATCCCCATCTATTTTGTACTTGAATGTTGTTGGAGTTTTATTTGGAGAAATAATAAGGATTCCGACCCCAACTCCATCTTTAAAACTAGAACCATCAAAGTAAAGTTTCCATGGTTCGATCTCCAAATAATTTAGTGATCTTTCTTGTATGGAGTGGTCAACTATAAAGTCTGCGACCACTTGGCCTTTCATAGCCTTAAGAGGCATAAAAGTTAATGAATATTCAGTTAATGTAAGTGCCCACTTGCCAACTGTACTGTGCAAAATGGGTTTGGACAACATATACTTGAAAACGTCAAAATGAGACGAAACATAAACATTAACTGGCTTTATATATTGCTTAAGTTTTGTACATGAAAAATATAGACATAAACACAGTTTTTCAACTTCATTATATCTAGTTTCTGTATCGTTTAAAACCCTACTGAGGTAGTAGATGGGCCTTTCGACACCATGTTCATCCTCTTGAGCCAGCATGCTCCCTAAAGTCTTATCAGACGCAGCTATGTACAGTCTCATACTTCTACTTCGACACGGAGGCACCAGAATAGGTGGTTTAATGAGGTACTCTTTAATTTTATTGAAGGCCTCTTGATGTTCTTCCCTCCATTCAAACCCTCCTTTGTTGAGTCGAAGTAAAGGTGAAAAGGCTTGCGTTTTCCCACTAAGGTTGGATATAAATCTCCTTAGGAAATTTATCTTCCCAAGTAAGGATTGCAATTCTTTTTTGTTTGTTGGTGCTTTGGCCTGCAAGATAGCTTTGGTCTTGTTTTGGTTTATATCAATTCCTTTCTTGTGGACCATAAAACCTAAGAAATATCCTGCTTTTACACCAAAATCACACTTCAGAGGATTCATTTTCAGGCCGTAGTGTCTCATCCTCTCAAAGGATTGTCGAAGATGATCCATATGAGCCTTTCCTGAAACAAATTTGACAACAATATCATCAATATAAATTTGCATGAAAGTGTCAATAAAGTCATGGAAGATCGAATTCATGGCTCTTTGGTACGTTGCCCCTGCATTCTTTAGGCAAAAAGGCATCACTACCCATTCATAGGTGCCTAAAGCCCCAGGGCAAGGAAAGACCGTTTTTGACACATCTTCTTCAGCAATGAAGATTTGATTGTATCTAGAATAGCCATCCAACATACTCATGTATTCGAAACCAGCGGCAGAATTCACAAGCATTTCTGCCACTGGCATTGGATATTCATCTTTGGGTGTTGCAGCATTGAGATCTCTGAAATTGATGCACACCCTTAAGGTACCATTTTTTTTTATAACAGGTACAATATTTGCAATCCATTCGACATACCTGGTCGTTCTAATGAACTTGCACCTCAGCAGCCTTTCGACCTTCGTTTTGATCTTTAATAAGATCTCTGGCGCAAACTATCTGGGAGTCTTCTTAACGGGTTTCTTTCCAGGATTTATTGGTAACTGCAGTTCGACCAATCCTCTGTCGAGACCAGGCATCTCGTCATAATCCCACGCGAAGCAGTCCTTGAACTCTTTCAGTAATTTGATCATTTCGATCTTGAGTCCTGGATCCATTTTTATGCTTATGTATGTGGTCCTGTTCACAGGACCTTAGCTTAGATTTACCTCTTCTAGAGGATCTTGCGCCAACATTCTGATATTGTTCGCCAGCGGGTCCTTTTCGAAACCAAGAGGTTCATCGTCATAGATGGCGTCTAACCTCTGGTCTAGAAAGTCATTCGTTCCTAGTTCGGGAGGCTCTGGGTCGAAATCTTTCCCAGGCCCAGTCTTCAAAAGGACTTGTTCATTGGCTTTGGAAGCCACATATTTAACTTCAGCCTTTAAGGCCGCTATCATTCTGTTTTCAGCCACATAAGCCGAAATCTTTTGGAGAGTTGATGACTCAGTCATCATCATCAAACTCGCTTCCCCGACCTGTTGGCCGTATATCACTGACTCCTCCAAATTCTATGTTGGATAAATCTTCTCTATCCCACTAGAAGCCATAATTGGAGTGTAGGTATAGAGAGAAAAACGCATTAGGAGTTGGAGTTAGATCAAACTCTGGTGGGTTACAAGGCCCTATGTGAGCCAAATTCCTGTCGAAATCATTCTTTCCGACACTGTTTATTTCGCCCAGGTAATAACTCTGGTCTTCTTCAATGTTCTCCACAATGCCATCTGGGCGCCACATTATGACCCTTTGGTGCATCGAAGATGGCACTGCTCCAATGCCATGTATCCACTCTTGATCAAGGAGTAGATTGTAGTTGGGCTTTGCTGAAATAACCATGAACATGGTGGGTCGAAGGATTGAGCCCACTTTGAGGTCTAGTTGAATGACACCCATTGTGGTGCCAATGCCCCCTTCATAGTTGGATAAGACCATGTTGTGTGGCTTTATGTCAGCATCTCCTTTGCCTAACTTTTCCAGCATGAATTGTGGTATGATATTGATGGTTGCCCCACAATCAACCAGAATTTTGTTTATGGTTACCTCTCTAACTTTTTCTCTAATGAACAGCGGTTTCAAATGGCTCTTCATTGCCTTTGTTGGTGGTTCAAAGAATGCGTTTTGTTCTTCCATGCATCCATTGTTCATTATATAATAACATATTGGCTTATGTCTAGCCAGTTCTTGTTCAACCATTAGATCAGTCTCTTCGACTTCGACCTCACAATTATATTCTTTGGGCAGCACAGATATGACGTTAACCATGATATCTAAACTGTCACTAGAGTCGAAGTCGTCTTCATCGTTCGACCTACACTCTTCTTCCCAGGGCATAGGATTTCTCTCCAGAGGCTTCCTTTGTCTTTTCTGCACATTAGTGCTAACTTCTGGAGGAGGTCCAACTGCCTCTTTCTCAGCCTTTTGCCGTCTTTGAAACCTTCTCCACTGTGAACGAGACATAAAATTTTTTCCCTTATAATTTCTCGACACATGGGTCATTTTATTCGACGCAGAAGCATGGTACTCCTTTCTGTAATCTAGAGAAGAACCTCTTGGCACGTCAAATGTCTGCCACCTTTCCTCATTTGGCTGTTTTCTTCCCATGGTATTCAGCCAAGTATCAGAAGGCACATTAGTTAGAGGCCTGAAAGTTGGTGGCCTCCTTTCCTGATTCATGGGTCTTTGTTGATGTCCCCTTCTGGGGTCAAATCGAATTTCTGGACCCATTCTTTGTTGGGCATTGGTGCCCTGTTTTTCTTTTACAGCCCGCATCACCTGTATGTGTTCAGCGGCCTTCTTATAAAAAATAGAGATACACCTAGGGCATAGCATTACTTCTAATTTCTTCTTTTGGCATCTATGCAAAAAATCTGCCAAATTTTCATCCTCCTTTGGAAATGAAGTTTTGTTTACTTCCTCTTGTCGAAGGGTTTCCTCTGAAACTTTGGCTCCAGAGACTTCGACCATATTAACCTGCATGTTGCTTTTGGTAGCCAGGTTCTGAAACAACCGGCTGAAAATCATCAAAATAATGAAGTCGCCATCAAACGTCTTTTATCCCACATGAAGGGAAAGGTAAACATCGAGAAAACCTGAGAAGGGAGAAGTCACGGTCTTGCGACCGAGAGATCGGGTAAGGGAGTCTGTTACGCGAGGGGAAGGTATTAGCACCCCACACGCCCGTAGTACTCTACGGTATCCACTCTTGTTGTCTATCTTATGGGTGTGTTTAATCTATGCTTACTGTTTACTATACTACTGGAGGAATGCATGCAAAATAAAGGAGAAAAGAATGTAGGGAAAATAAAATTGTGCTCGCTTGGGCCCTACCCCAATGCCTACGTATCCTTTTTGAGGAATCAGAGCTACCGTAGTTCGGCTCACATGTTTTGTTTGTTTTGTGTTTTTTATGGACGAAGTTAATTCCGCCTTCTGCCGCAGCTCGACCTTTGGAGACTTATGTGTTGGCACAGAAGTAAATTAATCATGTCCTTACCTGAAAAGGGTTTTTTACGAAAAGTGCTCGAGCGCACAAAAGATTTGAATTTGTTTTGTATTTTTTGTTGTAGATGATGACTGATTGACCTCAAGAGAGAGATATTAGCCATTTTTCTACTTAGTTATGAAAAGAGTCTTTGAGAATTGAACCACACCTATGCTTGAGATGAAGAACAATAAGATCGAGAAGAGACTCGCTTATCATTTACCATACTAAGCAAAAGCATGATTCGAATCAATATTTTTAAAGTATTTTGAATTTTGAAAGAAAAAGAAGTTTTTGTTTTAGATGCAAAAGGAGAAAGAAAAGTCAGAAGGAGACTAGCTTACTTCTAAACCTAATGTTATTATGCGTTAGTAGCCATAAGATCTAGGTTAAAGGGGAAATTTCTACTTGATGTTAGTATGCATATGGATTCGCGATAAAGTGCGAAAATGAAGAATAAAATAGATTTGCGACGATACCGAACGGAGAAGGTCCGTTGCCTCTTCAAAATTGTGCAAGCGGTAAGAAAATTCTATCAAAGTTTCCTCGAACGAGTGATTGAAGAGTTCACCCCGAGCATTCCACATTGCAAGAGTTATGTCGATGCTATCACAAAAATCTTGACTAGAAAATGGCAATAAAAATGATTATCGAATATGAAAAAATAAAATAGAAAAAATTCTGATCGAAATTCTAAAAAGAAATTCTATTCTAAAAATATTCTATTATTTTTGTTGTCAATTGAGAGGAAAAAAATTAAACTAAAAGAGAAAAATTAAAATAATAAAAGAAAAGAAAAAAATTGGAAGAGTTAGGGGGTATGAAGTCTAAAAATATGGGTGCTGAAGTAATTAGCCCAAAAAGATTTTCAACATTTTCTTTATTATTTACTTAATTATTATTATTATTTGTTTGAAATAAAAGAATAAAATAATAAAACAGTTAAAATTAAAAAGAAAAAGAAAAGCATGAAAATTGGAAAGGGAATAGGGTTTTTAGGAAGAAAGTCTCTTCTTCTCCGTGTGCAAAACGGTAGCGGCGCCGCCGACCTTCCTTGCATTTTCTTCTTCATCCGTCAACGGTGCCCCGATCAGTTTCCGACCCCCTGTTCATCATCTCTACCTCGCTTCTGTTTCTTCCTCCGAAGCCGCTCACCATCGTCACTTCCTCGCCTGTGTTGCTTCGTCTCTTCTTCGCCTTCATCAACAGTGCCCGATCCTTGCGTTGCTCCGATTCCATCCGCCGCGGCTGTCATCATTTCTTCATCTTCCATCATATTCGTCTGATACCCTTTGAAAGGTAAACCCCTTTTGATTCATCCTAGAATAACTCGCAGCACCAAGCTTTTCATCCGAATGTGCAAGTCCATCAGCATTTGTAGAATTTGATCTTGTGTGACTTAACTTCTTGGTCTCCAAAGTGTCATCGCACAGATTAGGTTGCTGAGCAGATGAACTTGTATTTCCAGTAATGCCTACATCCTGGAGGCCATGTGCCTTCAGGTCACCAATATTATTCAAGTCTGCATCTTGATCAGAATTCTTCTTATTTCTTGTAGTTGAAGGATCTTGGACTGATAATTGTGGTTGTGGTGGTAAGTTTAGCGGCTGCTGTGGAGGAGAATGTGACGATGGAGGTATGTTGGTCGGTGGTTGCCAAGGAGAGTTAGACTGTGGAGGGTAGTTGGGTGGAGGTTTGCAAAAGTAGGAGAAGGTTGCAATGAATGGTTGAAGATGAGAGAGTATCGATGATACGTGTTGAAGAACAAGAAAATGAGTGAAGCTATAAGAAGAAGATGCGATTGTTGCAAGTTGATGAAACTGTTAAGAGTAGAAGATGATTGAAGGTGTGGATTGTTGAAGATGATTGCAAAATATGCAGAGGAGTTCGGAGAGAGTTATGATATTTTTTGGTGAGTTTGTGAATTCTGAATCGCGGATCTGCAGAGAGAAGATTGAGAAGTTTCTTTTTGGATATTTTTTGTGGTGATTCTTCTAACCGATGAAGAATGATTGTAAAGGTGAGTTTTTTGCAGTTCTTCTCTAACTTTCTATGAATAATGGTATCCCTGTGAATAATCTTTCCCTATTCTGTTTGTGATCTCTCCGTTTTCATATGCTGTGAACTCTATTTATATATGCTGGAAGTTTGTTATGGTTGGTTAAGAGGTTAGAAATTCTGTTAGGTGGTTAGGAGGTGGGAAAAAGTTGGTTATTCTTTTAATTGGTTAGGACTTAGAGAGGTTGTTATAAAATGGTTAAGAGGTGGGAAAAAGGAAAGTTGATTACAGTTTGGGAAATAGAAAGTTAGTTATAGTTAGAAATTAGGAAAAAGTTAGTTTTAAGCACATAATACTTGGTGTAATTGTTGATTTTTGTATTTCAAATTAAATTAATTTGATTACGTATTGGTACTGAACCGGCTTGAAAAATGGTTGTTTATGCAGGTTTTCTTTTGGTATGAAACATGGACCGAGGCTTGGACATAACCAGGTTGGAATGGGGCAATCTTGGAAGATAGTGGCTTGAAGATAAATAACTTTAGAAATGAGGGAAACCTTGATTTAGAATTCTTTAGCTTTAGGCTACTTGAATATTTAATGTAAATTCTTGTTTTTTTGATTTAGTAATTTTGGATGTAAACGTCCTTTTGAAATCTTCTCTTGTAATGTTCTAATGATACCGCTTATAAATTGCATGGTTATGACCTCGAATGAACGAGAATGATTTTGGATAACCTTTTGACAAATCACGAGTAATGCTTTAGAACTTGTAAAGATTATATCATTTGAATGAATGTGAACCCTTGAATTTTAATGATGGAGCCCAAATATTCCAAGTAGTCTTCTCTTCCGAATTGCCTTTTGTATCTCCAAGATTTTTTTTTAATTTTATGTTGCATATAACTCCATGGTTGTGATATGAATTTAATAAGAGTCTTTTCCAAGGACGAACTTGTAACGTCGAGTTTCTTTGCTTTTGAATGAAGACATGCCTGAACACCCTCAAATGAACGAGCCTTGCATCTTTCTTACTCCTCACCGTAAAAGATACGATTTTCTCATATGATAACCTTTTTGTATGATATATTGAAGCATCCTTGAATAAGATCTTAATGGCCATGGATATATCAAAATCTTCAACCATGATCATGGAAATAAATCATCATTCATGTGGAGGTGATAAGTATAAGACGATGTTCCTCACTGCTTAAGCTTGCAGCCTTTCGAGACAGCCTTGGGATGACTCACAATTGAAGCGGCAAGTATTTGATGAGACCCAAAAATTGTATCACTAAAAGAAGTCCACAGTGTTAGAGAAAAAGCCATACACCAACCCTTATTCCTCGAAATCCATGATCTTATGCCAATTTATCAATTAATGATGCATGATGTGTTAGATGACCTAATGTGAGAAAAATGCAAAAATGCGTAAGCCAGATAGGAAGTAGAAGGGTAGGACAAATTTGGGGTATTACAGTTGCCCCTATTTAATCATCTTAAACCTGAAAGTACGATTGGCGCGTGCCTTTCGGAAGTTCAAGGTGGAAGATGATTAAATACCAATGCCAAAAATTTGTCCTGAGGGAGAAAGAGTGTTTTATTTATTTATTTATTTTGTGTTATCTGCTGGTGAAGAGAAAATTTGTTTTTCAATGAAGAGACAGAGACTGGACTTGTAACGTGGCCTGATGCCAATACAAGCCAAATGGTTGGTATGAAAAGACAGCGGACAAGGTCTACGGGCGACCTACGATCCCAAGGTGATACATGAGAGTGATTTGACAGAGAACCTAGTCAAAGGGCGATCTCAGGTTCGACGATGATTTGAAGGAAGAACCCAGCCAAGAGGCGATCTTAGGTTCGAAGGTGATTTAAGGAAGAACCTAGCCAAGAGGCGATCTCAGGTTCGAAGAAGGGAACATGGGTTATGACATGATGATTGTTTAGATAAGCGACACGGATGAGCATCAAGAAAGTTAAACACGGACGAGTGCTTGATTCAATACAGATGAATATTGAAAGGAGATACGGACGAGTATCAAAAGTATAAACACGGACGGGTGCTTGATTCAATACGGACGAGTATTGAAAGAAGATACAGGTGAGTATCAAAGGTATAAACACGGACGAGTGTTTGAATCAATACGGACGAGTATTGAAAGAAGATACGAACGAGTATCAAAAAGGTAAAAACACGGACGAGTGTTTGAATCAATACGGACGAGTATCAAAAAGTATAAACACAGACGAGTGTTTGATTCAGCACGGACGAGTATTGGAAGAAGATACATGAGAGTATCCAAAGAGTATAAACACGGACGAGTGTTTGATTCAATACGGACGAGTATTGAAAGAAGATACGGACGAGTATCAAAAAGTATAAACACGGACGAGTGTTTGATTCAATACGGACGAGTATTGAAAGGAGATACGGACGAGTATAAAAAGTTAAACACGGACGAGTGTTTGATTCAATACGGACGAGTATTGAAAGAAGATACGGACGAGTATCAAAAAGTTAAACACGGACGAGTGTTTGATTCAATACGGACGAGTATTGAAAGGAGATGCGGACGAGTATCAAAAGTTAAACACGTACGAGTGTTTGATTCAATACGGACGAGTATTGAAAGAAGATACGGACGAGTATCAAAAAGTTAAACACGGACGAGTGTTTGATTCAATACGGACGAGTATTGAAAGAAGATACGGACGAGTATCAAAAGGTTACACACGGACGAGTGTTTGATTCAGTACGGACGAGTATTGGAAGAAGATACAGGCGAGTATCAAAAGAGTATAAACACGGACGAGTGTTTGATTCAATACGGACGAGTATTGAAAGAATATACGGACGAGTATCAAAAAGTATAAACACGGACGAGTGTTTGATTCAGTACGGACGGGTATTGAAAGGAGATACGGACGAGTATCAAAAGTTAAACACGGAAGAGTGTTTGATTCAATACGGACGGGTATTGAAAGGAGATACGGACGAGTATCAAAGGTATAAACACGGACGAGTGTTTGAATCAATACGGACGAGTATTGAAAGAAGATACGAACGAGTATCAAAAAGTTAAACACAGACGATTGTTTGAATCAATACGGACGAGTATTGAAAAAGGATACAGGTGAGCATCAAAAAGTTAAACACGGACGAGTGTTTGAATCAATACGGACGAGTATTGAAAGGAGATACGGACGAGTATCAAAAAGTATAAACACAGACGAGTGTTTGAATAACTGACCCGGTGGGTGTTTAGGAAACTTGACACATACGAGTGCTTAGGAATGGACACGGACGAGTGTTTGGGAACCGAGTGTTTAGGGAGCTGACTACCAGACAAGAACCGGGTTTAGAATGACAAAGTGTATTGATTTTGTTTGGCATTGAAAAGGGTGAAGGTCACTGATTGGGGATTTCGGGCATGATACCCTTCTGTAGGGATGTATCGTTGTCCTTGAATAATTCAGGTCTTTGGTGTAAGGTACCTGGTCTGGCTTATGCTTTGTATGCATGTTTGAATTTCTTTTGACGCAGAGATCCATTCTGATGGATCAGCTACGCACTTTTGATGATGCAATGATATGTAATGATAACTATATGCAATGCGAAGAAATAAACTTCATGGGGATAAGAGAAGGCTTGCTGGGAGCCATTGTTCATTACTGGGGATGTCAGTATATATCGGCGCTGGAAGCCTGCAGTACCAAAGATTGCTGGGGATACTGATAAGAGTACACACTGGGGAGCTCCTGAAGACCAAAGATCGTTGATGACTCTGCTGAAGACTGAATTACTGACGAAGCGAGTCTTTAGGTACACTGCTGGATTCTGAATCGTATCGTTGAAGGAAGAGATAATCTGGCCAAACCTCCATACATCTTGAACTGTTGAGGGGGTGATAAAAGTGAATATGCTGAAGAATGGATACTGAACACCATGCGGATCCCTCCAGATACATGTCCCAAGTTTACGCACACTGGGGAATTATCTCTTGAATCACTTAAGGAATAAGAGATGGGCATGGACACTTACGAGTGCCCCGATTTAGCTCTGCGAATGCCCCGGTCTAGCTCTATGAATGCCCCGGTTTAGCTTTACTGGGGATGCTCTTGATTAACTCCACTAAGGATGCACTTACGCGTGCTGAGTCAAAAGACGATTCTAAACTTTCTGAATTCACTTGGGGAATCAGATTCGAAGTTGTTTGTAGAAAATGAAGGCAGCTTCGTGTACTGGCTGGGTCAGGGTGACCGTTATGATGCTTTCAGCTGATTGTAGTCTCGTACAACATAATTGACTTGAGCAACTAAGTATGGATGAGGAATGCCCCATGTCTGGAGGGTCTTTGAGAAGATCTATGTTGAATAGGAGATCAGATTATTCGTGCCACAAAACGATATGAGGTGGCCTGCCCCAGTGTCTTGAGCTACGAAATAAACCGCTTTTGATTACAACTTTCTTTGAGAGATTTGTCGAATCTCGACGTAACTGCCCCAGGTTGACTGAATTCTGAATAGATTCTTCAATGTGATAACCTCTGATTGATTGAGCTTGAAGAGATTTATCGACGTGATAGCCTCTGATTGATTGATCTTGAAGAGATTTATCGACGTGATAGCCTCTGATTGATTGATCTTGAAGAGATTTATGGACGTGATAGCCTCTGATTGACAGCTTTGAGGTAATTCCCCAGATTTGGATGAACTCGGAGAGATCGATTCTTGACTTGATTGCCCCAGATTGGCAGTTTCAAGGGAATGCCCCAGATTGATGGAATCTGCTAACTTTATCCCTGAAGGGTACTTAAGTTGTGAAGCACCAAGATGTTTTCTCTGGTCAAAATCACTGGTTAACATGCTGCTGGATAAGTCATTTCTCTTGTGGCAGCTGACTCTTGCTTCAACAGGGTATTCAAGCCTCTCTTTTCTGACAAGATTGAGCTCTTCACCGATTGTTCATTGTGCAAATTTACTTGATGTCGATCAGTTGTTTTGTATGCAGAAGAATGTTTATTATGAGAATGATAATTCTAAAGCAACACATATGTAAGTCTTGAAGTTTGAAATGACGTCACAACTCTGTTGTGAACGAGTCACTAGCCAGAGAGGAACATTTGCAAATTCCCTTTTTTATGAAAGATAATGCAAGCATATGATGCCAACAAAGATATTGGAACGTACCTCTAAGGAGTCAGTTAAATGCTATCTTGTTGTAGCACGCTTTCGAATTGACCCATGCTTCAGTTAGGACTTTTATGGGTTGTAACGTGGCCTGGTTCACGGTTTTAGAAAAAGGATTTAAGGCTCAAAATTATTTGGTGCCCACCCATTCTCCATGATGTTCTCCATTCCTACGTTCAGTTGACCTGATATAAGCGTTCATCTCTCGAGAAGAGTTTGCAATAATTGAGGAACCACAGTGGTTTCTTGGACACGACAGTCACTAACTTCTTTGCCTTTGGTGTTTGATCAGACGACTTTGTTCTTTGATGAGGATTTTTGTTGGTAATCCTTTTCTCGCCTTTTAGGCCTTTCAATTTCTTTCTTGCTTTCCCTAATTTTTGCCTGGACAAATTCTTTTGAATTTTGATTTGGAAGTCCAGCGGGATGCCCCAATTTTTGCCTAAGTGACTTGTTTTCAAGTTTCGACTTAGCGGGGATTTTTGTTTCTTTCTTGTCAGCATTTTTTCATTTTGAACAAGTCGTTGATCTTTGCGTTGTTTTGATTTGTTGGAAGTGATCATGACTGCCTGAGTCTTTAGTAGATGCGAGATAGCCATTATAGTATCGTCATTTGTTGACCTCCTGATGTGCGAGAGATACCCATTGGGGTATAGTCAATAGACACACGTTGTTGTTAGATGAGGGTGAACCATTGTGGTTTTGACTTTTCTCAACCTTTTGATGGATAACCATTGTCGTATCCTTGGATGCACACTCTTGATGAGTTCTGAATGCTTGAACATATTAGCTGAACACTACCCGCCCCAAGGTTAGAATGAGGGTTTTTTCTGAATAGAAAGAAAACTCCTACTTCGAAGGCTCAGAGGGGTTGACGAGGGTCTATCTCCCTTATATCTCCGGTGTTTGGGGATTGAAACAAGGCCTGTACATCGTCAGCAGGGCCCTACTCAAAAGCGTACCAACCAGAGATTTTTGCGTTTTTAGATTGTCGTCATCCTCCTTTGAATCTTTACCTAAGCATAAAACTAGGAAATATGGCATCAATATGCAAGCAAAACATTTAAAGAGTGATAACAAATGGATGAGTAAAAATGAAATGATCACTTCAAGACAAGCATATTTATTGCATTAAGATTTTCGTTCAAAAATAGACAAGTTTCTATGTACAAGCGATGTTTAAACAAACAAGCAAGAATGCAAATGAAAATGCAGTCAAAGAAACCAATGATTGCCATTGTTGAGGAGACTTGACTCCGTATGGACTTGCTGATTCTGACGACTTTCTGTAGTCTTGAAGCTCGAGTGTGCGAGAGAATCCCCTTTCAGATATGATGTGAGCATGACAGTCTCTGAATTGATCCAGCCTTGGACTTGGTCTCTAGATGACATACCATCTTCAATCGATTGGCCAGGTGCCCCAGTATAACATGCATCACCAAGCACATCATGTTTTTAAAGAAATAATAGACATCATCATCAGAGTTTCCATGACCTGGCTTATCTGACTCTTTAATCCATTATCTTCCTTCCTGAAGAAGTTTCTGACTATGAGCCAAAGCTTGCATGTACCACTCAGAGTTATTCCATAGCTGGTCCCTGAACACGTGCGGTGAGAAATCAGGTTGAACCTTTGAAGAGAACCCCAGGTCCGAATAATAATCCCCAATCTTCGGATACCTGTAATGAATGCATGAATATACATGGAGTGTATGAATGAATGCTATGTCATGTTTTGTCATTTCCAAGGAATTTGCGTGCTTTGACTTAGTTTTTGCGCAAGTAAGGGATGGAAGAATTTCGGCACAAGACTTGCAAATATGATTCCTTGAAAATAACAGAACATGTATGTTAAGCATGTGGTTAGCCATGTCATGTATGCAAAGGCATGAGATCAAAGAGGATCATGGTTCCATCTTTCCTGAATAAGGTTGCTGCACTGCTCTGGATCATGTGAGTATCATCAGATCAAAGGTCCAACATAACTTCTGCATATATAAGCACCAAGTACCCTGTGGATCTCCCATTGTCCGGGATCAAGGCTTATGGAACATCGGATACTGTTGAGAATTTCTGAACATGCTGGGAATACCAAGATTGAAGGCTTGAATGAACCTCCAGGTAAACAAGTCAGGATCTCAGAAAATAAATCTGAGAACCACACGGTCACCAACGGGATACAACATCTGCATAAAGTCTTAACAGAAATCCAGAATATAGCCATTAGAATCAGTAGTCACTGTCTGAGCAAAGTCACCATTTGTACCTGTATAACCATCTGAACATAGTCACCATCTGTACCTGTAATAGAAATTCCCTCCCCATTCACGGGTGAAAACTAGGTCAGGGTAAGGCAATGGTAACTCGAAAATCACAGGTTCGCCTGAAAGTGCTATGGGCTTACCCACAGACGTGGGTGCCGATAGTAATTCATTTGAACCTCATCCGAGCATGGTATATGACATGACTGCACTAATCGGACCACGTCCTATAACCGTCATGCCCCCACTCTATTCCTAGGTGTCCTAGTGCACTCTGGCCTGGGTACTGGGCCTTTTACCTCAGAAGTGACATCCCCACCCAACATAGAGAACAGAGTCCAGCATAATAGATAACAAATATGGAAAGCCATAAAATGCAATTCAAACATGTACAAATGAGTAAACTGAAAGCATAAAAATAAACACCCTAAGGAAAGAAAACAAGAGCTAGGAGCGACTCCGGGATGGACCAGCATTTGGTCGACCTATTCGCCAATGAAGTCGCCAGCTGAAACAACCGGCTGAAAATCATCAAAACAATGAAGTCGCCATCGAACGTCTTTTATCCCACATGAAGGGAAAGGTAAACATCGAGAAAACCTGAGAAGGGAGAAGTCACGGTCTTGCGACCGAGAGATCGGGTAAGGGAGTCTATTACGCGAGGGGAAGGTATTAGCACCCCACACGCCCGTAGTACTCTACAGTATCCACTCTTGTTGTCTATCTTATGGGTGTGTTTAATTTATGCTTACTGTTTACTATACTACTGGAGGAATGCATGCAAAATAAAGGAGAAAAGAATGTAGGGAAAATAAAATTGTGCTCGCTTGGGCCCTACCCCAATGCCTACGTATCCTTTTTGAGGAATCAGAGCTACCGTAGTTCGGCTCACATGTTTTGTTTGTTTTGTGTTTTTTATGGACGAAGTTAATTCCGCCTTCTGCCGCAGCTCGACCTTTGGAGACTTATGCGTTGGCACAGAAGTAAATTAATCATGTCCTTACCTGAAAAGGGTTTTTTACGAAAAGTGCTCGAGCGCACAAAAGATTTGAATTTGTTTTGTATTTTTTGTTGTAGATGATGACTGATTGACCTCAAGAGAGAGATATTACCCATTTTTCTACTTAGTTATGAAAAGAGTCTTTGAGAATTGAACCACACCTATGCTTGAGATGAAGAACAATAAGATCGAGAAGAGACTCGCTTATCATTTACCGTACTAAGCAAAAGCATTATTCGAATCAATATTTTTAAAGTATTTTGAATTTTGAAAGAAAAAGAAGTTTTTGTTTTAGATGCAAAAGGAGAAAGAAAAGTCAGAAGGAGACTAGCTTACTTCTAAACCTAATGTTATTATGCGTTAGTAGCCATAAGATCTAGGTTAAAGGGGAAATTTCTACTTGATGTTAGTATGCATATGGATTCGCGATAAAGTGCGAAAATGAAGAATAAAATAGATTTGCGACGATACCGAACGGAGAAGGTCCGTTGCCTCTTCAAAATTGTGCAAGCGGTAAGAAAATTCTATCAAAGTTTCCTCGAACGAGTGATTGAAGAGTTCACCCCGAGCATTCCACATTGCAAGAGTTATGTCGATGCTATCACAAAAATCTTGACTAGAAAATGGCAATAAAAATGATTATCGAATATGAAAAAATAAAATAGAAAAAATTCTGATCGAAATTCTAAAAAGAAATTCTATTCTAAAAATATTCTATTATTTTTGTTGTCAATTGAGAGGAAAAAAATTAAACTAAAAGAGAAAAATTAAAATAATAAAAGAAAAGAAAAAAATTGGAAGAGTTAGGGGGTATGAAGTCTAAAAATATGGGTGCTGAAGTAATTAGCCCAAAAAGATTTTCAACATTTTCTTTATTATTTACTTAATTATTATTATTATTTGTTTGAAATAAAAGAATAAAATAATAAAACAGTTAAAATTAAAAAGAAAAAGAAAAGCATGAAAATTGGAAAGGGAATAGGGTTTTTAGGAAGAAAGTCTCTTCTTCTCCGTGTGCAAAACGGTAGCGGCGCCTCCGGCCTTCCTTGCATTTTCATCTTCATCCGTCAACGGTGCCCCGATCAGTTTCCGCCCCCCTGTTCATCATCTCTACCTCGCTTCCGTTTCTTCCTCCGAAGCCGCTCACCATCGTCACTTCCTCGCCTGTGTTGCTTCGTCTCTTCTTCGCCTTCATCAACAGTGCCCGATCCTTGCGTTGCTCTGATTCCATCCGCCGCGGCTGTCATCATTTCTTCATCTTCCTTCATATTCGTCTGATACCCTTTGAAAGGTAAACCCCTTTTGATTCTTCCTAGAATAACTCGCAGCACCAAGCTTTTCATCCGAATGTGCAAGTCCATCAGCATTTGTAGAATTTGATCTTGTGTGACTTAACTTCTTGGTCTCCAAAGTGTCATCGCACAGATTAGGTTGCTGAGCAGATGAACTTGTATTTCCAGTAATTCCTACATCCTGGAGGCCATGTGCCTTCAGGTCACCAATATTATTCAAGTCTGCATCTTGATCAGAATTCTTCTTATTTCTTGTAGTTGAAGGATCTTGGACTGATAATTGTGGCTGTGGTGGTAAGTTTAGCGGCTGCTGTGGCGAAGAATGTGACGATGGAGGTATGTTGGTCGGTGGTTGCCAAGGAGAGTTAGACTGTGGAGGCTAGTTGGGTGGAGGTTTGCAAAAGTAGGAGAAGGTTGCAATGAATGGTTGAAGATGAGAGAGTATCGATGATACGTGTTGAAGAACAAGAAAATGAGTGAAGCTATAAGAAGAAGATGCGATTGTTGCAGGTTGATGAAACTGTTAAGAGTAGAAGATGATTGAAGGTGTGGATTGTTGAAGATGATTGCAAAATATGCAGAGGAGTTCGGAGAGAGTTATGATATTTTTTGGTGAGTTTGTGAATTCTGAATCACGGATCTGCAGAGAGAAGATTGAGAAGTTTCTTTTTTGATATTTTTTGTGGTGATTCTTCTAACCGATGAAGAATGATTGTAAAGGTGAGTTTTTTGCAGTTCTTCTCTAACTTTCTATGAATAATGGTATCCCTGTGAATAATCTTTCCCTATTCTGTTTGTGATCTCTCCGTTTTCATATGCTGTGAACTCTATTTATATATGCTGGAAGTTTGTTATGGTTGGTTAAGAGGTTAGAAATTCTGTTAGGTGGTTAGGAGGTGGGAAAAAGTTGGTTATTCTGTTAATTGGTTAGGACTTAGAGAGGTTGTTATAAAATGGTTAAGAGGTGCGAAAAAGGAAAGTTGATTACAGTTTGGGAAATAGAAAGTTAGTTATAGTTAGAAATTAGGAAAAAGTTAGTTTTAAGCACATAATACTTGGTGTAAATGTTGATTTTTGTATTTCAAATTAAATTAATTTGATTACGTATTGGTACTGAACCGGCTTGAAAAATGGTTTTTTATGCAGGTTTTCTTTTGGTATGAAACATGGACCGAGGCTTGGACATAACCAGGTTGGAATGGGGCAATCTTGGAAGATAGTGGCTTGAAGATAAATAACTTTAGAAATGAGGGAAACCTTGATTTAGAATTCTTTAGCTTTAGGCTACTTGAATATTTAATGTAAATTCTTGTTTTTTTGATTTAGTAATTTTGGATGTAAACGTCCTTTTGAAATCTTCTCTTGTAATGTTCTAATGATACCGCTTGTAAATTGCATGGTTATGACCTCGAATGAACGAGAATGATTTTGGATAACCTTTTGACAAATCACGAGTAATGCTTTAGAACTTGTAAAGATTATATCATTCGAATGAATGTGAACCCTTGAATTTTAACGATGGAGCCCAAATATTCCAAGTAGTCTTCTCTTCCGAATTGCCTTTTGTATCTCCAAGATTTTTTTTTAATTTTATGTTGCATATAACTCCATGGTTGTGATATGAATTTAATAAGAGTCTTTTCCAAGGACGAACTTGTAACGTCGAGTTTCTTTGCTTTTGAATGAAGACATGCCTGAACACCCTCAAATGAACGAGCCTTGCATCTTTCTTACTCCTCACCGTAAAAGATACGATTTTCTCATATGATAACCTTTTTGTATGATATATTGAAGCATCCTTGAATAAGATCTTAATGGCCATGGATATATCAAAATCTTCAACCATGATCATGGAAATAAATCATCATTCATGTGGAGGTGATAAGTATAAGACGATGTTCCTCACTGCTTAAGCTTGCAGCCTTTCGAGACAGCCTTGGGATGACTCACAATTGAAGCGGCAAGTATTTGATGAGACCCAAAAATTGTATCACTAAAAGAAGTCCACAGTGTTAGAGAAAAAGCCATACACCAACCCTTATTCCTCGAAATCCATGATCTTATGCCAATTTATCAATTAATGATGCATGATGTGTTAGATGACCTAATGAGAGAAAAATGCAAAAATGCGTAAGCCAGATAGGAAGTAGAAGGGTAGGACAAATTTGGGGTATTACAGGTTCATCTTCTGCATTTTGGCCTCCAAGTCCTCTGTCGAACCCTTTGCAGCAGCCAAATAAGAACCTGTGGTGGTTCTTTTGCTGGAGCTTTCAGCAACTCCTTTGATCAGTTTAAGGCCACCAACAGCCTTCTTGTTTGACGCTTGGTCAACTTCATTTTTCGAATCCAGGCCCTCAGTGGCCTTTCTCACCCTTTCGATTATTTTCCTTGAGATGTTCCCAGTGAAACTTCCGAAGATAGGTTTTGTGACGAAATCTTCAGACACTTCCACCATATGAATGCCAACTGGTTCGTCATAATGAGCCTCTTCCTGCAGTGGGTTTGTGTCGATTTTCATTGCTGGTTTATCAGCAAGTTTCAACCTTCCTTCCTTCAGTGCATGTTGAACGAGATCCCTGAATAGAAAACATTGTGAGGTTTTATGTCCCAAAAAATTATGATATTTACAAAAACCTCTTTTCTTTCTCTGTTCTAAAGGAGGAAATTTAGCCCCTGGGGGCACTATCATTTGTCCATCTTTAACTAATAGATCGAATATTTCATCACACTTGGATATGTCGAAGATATAAGTTTTCTTAGGAAATTTATCACTTCTTTTCTCAGGTTCTACAAGATTTTTCCCATTCGATGGCCCCAATAATTTACAAGAATATGGTGGTCCTTGTTTTAATTCAGCTAAATCAATTTCGCCTTCTTCGACATCTATAGGGTCGTTGTATGCCTCTGGATCTTTATCATCCACTTTGACATAAGCTACCCTGTCCCGTCGATGAGTTTTGGCAGTTTTAGCCTTTTCAGCTTTAAGGCGTTCTACTTGTCGAACTCTATCGGCAAGTTGGGCCATATCTCTTAGGTATTGTGTATCTAATTTTCTCCTAATCGAATAATCCAGGCCCCCTGCTGCTATTTCAACTAGTTCATGTTCAGGCACTTGGGTAAAGCATCTAGCTTTGAGTAGTCGAAACCTATTTAAATATTCATCAATTGGCTCTGTGAACCTTCTCTTCACACTAGCCAATTCGTTTAGACTTATCTTGGTTTGACCCATGTAAAATTGTTCATGGAACAATCTTTCTAATTGGTTCCAGTGGTGGATCGAATTGGCTGGGAGGGTAGTGAACCAAGTGAAAGCATTTTTAGTTAAGGAACTTGGGAAATATTTGATTCTAAGGTTCTCATTGTTTTCTATCTCTCCAGGCTCTATCAAATATCTAGTCACATGTTCGATAGTCGACTCTGTCGTATCCCCTGAAAATTTAGTGAATTTTGGGACTTCTCCCCTAGGTGGTAAGTTCGTTTGCAGAATATACTCTGACAATGGGGATGTAAAGTTTGGTCTATGAAAACCAACATTCATCCCGTTTTGAAGCATGATTCTCTCGATCATAGCGGTTAAATTATTATCTGCCCCATTGTTTTGGTGTCGAACTTGTTGTATTAATTCGTCAGTGTTTTGGTTTCTATTAGCCAGAATAATGCCTTGATCGATTTCTCGATGGTTTCGAGGTATCTCTATTCTTGGTTGTTCTACTCCTACCCTTGGAATTTGGGGGTTTGGATTAACGGTCACATCTTCTTCCATGATTTCCCCTTGATTTAATCTTATTGGTACTCTCTGGGGTTGTCGAACAACTTAGGGTAGTTGAGCAACTTGGGGTACCCCAAAGAATTCATCCATGCGTGTCATTTGCGCTGTCATCTGTTGATTCGACTGTGTAGCAGTCTGAATGAGGGGATTTAGCATTGTACTTAGAGTTTGTGCTAACATTTGTACCATTTCATGATTACTTTCGTCCATTTGTTGCCTCAAAATTGTTGTCGAAGCATTTGTGAGGCTTGGTATCATATGAGATGGCCCTCCCAAAAATTGGTTTCTACTGGCTCCAGACCCTTGTAATGGCGAAGTTGCATTCACAAAAGGTTCTGAAAAAGTGGACGCAACATTCATAAGGCTAGCCATTTCAGTAGTTGGCATGCCATATGGCTGTTCTCGACCCATCCAAGTTGTCGAAAAGACTGGGGGTACAGTTGATCGAGACCCTAGGTTTATCCTTGGTGGGGGTGTTCCCAAAGGACCTCTTGGACCCACATACGTAAGTAAGGGTCCAGTTTGATTCATGGTTAACGATGGTATTGATTCAACAGAAGTTGGGATATTCCCTTCGACAGCAGTAGTAACTGCTATTCCTGTGATCGGTGGAGGTATTTCTCCATGGTTTGGCTCGTTAGCCATACTACTCTCTCTATTTTCCTTTCTAACAGTAGATTTATTGGTTACTCTACCACTTCTTAATAACTTGCAATGTTATAACTGTACAGGAAAACACAACAACATAGAAAATTAGCAACGTCCCACCAGGTGTGCCAATTTGTTTACCGTTGTTTTTGGTAAACAACCGCTGATCTCCAAAAAGGTAAGGTTTTTGGTTTACTTACGGGATCGATCAAACTAATCCCAGGACATATGCTAATTTCTGTGTAAAATGAGTAAGAAGGAAGAACGCACGTTCGACCCAGAGAAAGGATGTTTGAGATTGTTGGAAAGTAGGAAAAAGCATAAAAATGCAAGTAAAAGCAGTAAAAAGATAACTTTGCAGGATAATGGTAAAGAAATGTAACAAGACTTTCATTAAGTAAAAAAGGTGTTTGTAACGTACATTGCTCAGCTTTTATCCTTTCTCACGCAGTAGTTACTTGGATAATATTTGAGAGATTTAGTACAATAGATTGAACACCCTTAAAAATCACACAAGCTTCTTAATTTATACTAAAAGTAGGTAACCGTCGAGGGGACATTCTGCGCAAGGATGAAGACAAGTGTCTTCTGCATGCCTCTCGACCCATAGAATTTTTCCATGTTGCTTCTTCTTAGACGCTGATGAAAACTACCTTTCCCTCCAATAATTTAAATTTCAAATGGTCTTCGTCCCATGTGCCAAAGCGTGAACACTTTCCTTCAGTCGAGCAACATAAATCTGCTTTAGTCGAACGAGCCCTTGGTCGAAGCTTCTTATCATAACTTAGATCCTCTTCCCTAATTTATCTCATGCGTCGAATCATACCTCCTGGTCTGGTTCATTTCCAATTATTTGGTCAAAAAGACCAAATACAGAACGTGTCGAATTTGGGAGCCAACACACCCCAGACACCAACCCAAGATCATTAGCATCTATACCAAGGACTCCTTGCCCTTCCACAGTCTTCAAACATTCTTCCAACAACCAATACCCCATATCCTCAACCTGAATATCCGACTCTGAACGCCGCACAGTAAACGGATCTTCATCCTGGTAAAAATCAAAATCTTGATCCTGATAATTCCTTACACCGCCCTGATTAACTCTTTTGTTCCCCACAAGACGAGGCCCAGGAGACGGAGGAAACTGCCCTACATTTCACACAAAAGGGTTTCCCGGCATCCCGTGAAAATTTCCAGCAGGATGATCTTGCACATCTCCCACTCCTACAGAAATGTCCTGATAGAGCCCTTGATTTCCACCATCCCCTAGATGGCGGCACTGGTTGTTGATAATGGAAGCTAGTTCTTCCTGTCGGAGATTCACATTGGTGATGACCTCCATGAACTGAGTCATTTGAGTAGCCATCTGGGCCCTCATTTCAGGGAGTTCAGCTTGAACCTGTTCCATCTGTCTTGGTAAGTTGTTTCTGGTGGAATACCGATGAGTATTCGTCTTAAATTCTGAATAAGAAAAGCAGCAGAATAAGAAAATCGTCCTGAGATAACCTGTAATGTTCTTAAATGCATGATATGCATGATATGTTTGTCATTCCCAAGTATCCAAGAGTCCTTTTATTCATCAGTCACGGTGTGCAACCATACAATCAAAATAGAAAGGATAATAAGATAAACACTTCAAATATTTACAAACAAAAGAAACGATGTCTAAGTGACTTCGGTCAATTAAGAGAAAAATGATAAACAACTAAATACATGCCTTAATAAAAATTAAGAAGAACTGAATAATAACAACAATCAATTGTCCCCTTCCAACAATTTTGGGGGTGACCAAATACATCAAAAGCAAATAACAGAACTAAATCTCTGGAACTAAACATGCTTCATGATGTTGACAATACTCTTCAAGTCTGGCTTTCTCCTTCAAGAGTTGAGATGCGACCATTTTACTCTCTTGGAACCGATCTTCTGCGACACGCTTTTGGGCTACTTCCTTCTCAAGCTGAGCGTCTTTGTCTTTGAGCTGTTTTTCTAAGTTTTGAATCTTCTTCTTGTAACTATTTTCTGAGGCCTGAAGCTTCCGACACTCTTGCTGAGTCTTACTCAGTTCTTCTTCCATTTCAGCATGAGACCTCTTCCTGAAACCGGTTGCATCAGAAGTTTCCCCTTGGGCTTCCTTGAGTTTGCGAGCTAAGTCGACCCTTTCTTGATCTGCCCAATAAAGTTTCATCCCCGCCTTACGGTCTTTTACACGAAGTTGAATATTCTCAACATGAACCTGGGTGAACATCTCGGTAGGCACCGTGTTACTCAGAACAGCAGGAGGTTGCTCGTATAGAGGAGCCCACCTTGCAAATGGTAACAATATGATCTTAACCCTGGCTTTAACCCACTCCATGTAAGGAACCCTAGCAATAGGAACCTTCTTGCCCAAAGTAGTTCTATCCTTCCTGTGAATTCCCTTCCAAGCGCTTGTCATTCTTTTCAACATCTCAGGATCACTTCCTCTAGTGAAATACACTGATTCAGACACCTCCTCAACCTTCAGTGGTTCATCCATTGCATATCCCAATTGACGATAAGCAAGCACAAGATTATAGTTGATACATCCTTTATTTCCTATGAGGGGAACATTAGGGAAATCTATGCAGCTAGTGACGATAATTCGCACTTCCCCTGTGTCATAATTCCACCAGATATCAAATGAAGTAAGGTTGACAAGCCTTGATGACCATCAAAGAGAAATCCTGGTATCCATGAAGGGGCCACTTACTGGTAAATGCAACTTAAGCCATTGATACAACATTGACTGGCATAAACTTAAATTACCACCTTTTCCATGCCTGGAATGAATGGTGTAAAGAGTATTTGCCAAGAGTGTCGGTATCGGGTTCTTGTTTCTAAAAACACAAATAGCCGCCAAATCCACAAAATTTCTCTTGTGAGGGAAGAGGAGAATCCCGTATATTATAAGAGCGAACAGAGAACTGAAGTCACTCCAATTTCCTTTCTTTTCCCAGTCTTCAGCTTTCTTCACTAAGAAATCCAAATAAAACCCTGCGATACCCTCACTGGACTTCCAATTTTCTTTCTCCTCTTTCCAACTCAAACGAAGAATTTCAGCAACAACTTCAAACTTCGGCTTCTCCGGTACTTGGACAAAAGGAACTTCATCAGACAAATTGATATTAAGTAGGTATGCGTACTCCTCTAGGGTGGGAACCAGTTGATAATCTTGGAAAGTAGAGCACCGTAATTCTTTGTCATAGAACTGAAAGAGAGTGATCAAAGCCATCAGGTCAACTGGAGTATTAAGGACCAGTAACAAGTTGCCATAATTTTTTTTGAATTTGTTCAGAACATCACCCTTCAGATAAGAACTCAACCTCTTCAATTCAGACACATCAATAGTAGGAATCTGATAAGAGAAAGTATGCCTGGTGAGCTCTTTAACATGAACTGAATCAGACTCAACTGGAGAGAGATCAGCCATTTCTGACGGAAAGAAGACTCTTGAATGTCTCTGGAAAATGACATGTGCATGCTAGTTATTTTTTTTACATCATTTTTCATAAATAAATATGCTATGAAGTAATATGATAGGATCAAAGTTCACACTGGATCGTGGCTGGACCATTACAGAACAACACCACTCAAGATCAAAAGAAAATCCCAAAGCTTCAAAACCATCATGGGAACCTGAGTCACCTTCACAACACAAAGTCACCAACAGTACCTGTACCTATAAGAAAAGTTTTCCCGGCCCTCTCACGGGTGTAGTCTACGTCAAGGTAAGGTTAAAATCCAAATCAGAGTACGAGAGCTCGAATGTTGGTATTATCATACGATAACACCTATCTGAACTACCTCCGAAGTCATGGGTCTCATGGTCAGGTCTACAAAGCATCCGCTTCGTAGTTACCATGGCCACTTTATTCCTAGTTCCTATGGAATTCACTCATATCCTGGGTATGAGGCCTTTTACCTCATGGAACAACCCACCCACCAAGAAAATCCAGAAACCAAACAGTCCAGCCAAATCCAGTGTGCAGAAAATAAAGCGCACATAGGATGCAATGCAAACAGATAAATATGCAAAGTAGTAAAATAAACACCCAAGAAGAAAACAAACAAGATCTAGGATCGACTTCGGGATGGACCAGAAAAAAGGTCAATCTTTCCCAAGTGAAGTCGCCAGCTGAAACTATGCGGTCGGAACCTGTCATCTGGATGTAATGAAACATCAATGAAGTCGCCACCGAACGTCTTTTATCCCACCGAAAGGGAAAGGTAAACATCGAGAAAACCTGAAAAGGGAGAAATTACGGTCTTTATACCGAGAGATCGGGTAAGGGAGTCTGTTACGCGAGGGGAAGGTGTTAGCACCCCACACGCCCGTAGTACTCTACGGTATCCACTCTTATTGTCTAATCTAATGGGTGTGGTGAAATCCTATGTATATGGTTTACAACTGAAAAGGGAATGCATGCGAAAGAAAAAGAAAATAATGTAGGGAAAATAAAATATGTTCTCGGTTGGGCCCTACCCCAATGCCTATGTATCCCTTTTAAGGAATCAGAGCAGCCGTAGTTCGGCTTATGTGTTTTTGTTGGTTTGTGTTTTTTAATTAAGACAAACAAAGATAGTTAAGATGGCAAAACATCGAGTAAAACAACAAATAAGCGAGATGGTCAAACATCGATTAAATAATAACAAAGTAACATGTCAAAGATGGTGAAACATCAAATGATAGAACATATGAAAAAACAATACACCTAACAATGATATTGAGAATCAAAGTAGGATCACAAACATGTGCGATGGCGAAACATCAGCTTCAAACAAAAGTGCGATGGCGAGACATCGGCTAAGAGATAATAGGATATCATGGCAAAGATGGAGAAACATCAATAAGATAGATAGCAAAATATCACACCTAACAATGATATTGAGAATCAAAGTAGGATAACAAACATGTGCGATGGCGAAACATCGGCTTCAAACAAATATGCGATGGCGAGACATCGGCTAAGAGATAATAGGATATCATGGCAAAGATGGTGAAACATCAATAAGATAGATGATAAAACATCACACCTAACAATGATATTGAGAATCAAAGTAGGATAACAAACATGTGCGATGATGAAACATCGGCTTCAAACAAATGTGCGATGGTGAGACATCGGCTAAGAGATAATAGGATATCATGGCACAGATGGCGAAACATCAATAAGATAGATAGCAAAATATCACACCTATCAATGATATTGAGAATCAAAGTAGGATAATAAACATGTGCGATGGCGAAACATCGGCTTCAAACAAATGTGCAATGGCGAGACATCGGCTAAGAGATAATAGGATATCATGGAAAAGATGGTGAAACATCAATAAGACATATAGCAAAATATCACACTTATCAATGATATTTAGAATCAAAGTAGGATAACAAACATGTGCGATGGAGAAACATCGGCTTCAAACAAATGTGCGTTGGCAAAACATCGGCCAAGAGATAACAAAGACACAGTAAGATTGGTTTGTATCTTTTACTTTGAAGAAGAGTTTGGGTTCATTAGAAGTGTCTTATGATTTTCCAAGGAAAAAAAATTTTGTTTTAAGATGCAAGATGCAAAGAGAGAAAAACAACTATGGGAGACTAGCCTAGCACTATCCCTAGTGTTATCATACATTGGTTGACCCTAAGGTTGAGGATAAAGGGAAAATCCTATCCTAATTTACATGTTAAAGGGGCTTAACAAAACTATCCTATAGGGGACATGCAATGAGAGAGAAGCCGTGATCTCAATTTCTAAATTGAGTGACTTATCGATCATCAGTTAAAGAAGAAAAGCAATAAACATCCTATAGGGAGCATGCATTGAGAGCGAAGTCGTGATATCAATATCTAAATTGAGTGACTCATCGATCAACTGTTAAAGAAGAAAAGCAATAAACATCTTATGGGGAGTATGTAATGAGAGCGAAGTCGTGATCTCAATATCTAAATTGAGTTACTCATCAATCAACAATTAAGGAAGAAAAGTAATAAACATCCTATAGGGAGCATGCAATGAGAGAGAAGTCGTGATCTCAATTTCTAAATTGAGTGACTCATCGATCAAAAACAAACACAACACATGCAAACAGACAAAAACCAGAGAGCCTCCTGACATATATCAGCAACAGAGGTCCCATCATGCAATCAGAGAATTATGCAAAATTAAAATGGGAGAAAGGAGGTAGTACAATACCAAACAGATAACTATATGTAGCAATCAAGCAAGAATAAAAGAAACCCAGAGAAACTTCAAGCAAGCTGGCATCAGTAAACAAATTGAGTCAAGAATCTTGTCAGATATGAACAAATCCCAGGGGAAATGTATGGCATTCACAATCATATGTATATATATCCTGCATAAACCATCAAACATGCCAAGCACAAAACAATGCCAGTATAATAGATTGTGTTTCACAAATAAAGTGAAACACAGAAAAGCCTCAGGCCAAAAGTGGCAGCTTTCTCAGAGTACCTCGCACATTCATAAACCAAGTTAGTATTCCATAAGGTGAAAAAGTGAGAACAAACATGATGGCTTTAAACATGATAACCAAAGAGAAACAAGCATGTGCACAGATTAGGTCAAGAAAGCAGGGGAATGTTGCTCCTTTCTATCACCATGTTGAATTGACAATTGAATGTCAATCAAGGATCATAAGAGCTTGAGAATAATATGACCAAAGACCATGAAAGTCAGTATCAAACACATTTCAACCATGCACAATTGATCCAAACACAACTTCATGAATGCAATAGGAGGTGAAACCTACATAATACATTGGGAGGTTCAGAACATTCAAGTATGGGACATTGAGAAAAAATGATTTGATGCTAAAATGGATAAGTCAGAACCAACATGATCATTAGATTCCCAATTATAAGCCTCACTCAAGTTCATTGGCCATCAAACAAATTTCAACAAATCATGCAAACATAATTGGGCACCTTCACTTCAAAAATACATCAAAAATAGAAATAAAGATCCATAATTCAAATAAAAAATATCTTAACATCTTGGAAGTGTTTAGAAGTTAGAATGCAAACCCTTAGTTCATGAATGATTGGGGAGGAAGCCAAATGAAGTTCAAAGTTCAAGACTAGTTGGCAAAACCATCAAACTAGACAAGTTTTCAAAATTTATTTGTGAAAAAATGTCAAACCTAGTCAAATAATTCAAGAAAAATATTTTTCAAATCCCCAATACATTCATGAACCATGATCAAGATCTGAAATCCAATAAAAGTCCAAGGCATAAGGGTTTTGAACATGAAACTTGCACCATAATCAACAAAACCCTAGATTTTGACTTTTAATCCTAAATATTGATTAAATAGGACCAAAACTCAAACAAGTCAAACCAAGGGCAAAACTAAATATCAAAAAACGCTAAATGTCAAAATATATATATTTTCATATTTTTTTGAATTAGGAAAAGTCAAGAAAGAAATTAATATTCAAGCAATTATGTAATTAACAAATATTCACATATCAAAATGATATTTAAATCAAAAATTCAGAAAAATGGCCAACCAAAATTATATTCAAATATTAGGGCTAAAAACATACATCCCTGCATTTTTGTGATTTTTTTTAGATAAAAGGAAAATATTAAAAACAAAAAAAAACAATTAATAATGAAATTAATGTTTAAGGGCAAGAAAATGCAAAACATAACCAAAAATAACAAAAAAGTAAAAACAAAAATATGATCAGGTTCTATAATTAAAAACAAAATTACATGATTTTTTTTGGAATTTTTGAATTAATAGAAGTATTAAAATAAAAAAACAAACAAATATTACAAAAAAATACTTTTGAAATTAAATTTTTAATCAAAAATAAGAAAAATGATGAACCAAAGTCAGAATCAATTTTCATATTATTTTGTGGTTCTCAAATAGTTTTTGTGGATTTTTTAGATTACTAGAACTATTCAAATAAAAATAAAATTTGAACAATTAATTAATTAAACCTATCAATTTTTTAAACTAATCAAATTATTTTTAAAAAATTATCAAAACAATACACAAAGTCAGAAATATTATTTTGAATTTATGATAATTTTTTCTGAATTTTCTAATCATTTTTGAACAAGAAACAAAATCATGGAAATCAATTTATAAAACAAAAATTCAAATAAACCAGAAAAATCCAACAGACCAATCATGATGTGCCACCACATCATCTTCAACCTCTAGCCATTCAAAAAACGCTCGCATATCTCAGGCTTAGGGCACACTTTCGGATCACCATAACTCACTCAATTTTGCATCATTTTATATGAAATCAAAGGCAAATCAAAGCTAGCATGGCAAGGAATCCATAGCAATTCGAATCAAATCAAATCACTAATCATATTGTCCATAATCAAGTCATGAACATGAACAAAAACATTCTGAATCGCGAGTTTCAGAACATCCAAACATGCATAATTCATCAAATTAAACGCTATTGTATCCTTCACTCCAGTTGCAATCCAAGGGTGTTAGCTTGATCTACTTGCTTTGATGAAGCAGAATCCACAAGAATTTTGAAGAAAACTCCAAAGAATTGAGAGAATCGAATCAAGTTGCAGAAGATGAAGGAAAATTTCAGATCTGGAATTCTTGCAAATGGCGCGTTCTTTTTCTCTCTCTTTGCTTGCTTTCACTTATATGGAGTTTGTAGAGAAGGATAGAAGTGGAAATCAGACTTTAAATCCGTTGGAGGACAAGATTGGAAATTTTGGCCAAAATGGGGTGCATACTGAATCAACTATTTTTCCCGTGTGTTTCTTTGCTTCTTATGCGCTTTGTGAGCCAAATAACTTCAGAATTACACTCCCCAAATGCCAGTTCGTGATCATTTGAAATGAAGAAGTGTTGGTGAATTTGCAATTTTGAGCAAATTTGTCATTTTTTCAATGCAACATGTGCAATACCATATGGGGCACGAAATAGTGAGTGTGATGGGCCTCAACATGTCACAAATTACCAATGGGCTTGATTAGAAGCAAGGAGAATGGCTAAAACTTGAGTTTCCAAGAAATGGCCATTTTGCATATTTGCCAAATTTCAATAAAATGCCCCAAAATTCCAAAACTCATAACTTGCTCATACTTTTGATTTTTGACACAAATGAGCACAATTTATAAAGGTATTGAAAAGATATACAAACCCCTAGTTTTTAGTTTTTGCAAATTAATCCATTAAGGTTCTCAAAATATAGCTTGAAATTCACTAATTTTGAAAAATGACCTATAATTTTGTAACTTCAAAAGACCATAACTCTTGATTCCTTGCCAATTTTGTCATGAGAACAAAAGGAAGTAAAAGATCACTCTCTTAGCTTTCCAAGCATATTTCATTTGCATCTTCTTGATCAAGAGTGAATAAAATATGATTTTTTGAAATTAGGTCCTTATTTTCCAAAATTAGTAACTTTTAGGGTTTCTTCAAGAACAAGTTTCAACCCAAACTTCAATATCTTTAATCCAATGACCAAAATGGACTTGAAATATGAAAAGTACATCCTTGAATTGATGGTTGGCCAAAAATTCACTTGGTCAACCTTGACCTTGACTGATTTTGACCAAAATGACCATTTTGCCCCTCTGAATCAATTGATCCACTTCCCTTCAAAATTGATGATCAAAATCTTAAACATATGATCTTCCAAACATATAAAGGCCATGTGCAAAGCTTTACTTCACAATTCTCAAGAAAACCTGATGAAAACCAAAACCCTAATTTTGGTTAACACATTAGGAGACTGGTGGATTATCTTCAAAACTTCCAATCCTTTGGGCATCTTGACCAATTCCTTGTACAAAGACCTTTAAAATATCAAAGAAATGTTGTAGATCCCTAAATCAAGTCTTTTACATTGGCCAACAACCTTGCTCAAGCAAACCCTAATTTGGCTGATGAATCCAAAGGGTGATTCCACTTGTGATCAAACACAAGCTCCAATCCTCTGATGATCCAAAGAGATGGGCAAAAACATCTTGAGATATGCCATAACCTTTGAGCTCAAAAGATTCAGAGATTTGGATGGTAAGATATTTCTTGAGCAACTTGTCCATGTAATCAACCTTCAAAGCTTTGAGGAAAACCTGGTAACCAAAGTACTTTGATCCTATCACAATGTATGAATGCAATGCACTATGATGTTCATGATGAAACATAAGTCTAAATCAAGAGGGTAAATTTTGGGGTGCAACACATATCATGCAAACTTATTCCAAAAAAAGATGCCCTGGGATAACCTTCCTAGTGAATCAAGAAGTCAACATTACCGAAAAAGGTCAAACTCATGGGGATTTTAAATCAAACCCAGCATTTGGCGGGTGAAACCCAAAGGGTTGACAACTGCCTCAACACTTCTTAGAAAATATACTTCCCTGGTCTAGTTGTCTGGGAAAGAAATACCAACAATAATTTTAATACTGCAGAAAGAGCGACATTTTGAAAATAGTTCAGTACACCATGGGAACAAGACCTTTCGTCATATGAGGGAAGACTTCGCTGGTGAATATGGAATAGAGGCCTCAGACCATGCAAACCCAAAATAAATAAATAAATTAACCAAGACTTGACTAGGGACAATGGAATCACAAACCCAATATTGCACCTTATGCCAATTGGTATCGTCTTCAATATACAAAAATCACACGCATACTAGCGAAAATGACCTGAGAAAACCTTCCCGGGGGAAACAAAACTTCAAAAAACTATTGGAGTTCGTCCATTCCTGGGATCACCACTTTTGTTTTCCTCTTGAATCACAAAATCTAAAGTAAAAGTTAGTTATAAATTCTCTTTGAAAAATAATTTTGTTATTTAATCTTTTGGCTTTGAAAATTATTATCAATAATAAATGAAGTCTTAGTAAGCTGAATAAAATAAGAATTACAAAGAATTGGGTAAAAGCTCGAATTTTATTGATAGAATGGTAGTCTGAGAATGGTGAGACTCCACGGATGATTACAAAGTTCGGAAAATGGTAATATATAATGGAAAAGATACATTGAGATACAATGACCAATATTCCTTCTAACAACTTTGAAATTCTGAGCAGCAACTTCCGTTGAAGTATGGTGAGGATCCAAGAAGATTGTTGCTTCAATGATCAAGTCTTTCCTGATGTAGTTACTTGCCAAGAAAGTCCCTAACTTTTGTCTAAGCTACCCTTGCGGGTTTTCAACTTAGAGGGAAATTTTATTCGGTTTATGTCTTTAATTTTTGCCTAGACTTCCCTTTCGGGTTTTCGGCCTACCGAGACGCTCCATTTTGCCTAAGCCGCCCCTTCAGGTTTTCAACTTAGCGAGCTGTTCTTTTATTTCTTTAGGCTAAGTATTTCTTGACTGCATCAGCGTTCATGGGACGTGGGAACTCCTCGCCATCCATAGTTTCAAGAATTAGTGCACCGTCAGAGAAGGCTTTCTTGACAACATATGGGCCTTCAAAATTGGGAGTCCACTTGCCCCTAGAATCAGCGTTAAAAGACATGATTTTCCTGAGCACGAGGTCACCTTCTCTGAATTCACGAGGTTTGACCTTCTTATCAAAATCTTTCTTCATTCTCTTCAGATATAACTGCCCATGACACAAAGCCGTCATTCTCTTCTCTTCGATCAAATTCAATTGGTCAAACCTGTTATGGACCCATTCAGCCTCTGACAACTTGGTTTCCATTATCACACGCAAAGAGGGAATCTCAACCTTGACTGGGAGCACCGCTTCCATTCCATACAAAAGGGAGAACGGGGTTGCTCCTGTTGAAGTGAGGACAGATGTCCGATATCCATGTAAAGTAAAAAGGAGCATTTCATGCCAATCTTTATAAGTAACAACCATCTTCTGGATGATCTTCTTGATATTTTTATTAGAAGCTTCAACAACCCCATTCATCTTTGTCCTGTACGGAGATGAATTGTGATGGACAATCTTGAATTCTTCACAAAGTTCTGTCATCATCTTATTGTTCAGATTCGAGCCATTATCGGTGATAATTCTGCTCAGCACACCATACTGACATATGAGATTATTCTTAATGAAGTGCACTACCACCTGCTTAGTAACATTAGCATATGAAGTAGCTTCCACCCATTTGGTGAAGTAAGCAATTGCTACCAAGATAAAACGGTGTCCATTCGAAGCTTTGGATTTTATCATTCCAATCATGTCAATACCCCACATAGAGAAAGTCCACGGGGAAGAAATAAAATTTAGAAGTGTCGGAGGCACATGAATATTTTCTGCATAAATCTGGCATTTATGGCACTTCTTTGCAAATCTGTATCAGTCAGATTCCATTGTCAGCCAATAATAACCCGCCCTTAACATCTTTTTAGCCATTGAATGTCCATTGGAATGAGTTCCAAATGAACCTTCATGAATCTCATGCATCAACATGTCTACTTCGCATCTATCCACGCATATGAGCAAGACCATGTCATAATTTCTCTTGTACAACACATTTTCACTGAAGAAGAATCTTCCAGCCAACCTTCTCAATGTATTTTTATCTTTATTCGATGCACCAATCCGGTATTCCTGAGTCTGGAGAAAATGATTGATATCATAATACCAAGGTATTTCATCTACTACCTCTTCTGTTGTAAACACATGAGCGGGCCTATCCAATCACCAAACTATAACTCGTGGTATATCATTCTAAGTATTCACTTGATACATAGAAGCCAGACTTGCCAGAGTATCTTCCATTTGATTTTCGTCTCTGGGGATTTGATGGAATTCATCTTTATTAAAGAAGGGTAACAATCTTCTAGCATAATCTTTGTAAGGGATTAAGCTGGGGTGACGAGTATCCCACTCTCCTTTAATCTGATTTATTACCAAACCTGAATCACCATACACATCTAGAATTTTAATTCTGAGATCAATAGCTTCCTCGAGACCCATGATGTAAGCCTCATATTCTGCCATATTATTAGTACAATTAAATGACAACCTTGCAGTAAAAGGAATGTGTGATCCATGTGGAGTGACAATCACAGCACCAATTCCTTTACCATAAGCATTCACAGCTCCACCAAATATCATGCTCCAGCGAGATTCAGGACCAGGACCTTCCTCAGGCAATGGTTCTTCACAATCTTTCACTTTTAGAAACATCACATCCTCATCAGGGATATCATACATCACAGACTGATAATCATCAACCGGTTGGTGAGCAAGATAATCTGCCAACACATTGCTTTTAATAGCTTTTTGAGTGCGGTATTCGATGTCATATTTAGATAACAACATCTTCTAGTGGGAAATTATCCCAGTAAGAGTAGGCCTTTCAAAAATGTACTTGATTGGATCCATTTTGGACATCAACCAAGTAGTTTGATTTAACATATATTGCCACAAATGTTTCGCCGCCCAGGCTAGAGCACAACATGTCTTTTCCAGCATGGAATACCACGACTCACAATCAGTAAACTTTTTACTGAGATAATAAATGGCATACTCTTTCTTCCTTGTTTCATCTTGTTGTCCCAGAATACAGCCCATGGAATTATCTAACACTGTTAGATACATAATCAATGGTCTTCCTTCAACAGGAGGGGTCAATATAGGAGGTTCAAGCAGATATTCTTTAATACTTTCAAATGCCCTTTGGCTGTCATTTGTACACACACAACCTTGATCTTTCTTTAACAACTTAAAAAATCGGTTCACACGTTGCAATCATGTGGGAAATGAATCTGGAAATATAATTTAAACGCCCGAGGAACCCTCTGACTTGCTTTTCAGTTCTCGGTGCTGGAATTTCTTGAATTGCTTTGACTTTATCAGGGTTAACTCCAATCCCTCTTTGGCTAACAATGAAACCCAACAATTTCCCCGACCGAACATCGAAGGTACATTTATTTGGATTCAAGCGGAGACGATACTTCCTCAAACAGTGAAATAACTTCAACAAATCTTCTACATGCCCTTCTTCAGTCTAGGATTTAGCAATCATATTATCAACATATACCTTAATTTCCTTGTGCATCTGATCATGGAATAGGGTTGTCATAGCCCTCTGGTACGTTGCACCAGTGTTCTTCAACCTGAAGAGCATCACTCTATAACAGAATGTTCCCCAAGGTATGATAAATGTTGTTTTTTCCATGTCCTCAGGAGCGATCCTTATTTGATTATACCCGGAAAATCCGTCCATGAATGAGAAAACTTTGAATTTTGTTGTGCTATCCACTAACATGTAAATGTGTGGCAATGGAAAATCGTCTTTTGGACTAGCTTTATTTAGATCTCTGTAATCTACGCACATGTGAACTTTTCCGTATTTCTTCGATACTGGGACAATATTGGCAATCCACTAAGGGTACACTGATGTCACAAGAAAACCAGCATTAATCTGCTTTAGAACTTCTTCTTTGATCTTCACTGCCATATCTGGGTGAGTCCTTCGCAACTTCTATTTGATTCGTGGGCACGCTGGCTTCAGGGGAAAATGGTGCTCTACAATATCTGTATCTAAACCAGGCATATCTTGGTAAGACCAAGAAAAAAATCCACATACTCTTTCAACATATTAATCAACCTGCTCTTCACATCAGGATGCGTCAATGCTCCAATCTTGACTTCCTTCGGATCTTCTTCTGAACCCAAATTGATTACTTCCAATGGCTCTTTATATGGCTGAATGGAATTCTCCTCACGCTCAAGCAACTGTGATACCTCTTCTGGAATCTCATCATAGTCTTCTTCTTTGGCCCCATACACAGGACATTCAAAGTTGGGAGAGGGTGCAGGGTCATTGTATTCAACAGGTTTTTTAATTAATCTGCACATATGATTTATGATTGTTTTTAGAAACTGACACATATAACAAGTGATCATGTAGATTGAATTTCATTTATTATTTATTTTGAAAGGTTTTTTATGATTACCATTTTCCAAGAAAAAATTAAAAATTAAAAACACAATTTGGGAAACAAAGACAACTTTTATTATTGATTTTAAAAATCAAAGCAAACAGATAAGCCCATACAATACTTTCACCTTGGGCAGAGTGAAAGATTTTCAAAAAGATTAACAAAAACAAATTACTTAGAAACATGTATGCAAGAGGGGACATCAATGGTGATCCAGTTCTGAACTCTAACTCCGTGCGTCACATAATTTGGCATTTTTGGCTCTGCTTCACCTTCCACAATGGCATTAATCCCGGAAACAGTTTGATGAAGATAACCCCCACTATGAAAGATGTCTTGATACTTTCCTGCAGTAGACTTTGGCTTCATGCCCTTACCTTTAACATTCTTCACAGAGAACCCCAAGCCAGCTATATTCTTGTTTACAGGTGGATCAACAATTTGTCCCCATACTTCACTATGGCCATTACGTACAACCTGCTGAGAATCCTTAAACGAAGCCATAGAATTCTCATTTCCTCTTATATTATCAATGGATAAAGCTTAGAACTGAGTTCCAACAGTAGCTTCATCCGCCTCCACAATGCTGAAAGAGGACAAATGAGATATCAATAATGCATGTTCTCCATTTATAATTACCACTTTTCCTTCACGCCCAAACTTCAACTTCTGGTGTAAAGTCGAAGTGACAGCCCCTGCATCATGTATCCACGACCGTCCCAACAAGCAACTATAAGCGGGTAAAATATCCATGACCTGGAAAGTAATATGATACAAATGTGGGCCTATATAAATAGGCAAGTCCACTTCACCAATAACAGATTTCCTTGATCCATCAAACGCTTTCACAAAAATGCCACTCGGGCACATGGGAGTTCCATGATATTTCAACTTCATAAGTGTGATCCTTGGTATAACATTCAATGCAGATTCATTATCAATCAACACATTGGATAATGAATCATTCTTGAAGTTCATCGAGATGTGGAGGGCTAAATTGTGATTCCTTCCTTCATCGGGCAGTTCGTCATCGCAGAAACTCAGGTTATTACATAATATAATGTCCCTTACGACACTACTGAATTGGTCTACAGACATATCACTTTCCAAGAAAGCTTGGTCCAATACTCTCATCAAAGATTCTCTATGAGCAGCAGAGTTCATCAATAAAGATAAGATAGATATTTTTTAAGGAGCCTGCTATGGTTGATCTACAATTTTGTAGTCGCTCATCTTGATTATCTTCAAAATATCATCCACCTCCTTTTCTAGCGTAGTTCCACTAGATTCGCTCGTATCCTTCCTTTCCTCAACACTTTCCACAACTTTCTTTCCAGTACTAACATCTCCACGAACAACTGGTGCAAATATACGACCACTGCGGGTCACTCTGCTAGTCTCAGTAATATTTCCAACATTGGGAATTGGCTTGATGGGAACTTCGACACCAACCTCTAAAATTATAGAATTATATTTGTAGGGTACAGCCTTGTCTAACTTTTAGGGGATAGGACCCGACAAACTAATCACCATTGGAGTAATAGCTGGCAGTCCATGATATTCAACTTCAAAAGGGGTGGGTGCACCAAAACAAGGCATAATAACATTTACTCCATCTTCAACATATTCAGTCATTACAGAGTCATCTCTGGAAAACATATCTTCATCTAAGGAGAAGAACTCATTCGCAAAGCCATACTCATCATCTGACTCTTCTTCAGCCAAACAAACCTCAATCTCATTAACCTCATGGTAATCATCCCTTTGGCATGTAACCTTGATAGTTCCATTATCCAATAAGAACTGAATACCTTTCCTTACAATTGAACATCCTCGTAGGTCCCGGCAGCAAATTCGGCAAGATCCATACTGATGTTCTACCTGGCCAGCCATGTGGAAAAAAGTAGCATGCAATTATACAATATCCTCATTCATATGTTCCACATCAAAGATTCTGAACTCTCCAGGATATCCAGAAACCATGTTTACTTCCTCTTCATACTCTGCCCTAGGCCTGATTATGTGAATGAGGCCCTCATCCGTCAACTCCTGCAAATCAGCCTTTATCTTGTCACAACCCTGTATATCCGTACTGCAATTAGCACAACTGGCATGGTCATGCGTATAGTAGCTAAATTCAGAGGTCTTCATGCATTTTTACCAAATCCCATCTTACCAATTTAATATCAAAAATCTGGAAGTCGCCTAGACAACCGGCCACCATGTTCACATTATTTGCTCCTCCATGCTTTAGCAAAGGATTATCTGTCACATTAGGGCCAACATGTTTGAAGGACAAGATACAAGACTTCACCAATTTTTTTACTTCAGTTTTAAAAGGATAGCAGTTCTCAACATTGTGCCCTGGTGCTCCCTGATGAAAAGCATATGTTTGGTCTGCCTTGTAATACCAAGGCAACGGTGATGGTATAACAGGAGGTGGTCTGGTTTGGACCAACTTCTTTTAAATTAACGTCGGGAGTAATTCTGCATAGCTCATAGGGATAGGGTCATAAGTCTCCCTTCTCTGATTATACCCTTGATTCCCCTGATGGGATAGTCTATGATAAGCAACGGTGGTGGGAGCTACACCAACAACTGGAGTTACTGAGGCGACTTGTTGATGACACTAATAATTTCTTCTAGGAGGATTAACCCTCCTCTCTTGCATAACAACATTTGTATCTCCTTATTTCATTTTGGCAAACCCATAGGATGGCTTATTCGTACTTCCAAAACTATCACTTTTTGTTAAACAACCCTCTCTTACAGCCTCTTCTAAATGGATACCAATGCCCACAATTTCAGTAAATTCATTTGGTGCACTCGCTACCATCCTCTCATAGTAGAAAGCACCCAGAGTCTTCAGGAAAATCTTAGTCATCTCCTTCTCTTCCATGAGAGGAATCACTTGGGTGGCTACCTCACGCCATCTCTATGCATATTCTTTGAATGATTTCCTGTCCTTCTGGACCATAGCCCTGAGTTGATCACGGTCGGGCGCCATGTCCATGTTTCATTTGTATTGTCTGATAAATTCTTCTCCCAACTCGTTGAAAGTATGGATATTGACGTTGTCCAAACTCATATACCACTTCAACGCAGCACAAGTCAAACTACCCTGAAAAAAGTGAATCAACAGACGCTGATCATCAGTGTAGATAGACATTCTTCTTATATACATCACAAGATAAGCACGAGGACAAGTGTTTCCCTTGTGCATCTCGAATTCTGGGACTTTAAACTTCACAGGTATCTTGACATTCGGGACCAAGCATAAATCATTCACATTCTGCCCGAACAATTCCTTTCCCCTGAGGGCCTTAATCTCCCTCTGCATCTTTTCAAAATGATATTGAGAATCATTCATTCTATCATAGAGACCCAAGCCTTCACTTGGTGTAGGGAAAGGACGATACATATGATCATTAGCAAATGGGACCATATTCACCAAAGGAGGTGCAACAGGAGTAGCATGCACCACATGAGGTGCAGGAGTAACAGTAGTCTGAATAACTGGAGTAACTTGAGGACCAAGATTGAAACCTTTAGGCACAAATTTCTCTGGAATTCCCCCTGGATAACCCAGAGGCATGCGATTCTGAACAACAGTTGGAGTAGCAGACACAGGAACAGTCGGAGCTTTAGTAGTAACCCTTGTCTGTTGAGGTTGAACACTCAGTGGCTGATTCTGAGCAGCCACCAAAGATTCCATCATAGCAGTGAGATTGGCCATGCTGGCCTTCAGAGCAGAAACTTCCTCGCACAGCTCGTGATTCTCTTGTTCTAAGTTATCCATCTTCCTTCTGAAATTATCTCGGGTATTGTACTGGTGAGACAACTTGCTGAACAAAGTAAAGAAGCTTGGTAAGGCACCTGGATATGCATAATAAATGCAATAAATATGTGCAATATGATGCATGATATGCAATGCACATGATTTATTTTATTATTAATATTTCAAGGGACTTAAAGATTTATAGACACATTGCAAATATCAAAGTAATAACACATTTGAAATACTGCAATTTTTTTATTATAATAACTTCAAAATGGATTACATGTTTCAATAATCCGAAGTACATGATGAAAATAAAGTCTAAAACCCTAAGAAGTAAAACTGATGGAGATCACTCTATACGCTGGCCCTTTCCTGTAAGTCTGGCAATTTGAGCCTTCAAACTCTGGTTTTCTTCTGCATATCTGGTGGCGACTTCCTTCCAATCATTTGAATTAGGTAGTGAGCAACTAGCATCTGACTAAGGATTAGAGGAAAATAAATCACCTTGCCTCTCCATCATCTCTACAACCCGACTCTCAAGGATCTCAATCAAGTTGTCCTCCTTTAAGTCTGCTCTGTAAGAAATCTCTAAAGTGTGGCACTTATTCTTCCAAGCTTCCTTTTCTTGCTGTATCTTGACTAAAGCAAGCTATAGCTCTTCCAAATCATCCAATAAGGGAGGAGTGGTCTTCACAAACAATTCAGGCATAGGTGCCTCCCGGGAATATAGCATCTTCAACTGAATAGCTCTCGTTTGGACCCACTGAAGATAAGGCTCCAAAGAAACAGCCCCCATAGGTCTGAAGTATTTCCTACTCTTCCTATGAATGTGATGCCAGGCCTTTGCAATCTGCTCCCTAGCTTCCTTATGGTCTTCTCCCTCCTTCATGAAGAAACTACTCAAATGAATACTATTTGGTTTATCCCTCATTGGATAACCAAACTGTCATCGTGCAAGAACATGGTTGTAGTTAATTCCTCCCTTTGTACCAAGAAGAGGTACATTGGGGAAACTATCACAACTGTCAACAATCTCTACATAATGGTAAGCCCGGTGATACCAAATAATATCTGAGTGAGTAAGTGCCATGATATTAGGAGCCCAACGGGGTTCCTTCCTCACATCCCATAAAGCATCAGACTGAGGCACATGAGAAGTAAAACACCGATACAACAGAGGCGTGCAACAGATAATCATCCCCCCATGATAAGAATTCTGAAGATGAATAGAGTAATAAGCATCACCCAACAATGTAGGAACTGGGTTTCCAATCATGAAGATCCTGATAGCATTAATGTCAACAAACTTGTCCACATTAGGAAATAAAAACAACCCGTAAGCTAGTAGAGCAAAGATGGCCTCAAAAGCGACTGTACTCTTCATCCTGGCAAAGTAACGAGCTTTCTCCAATAAGAACTGAGCTGGTAGTCCTCTAATCCCTCCTTTAGTAGTCATATGGGCTTCAACCTCAGACTTCCCTAGATGGATCAAAGCAGCAATCTCGTGTGGTTTTGGCTCACCCTTCAAACCAGTATAAGGAACACGACCGGTAATAGGTAAATCCAACTAATAAAAATACTCCTCTAGTGTAGGAATCAACTGATAGTCAGGGAAAGTAAAGAAATGATGCATCAGATCATAGAACTGGACCAAGGTCGAGAGAATACCCTCCTTCATCCTAAGCTTCATGAGAGAAATGATGGATCCATACTTCTTCCGAAAATCTGCAGACCACTCAATCTCGGGAATTAGACTGATCAACTCATCTATCTTGTGATCTTTGAAACTATATTTTCCAGTATTTCTTTTTCCAAAATCCATGGTCAAAAGGCACCTGAGATATTCGCAAATGGTCAACTTTTAAGTCCCTTGAAATAAAATTTCTTCAAAAGATGCTTATAAGTGCATGTATGCATGATGCAACAGTCACACACAAGATCACAAACATAGGGTTCATAGGTTCAACGTCACGAGCATGAGTTCGAAGGTACAACCTATAAGGTATTGGTCTAAAGGTTATCACCTACAGAACAAGGTTCTAGAGGTTCCCAGAGTCTACATCCTTCCTTCGGATATTACCAACTTCCCGATTAACTCGATAATTAGTAATATTCTCAAGAAAAACTCGTCTGAGCGTAGTATCGCGTGACAAATATTTCCGGATTACTCTGTCATAGCTTCCGTACTACACCTAAAAGGCCAAGATGGGTTAGGTATTATACAGTCCTCAGCTTCAGTAGGCTCCCAGGTCGAAAGTAGTACGTATTCCCGATTACTCGGTAAACGACACTACAGTCAAAGGGGCCTCCACTGAGTGGGGGATATCATGTGTCATTTTTTGGGATTACTCCCTCAAAGTCAACATGACTATACCGCTCATCCTATCTTAATGTTTTCCTAAGTTCTGGTATAGGACTTATAAGTAATCACCAAGCACCCTGAAAACCAGGAAAATCCAAGCAAGCATATATACACCATATACAATATAAACAACAATAGCACTTATACAAATATAAACAAAGATAGGCTCAACCCACTTAGGGATGGACCAGCAAGAGGTCAATTTGTCCCCAGTGAAGTCGCCTTTTTTTTCTGTAGCGGTAGAAATGTTTAAGACTAAGCCATTGGATTGACTAGACTTATACAGATCAAAATAATAATCGCCATCGCGCTTTTTTTGTTTCCAAAGGAATGGGAAAAGAGCGAGTAACCCAAAAAGAGGGGGGAATATTCAAGGTAAGGGGGTTGGTTATGCAAAGGGAAGGTATTAGCACCATAAACATCTACGGTACTCCGTAGGAACCTCTTTGTAAAATCTGTATATTTTGGCTATAAAAGTTTGTATGTAAAATAGATGGTGGAGGTGAGAAAAGAAATATATTTTTTATTATTTTTCACCCGCCGCGGTTGCGAACCTTTAGTGCCTACGTACCACCTTCCGTGCAATAGGGGATCAGGGTACACGTAGTTCCTTTTTAAAAAAAAATTTAAAAGACAAGTGTGTTAGTTAATTTTATGAGATAAGACATCATCGTCATTGTCCCTGTGAAAAACATACTTACTACCCACAATCATGAGAAAGGAGAATTTGCATCATCTCAAAGTGGAGGATATGGCTTGGATTTTAAAATCAACAATGCTTCACTCAACACCCAAGTGGAAAATATCTCTCTTCACTACATATTTTAGAAGTATAGTTATTTGCATCACTACAAGGATTGACAAGAGTCTAATCCTTTGAGAAAGGTTTTAAAGTAAAAAGCCAAAGTGGCAAAATGATTTGAAATGAGATTGATTGACTTTTAGTCTTCTCACAAAAAAGAGTATGTAAAAGTATTATTAAGTTGATTGAAGTTTATTTATGAAAAATGTTTTGAAAATACATGGACATAAGTCAAGTTTATTATGAAAATGGTTCAACTTTCAAAACAAGAAGAGTTTTCAAAAAGAGGAAGGATATTTTTGAAATTGAAGAAGATGGGAGGAGATGAAGGGACTATCCTAAAGCATAAGGTAAAAGCTAAGGAGAAGAATCCTCTAACCAACAAGAAGTCAATACTTGACATTATGAGTCATGATAGAATTCCCATTCCTTGGATTGAAACCATGCAAGCAAAGATACTAGACCTCTTGAGAAGACCAAACTTCAAGTGTATTAATTCTTCACAAAAATTGGGCAGAGTAACGACTGTATATGGGTGAATTCCATATTACAAATAAAGTATGTAATCACAATAACCTACACATAAAACAAACAAACAACCCAATGTCTTGGGTAAACCCCAAGAACTCCATACAAAATATCAATTAAGGTAACAAGGTCTCCAACATAGGCCAAGGTCTCCAATCCTAAGTCCAAGAAGTCCAATCACTCCATATTGCCAAGGATAGTAACCAAATAGTACAAGTATCATTAATATTTTTTTTATGGTTCATGTTGATTATTAAGTATCTTTAAAAGAAAAGAAAAAGCTCAAGTGAGCAAAATAAAAATGACATAAAAGTAAATGCTCAAGTGACCAAAATAAATAGGGCATAACAATAAATGCTCAAGTGAGCAAAGATGAAAATAGCATGAAATGGAAATGCTAAAGTAAATGGTACATAAAGTAAAGAGCATAAAATAAAAGCATAAAATAATATCAATTGTTAGAAATTAGTGGTTTGTTGGATGACCATCTTGAAACTTGCATTTGAAACTCATTAGAGGATTGGTAGAACCAAATCCTCCACACAACAAGTTGCATTTGCTTTTTGTCAAGTATATAATCCATTTTAGAATTCTCAAGGCAACATTTAATGATCAACGATGTTTAAGTGATCCTCGTTGACCAAAATTGATGAAGATCCATTAGAGGATTGGTAGAACCAAAGCCTCTACACAATGAATCTTAAGGTTATTGGATCAAAGAGATCAAATTAACATACTTGGGCTTGCAAACATTGGTTTGGGCCACGAATGATCATTTATTCGAATCAGGACAAAAATTAGCGCTATGTTAAGCAATCGTAAGTGGACTTATGTAGAAATCACACCTATTTTAAGGTTGGTCAATAGCAATCTATGTACTTCATGTTTGGATAAATGATATAGAGATCATCATCCCTTAACATGTAGCACAATTAAAAAAGAAAGGGATAAGATGAAGAGGGAGGGGAATGATAAGCTAACTTGAATCACTACCTCAAATTTCTTTCATCTATAAATTCAATCACTCATCTAGATGGATTAATGCACTAAACATATCATTAATTCAAAGTACCAAAAATAAATTAAATAATTCACTCTTTGGAAGATTTAAATTGATGAACATTTATCCAACATCATCTACATCACAAAGCCATTGAATTTAAAGAGTCATTGGACATTTGAAATTGCAATCCAAACCAACAATCAAAAGGAGTGAGTAGAAAAACATTTATGGATCAAGACAACCCCAAAACAAGGCAAAAAATGCATTCTGTTTCTGTGCAAATTGATTGCACTATAGTGCAAATCGATTTACACATTGCAATTTTCAAAAATCTGCGTGAAATTCACTTAGTGCAATTGATTACACTGTCACATCAATCGATTGCACGCTGTTACAGACAACAAAATAACATTTTAAAAGGCCAAATTCTTGTTCAAACTTTCCATCAAATACCTTATGATCATGGATCCAATTGAGCACGAAAATTCCATAAAATTATGAGAAAATAGCACCATTGGAATCACAAAATAATGCTCAATGAATCAAACCCAAAGATCAACAAGAGATTACATTGTGAAAGATGAATTGTCCAACTTACCAAAGATAGATCTAGAGAATTATCAAAACAACTTCAAGAATTTGCTTCAATTTAACCACAAGAATCAATTGCCCAAGCTTGGATGTATAGAATTGATGAAGAAAAAGTGTTTGGATGAAGGTTTAGCTCAAAGATTAGTAAGCTTCAATGAAAAGCTTACTAACTATTTTTTTTTAAATGGAGCTTTGAGTGAATTTGGTAGATGGAGAGAATTGAGAGATTTTTTAGCAAGGTGGATTTGGCTATTAAAATCTTGAAATTTGAATGAAATGAGGGCTCTATTTATAGAGTTTAGGACTGAGATTAGTGGTAATTTGGTAATTGATTCTTGGAGCCAAAATTTGAATTAATGATAATTCTTTCAAAAATTAGAGACAAAATTTGAATTAATGAATATTTTGGCACCAAAATTTAGATTAATGATATATCTTTCAAAAAATGAGAAAAAATTGGATACAAAATTTGGGAAGCTTCAAATTGCTGATTTATTTTCAAATTTTCACTATGTGCAAACCGATTACACTATAGTGCAAATCGATTTGCAGAGTGTATTTTTTCAAAAATGGCGCAAAATGCACTTTGTGCAATCGATTGCACTCTAGGAGCAATCGATTGTACAGTGAAAAAAATGAAAATTTTTAATTCTTTTTCTTTACAAATAGAGATTTTAGGGAAATAATTTCGGAAAACCTTATTTGTCAGATGCTTCGACTCGGTACCTACAAAACACAAATATTCAAAGACAAAGACAAATATTTTTTGTATTTTGATTAGAAGTTAGTCAATAAGACATATACAAAATACACAACTAAGGTGCTTGGAGATTCCTCAAGAGAAAACTTAAAGATAGGAGATAGAAAAAGAAGAAGAACCAACCCTAATGTGATCTTGTTATGATCGAGTTGATATGATATGATAGAGCATCTTCCAAGCTTACTACTTCAATACAGAAGTAAATCATCAGAAGTTAAGGTCATAAGAAACTTAGCCACGAAGAATATAGTACAGTCAATACGTTTAAAATTCCACTACATGCTTACCTATTGTACCATGTTGTCTCCCACGAATAAATGCTACTGTTACTGTAGCTGGCTAGTGAAAGCGAAGTATTCCTACTACCAACAGTCTTATTCTCGATGTCTATATAAAGGAACCTCGTCATCATTTGAAGATTGATGAACTATCAACTATTATCAAGCTCGAATCAAGTTGATGAAATATTGTGATACATCAAGAGAAAAGAAGAATCACTATTCAGTTACATCTATAAATATTATTCTATAGAAATATCAAGAACACAAGAGTTGTTGCTCGTTATTGTGTTAAGATAATAGGGATTAAACATAAAGATTTGTTGCTCATTATTTTTGTTTTATCTTAGAGTTCTCAATACAGAGAGTTGTTTCTCATTATTTGTATTAGAGACTTTGTTCTTCATTGTTGTGTTAATATGCTTTTTAGAAGCAAACATTATAAACACAGATGATCGTAATTCTGTTTAGAATTGATTATTGCCTCGTGCGACTAGGTTGTTTAGTCAGAGACTTGAGGGGGATAATGTGTCAGTTTGGACTCTTAAACGGTTGTGGTTAGTCACCGAAGGGTGCCCCTTGCATTTGTAATCTTTTGAGATTAGTGGATTAAGTCTTTGTTGAAGGAAAAATCACATTGGTGGATGGACAAGAGTAGCCTTGTTGAAGGTGAACTTGTATAAACCAAAATAATCATTTTATTCTTTCATTAACTTTATTATCTCTAGTTACTTTGTGAATTATTTTTAAAGAAATTGTTTATTAGAAAACCCAATTCAAACCCCCCTTTCTTATCTTTTTCTCACCCTTCAAAAAGGTCCATGAGTTGCTTTCCCCATGTGTTTGAAGTTGGCAGATTGAATTTGAATTTTTACTTGCAGTCAGAAATACATTTGCTTAATATGCCCTTTGATCACCAAATTGATGCATTTGTTTCAATTAAACATGATTAATAAAGTTGCCTGAACTAGTTTAAGCATCAAAACACATGATTTGCTTGAGTTTTTATGAGCTGCAGGTCACACTTTTACATGATACCATGTTGGCACGATTTCACTCAAAACCTCATCATCTCACACGCTTAAGCACTCCATTTACTTCCCTATAAATATAGCAACTTATTCCACTCATAAATCATGATTTTAAGAGCCAATTTCACCCTGATGAGATCTCGTACGAACTATTAGCTTGTAACTTTCGCTTTCATACCAACACCCTCTCACTAGCCAAATCAAGCATCTCTAAAGCATCCTTGAACTTTAGTGAAGCTTCTCAGATCAAGAGCAAGAAGAATCGTTCCCTAATTCACTTCAACCAAGTCAAGTTTCAGAGCTTCGAAACTGAACTTCAACAGGTAGAATTCTTCACCATTTTTCTTTAAAGTTCTCACCATCATGTAGTCCTTTCATCTCTGAAGCTTAGGCTTCTCGTACTTTTGATTTTCGTGGTGAATTGAGCATTTTATTTTGATTCAAAGTTTTTTGATCCTCTGGTTTTCTTCAAATAACACCTTCGTTTTTGAGTTTTAATTCAAGTGTGTTATATAGTTGTAATGGTGATGAAGAGATGATAGCAATACTTTGGGACAAAAAAAGGTTTATACGTGCTTGGGGCATGGTTAATAAGATTGATAGCGAGACTTTGGGACAGAAAAACGCCATCCATATGGAGCCCTACCTCAGAAGGGTGCGACCTCGTGCTCAAAATCTTATAATTCCATATCCCGCTGTCCTACTAGTAATTGTGGAGCTTATTGCTGAAGGAGATATTCCTCATATTGTTCTTCATCCAGATATGCCTATTGACCTTGAAGAGTTACAGAAGTCGTGGATTCAACTGAAAGAAGAAAGGGACAACTTTGAGACTTAGTTCTATGCTAGTGAGAAGAAAGTATTGGAGCTGACCAAACGCCTTCACGAAGAGCAGAGTCTTAATACATATGTCAACACAAAGAGGAAGCGCCCATGGGAGACTTGAGTCATAATTTATTCATTTGTAACCCTTTTTTTGTTTTCATTGTAAGCCTAAAAGGTGTTTATAATCTGAACTTACTAACAAGAATCTTTGTTGTTGTTTCCTTTTTATTAAGAAATTTAAATCCCACGAGGTTCCTGAAAATATTGCATATGCATCTACATACCATACATATCATTACATAACAGGTTTCCAAGACATGTTTTCTCATCTTATTGTTGTTTATTTCAGCATTAAATGGCTCTTGAATAGACAGTCAAAGATCTCCAGGTTTAAAATGCTCAGTTCCAAGAGATGTTCCTAAGCTTATCCAAGGAGCAAGAAGAACTGAAGGCGCTCGTCGCCAAAGAGAAGAAGAAGAAGACAAAGAAACCAATCAGTATGCTTAACATGGGGAAGAGGTTCAGAGGTCCATTCAAGCAAGCTCAAGATCTTGGTATCCCATCAGAAGAAGATGACAACCATGATGAAGATGGTAAAAGTGTTAAAAATAAAAGAAACAACTTTGGTTCTGATAAGTTTCCTGATGAAGAGGAAGAGGATTATTTGGATGAACAATATCCCCCTGCTAACAAGAAGTATAAACTATTAAAAGAGCGTTTGAAAGCTATGGAGATCTAGATGGTTCCTGGCTTGAACTTTGAATAATTGTGTTTAGTCTTAGGATTCCTCATTCCTCCTAAGTTAAAAACTCCTACCTTTTCCAAGTATGATGCCATTTCTATCCCAAAGCTTCATTTGAGATCATATGTTTGAAAAATTCAACCACACACTATTTACAAGAAATTATGGTTGCATTTATTTCAAGAGAGTCTGTCTGGAACACAACTAGAATGGTATAATCAACTTGAGGCTACTAATATCCATACCACATAAGATTTTGTTGCAGCTTTCTATAAATATTATCAATACAATTCTGATTTGGCACCAACCCGTATGCAACTATAGAGTATGTTCATGGTTTCTAAAGAAGGCTTTAAAGAGTACGCACAGAAATGGAGAGATCTTACAGGCTGAGTTCAACCTCCTTTGACTGATAGGGAATTGGTTGACATGTTCATGAGCACAATAACAGGTCCTTTCTATAATCACCTACTTGGAAGTTCTTCATTTATTTTAATGAACTGATATTAACAGGAGAACATGTTGAGAATGGAATCAGAAGCGGTAAAATTCAGGAGGCTACGTCTTCGAATACTGTGAAGAAGTCTTATAATGGTAAGAAAGAATCCAATTTTGTGTACGACCAAAAAGGTCATAATAAGAGTGACCGCAACCAATCTATGGTGGCAATGTTGATCTCCAATCCTGCGCCAGTACAACAACAACAGAGTAATCAGTGTAGGTAAGATGCACCTAGGAGACAGTTCACAAGAATCAACATACCTTTGTCTCAAGCATTGCATCACATGTTCAAGGAAAATCTTACTACATTGAAGGATCCTCCTTAGAATCCTAATGCAAGGTGTGCATATCACTCCAATAGTCTTAGACATTACACTAACAACTGTTGGGATCTGAAGAATAAGATTCAAGACATGATTGACTCTAAGGAGATTGAATTTGATCCTCCTGAGACTTCTAATGTGATTACTGCACTTATGCCTAATCACGACAAGGGAATTAATGTTATTTATAATGTTTCTTATTTTTCTGCTGTGAATGACTTGACTACTACTCTGATGATTGTTAAGAAGAAGCTGTTGCAAGCCGGTTTATTTCTGATTTGCATTGAAAGGTACTACTACTATCCCAATCCAATGGTTGTGCACTGCTGAAAGAAGGTGTTTAGTGTTTGATGGATAACCGTGTAATTCTATTTGAGAATACTCCTTCTGTGGAGAGTATGTATCAAGACCTAAAGCTTGAAGACATATCTTTAATTTTTTATACTCCAGTAAGGATAACTTCTAAGGGTCTTGTGAAGATTAATGTCGAAGCTAGGGTTGCTCCTCTGATCATTATCGCCCCTAGGTCAATTCCATATTCCTCTGACAATGCTATCCCTTGGAATTATGGAGTTGATGTCTACTGCCATGGCGTCCAACAAGAACCATTGGCTGTCGAAGATAAAAATACTGAAATTACTGATCCCAATTTTGGCAATATTGCTGGGACCAGTAAAGTTACCAGAAGTGGAAGGGTTTTCTCTCCATAGATCTCTCCAAAAGCTGTTACTACACCAGTTCGTATCACTACCACTGAATCAACTATTGAAACTCGAGACAAAGAACATATGACTGAGCCTACCTAGACTGAGGCACCGAAAGAGGTTACTGTTGAAGATACCTCCAAGCAAGAGTTGGAAGAAGTACTAAAAATTATTCAACAGAGGGACTATAAGATCATGGAACAGTTGGGGCAGACCCCCTCTAAAATATCTATGATATCTCTGTTGTTGTGCTCTGAAGCCTATGCTCGGGCTCTGGTAAAGTTCCTGAAATCTGCTCATGAACTACGGGAAATCTCTGTTGATCAGTTTGAAAATTATGTTGCTACCCTTACAACCGATAATGGGCTAGGCTTTTCTGATGTTGACTTAACCCTCGCATGAAGGAACCATAATAAGGCCATGTGTGTCTCTATTGAGTGTAGGGGAACTACCTTATCCCATGTATTAGTGGACACAAGTTCCTCACTAAATGTATTGCCAAAAGCTTATTTAGACAAACTTGACTGTGAATGGATTGTGCTAAAACCCAGTGACATTGTGGTAAGAGCTTGTGATGGTTCAAAGAGAATGGTGCATGGAGAGGTTGATCTTCCAATCAAAGTTGGTTCCCAGGTCTTCGACTCTACTTTCTATGTGATGGATATTCGTCCAGCCTATTCATGTTTGCTTGGACGCCCTTGGATTCATGGGGCAGGAGCTGTTACTTCTACTTTACAGCAAAAGTTGGAGTATCCCGTAAAAGGAAATTTTTTTACAGTTTGCAGCAAAGAAGAATACATGGTGAGCCATTTGAATTCCTTCAAGTATGTTGAGATGGATGGTGAATTCTTCGAGACTCCTTGTCAGACCTTTGAAGTTATTCTTCAGACAACCCATGTTGACAAAGATACTCCTAATGTTCCTAAGGTTACCAGGATTCCACCAAGAATGGGTTCTCTGAAAGACGATAAGGTTGTGGTAGAAGAAGGTGGTTGCATTGTTTTGGGTCAGCTTCCCAAAATCCCTTACAAGTCCGATAAATTTGGTTAGGGTTTAACTTCAGAGGCTCAGAGGGTTGTTTTTCGTGCTCGTGCTAATTCTGGGAGACTGCCATTCCACATAAACAACAATGGAGTTCACAAAAATTAAGTCAATGTTGTGGTATACGCTGATAGCGATTGTGACATAGACAGTTAGATTTTCCCTACAACCGATAATGGACTCAACAATTGGAAGGATGAAGACTTTATACCAATCTACTTTAGTCAAGGGTAAATGTTATTTTCTGTTTTCTTGCTTTCAAGTTTTTGGTTATATAATTTAAACAATAACTTTAAACCCTGTGCCTTACTCGGGGCACAATGGTCCATTTGATAGGGTTGACATTTTTCATCTGCATATTTTAATTAATAAATAATTGGATGTTGCATTCAAATTTTGCGCTCTTTGTCTTTATTTTACTTTATTGCTTTCAAAATAGCTATGTGTTCTTACACATACCCAAACAACAAATTGCAGATCCATATCCACCCTGGATCCCATTGAAAACAATTCTGCTATTGTCAATTATGACTTTGAAAATCCGACCTACCAAGCCAAGGACGAAGGTGAGGAAGATTATGAAGTACCTGAAGAGCTTGATAGGCTGTTAATGCAGGAAGAAATATCCATACAATTGCATGAAGAGTCGGTTAAGTTTGTGAACTTGGGTACTAAAGAGGACAAGAAAGAAGTCAAGATAGGTGCCAACCTCGAAGACACTATCAAAAAGAGATTAATCCAGATGTTGCGTGACTATGTTGAGATCTTTGCATGGTCGTACGAAGACATACCAGGGCTTGATACTGACATTATGGTTCAACGTCTATCGATGAAGGAAGGTTGTCCTCCTATAAAATAGAAGGGTCATTGTATGTGTCCCGAGATGTCTGAAAAGATCAAAGTTGAGGTCATGAAGCAGTTCAATGCAGGTTTCTTAGTTGTTATGTACTATTCTTAGTGGGTTTCAAATTTAGTGCTAGTACCTAAGAAGGATGAGAAGGTGCGCATGTGTATATACTATAGGGATTTCAACAAGCCAAGCCCCAAAGATGACTTTCCGCTTCCACATATTGATGTTCTGGTTGACAACACTGCTCAACATAAAGTATTTTCCTTCATGGATGGTTTCTCTGGTTATAATAAAATCAAGATGGCACCTGAAGACATGGAAAAGACTAACTTCGTCACACAGTAGGGCACTTTCTCTTACAAAGTTATGCCTTTTTGTTTGAAGAACACTAATGCAACATATCAGCATGTTATTTCAGCTTTGTTCCATGACATAATCCATCACGAGATAGAGGTTTACGTCGATGAAATGGTAGCCAGGTCTCAGACTGAAGAAGAACATCTCGACCACATGCACAAGCTGTTTGAGAGGCTGAAGAAATACAAGTTGAAGTTGTACCCAAACAAGTGCACCTTTTGGATAAGATCTGGTAAACTCCTAGGTTTCGTCGTCAGTGGTAAAGGTATTGAAGTTGATCCTGCCAAGGTTAAAGCCATTCAAGAAATGCCAGTTTCCCGTACTGAGAAGGAAGTTAGAGGTTTCTTGGGAAGATTGAACTACATTGCCAGATTTATTTCTCATTTGACCGCTACTTGTGAGCCAATCTTCAAGTTACTAAAGAAAGATCAAGGAGTGAAGTGGAACGATAACTGTTAGATCGCTTTTGACAAAATCAAGGAGTACCTCCAGGAACCTCCAATTATAATACCACCAGTTGAAGGAAGACCCTTTATCATGTACTTAAAGGTGTTAGAGAACTCAAAGGGGTGTGTATTGGGGAAACATGACGAGTCTAGTCGAAAAGAGCATGCAATATACTACCTTAGCAAAAAGTTTACTGACTGTGAAACAAGATTCTCACTACTCGAGAAAACTTGTTGCGCTTTGGTATGGGTTGCTCGCCGACTAAGAAAATATATGTTGACTCGTACTACTTTGTTGATCTCTAAGATGGATCCTATAAAAATACATATTTGAGAAACCCTTTCTCTCTGGAATAATAGCAAGATAGAAAATGGTCTTGACAGAATATGACATTCAGTATACTACTTAGAAGGCAATCAAAGGAAGTGTACTGGCAGATCATTTGGCTCATTAAGCTGTAGATGACTATCAGTATATGAATTTTGAGTTCCCATATGAGAATATTATGCTAGTTACTGATTATGAAGAACCTGGACCGTATGAAGGACCTGAATTGGAATCCCGATGGACTATGGTTTTTGATAGAGCTTCCAGCGCATTTGGTAATGAAATTGGTGATGTGATTATCTGTCCTAGGGGTTTCCATACGCCATTCACTGTCAGGTTGTGTTTTGACTGTACCAACAACATGCCCGAGTACGAAGCATGTATCATGGGTGTGATACGGTGGGAGAACTGACTTGAGGTTTTGCGTTTGTGTTCGCAAATGTTTCGGTTTAGCAAGAGTCGCAACGGACTTTTTATTTTATCCAAAGAAAAGGTCAAAAAGCACAAGAAAGACCTTTGAGATGTTTTCTTGGGTTCGGGGGGTAGATTATTAAAAGGGAAGGTGCAAGCACCCTTTTCATCCATGGTTATCCATGGGCTCTTAGTTACTTGTTTAGATCACTTGCTTTTGCTTTTCAATTGTTTGAAATGGTGCTTTGTGTGTGTTTTTTTTTTTTGAAAATGTTTTGAAAAGAGGCCATCGTTGTGGCAACCTTTGTAATGATTCTTGTTTGAATATATACAAAGGTGTTTGTCTTTTGAAAAGATATTTCAATGTTTGAAAGTTTGTTTTTGGGAAATGTTTTAAAAATGTGTTGTGAAGTGTGTTTGAAAATAGCAAGGATGTTTTTGCAAATTTTGATCAAGTAACTAAGAGTTGTCTACCTTATTTACTCAAGAGTCTTTCCTACACATTTTTAACCCTTTTAACAGTGTTGTTTTACCATTGCATTTGGTAAACAACCTTGTATTTGGATGTTAAATGGGACAGGCACGGGTCATCGTATTGACCATGATAGCAATTGTGCTAAGTATCTTTAGCAAATTTTTGAGGGACTAGATAATTTTTGTATAGGCAACCAAGATAGCATCATCGAGGGACTATGATCTTTTTGTTTTGTTTTTTCTTTGCCAAGATACTCAACATGCATAATATGGCCATTTTAAAGGCAACAAGTGGATGAAACCCTAGGGGTGCATGTGTGCATTGTGTTGTCAATTTGCATGCTTTTATGTCTTGTATTAGGTCTAGCTATTTGCTTTGATTTTGGATATTGCATACAAACCCTAATCTCTAACATGGCATATTTGAAAGCTATAAATGCGTAAAATAAATCTACGATTATTACGATATTGATATGGGGAGGGGGATACAATTTTGAATGGGGAGTATTTGCAAGAAAATAAAACCCTAAGATTTACTATTACATCCAAATTGAACTCTATGCATCAAGTAATAAATAAACAATATTTAAACAAGTAATTTAAATATAAATATGCAAAATATTATAAATATGCAAAAAAAATGTTTTTTTGTGTTTATTTTTATGTATGTAAAAATAAAAATTTTAACGTATTAAAAAAGAAAATAAAAGGTTATTTTTGTTAAGGGTAAAAACCCTAATTTTTGGTTTAAGAATATGTATGAAAATTATAATATTTATTTATTTATGTACAATAAAATAAATAAAATATATATATTCAAGTGTCAAAAAATAAAATATATTAGAAAAAATATTATTTTTAATAAGGGTGGAAACCCTAGTTTTTGTTTTAAGATAATATATATTATATTATTTATTTTATGTGCAAGAAAATAAATATAAATATATACAATGATATTAAGAAATAAAATATGTGAAAAAATATTATTTTATATGTATAAATAATAAAAATAAAATATATAATATTTTTATAACATGTATAAGTTTTTATTAAAGAAAATAAAAGTATATACTATTTAATAATTATTTTTATGTCTAAAAAATAATAAAAAATAATAAAATAAAATGTAAAAATTTATGAAAATGTTTTTGATATTTTTTTATGTTTAGAAAATATAAAATAAATCAGAAATGAAAAATAAATACAAAAATACAAAAATGTAATGAAATGGGCCAGGGGGTGCAATCAGCAAAGAGGTGGGGGTGCCAAAAACAGAAACAAGCCAGCCCAACCCATTTCCACTTCATCTTCAACCTTTGAAAAAAAAACGCGCGTCCTGATGTACAACTCGTATCTCCTGCATTTGTGCTTAAAAACGAAAACTTGCAACATGAAAGTTATAAGCATGATCATACGATTCTAACCATATAAAAACTTAATCTAACTCTCAAAGACCAGAGAGAATTTCTCTGGCCTTAATTTCTAACATAACTTTTTCAGAATGTTCATCAATCAAATTCCCTTAGCACACTTAACTTAAATGAAATCTGTGCATACGTACAACTTAAAGGCTATGAGTACTACATTTTTTATTCACAAACATAAGCCTAATGATTCCTAAATAGAGAGATAGGAAGTTGGAAAATACCTGTTTCAGTTGAACTCGTGTATGTCAATGTGGAGCTTTTCAGTGAGACCTGAGGTGCTTGGGAGCTTGCCTGAACTTCCTCTGACCTTCACCAATGTTTAGTTTGCTTTGGACTTGCTTGAACAAGCTTGTAGAAGTCAACCTGCACAAGCTGAAAACAGAAATGGTGAAACTTGCAAATGGAGTTACAGTCAAGGGCCAGTGGTTGGGATAGCTCAGGTGGGTTATATGTAAGGTATTGAAATTGGTTTGGGACAAAATGCACGAGTGGTTTGTGAGATGGAAGTCAAACTGCAGATAATGCTCTGTTTTGCAAGAGGAATGTGTTTTTGATGTTCAAGAGTGTTTTAGGGATGGATGGCTCGTGTTTCTGGCTCAAGGCAATGTGCAAAACTTGTTTCAAATGCTTGCAAGAGTTGGTTATCAAATACTCAAGTTGTGTAGACTTTTGCACATTTCTTGGTTATGAAGCAAAAGGTGGGAAGTGACAAAGAGCAGGACTGTACAGGCTAGCTCTAATCCTGCATACATTTTGTGAGCTTGGCCCCAAGTTTGTGGATTTGGTTTTCTGTCCAAGATTTGGTTCAAGGCTCAAGAGATGCAATTTGACATAAAGCAAGTTTTGATAAAAATGGCAATGTTGCCTTTTTGCTATTTTTGGATTAATCTCTTGTGTAATCCTATAATGATCAGAACAAAGCTTCAATCCATTGGTTTTGCATTTAATTCTTGAGTGTGGAAGGGTTTAGGGACCTGTAATCAAGTACAAACAATGCTGGATGGAAATTGCAACTTGTGTCAACATGAAGCATGCCATGGATCAAAGTGAGTTTTTGCCAAATTCAAACCTTCGATTATCCCTAACCATAAATGATTTTGGAGAGTTCTTAGACATTTTGGAAATCTTGTAAAATTCTCTACAATCCATATTTGAAATTCATTTTGAGATTCCAAGTGGAACTAGGTGAAAAATTGCCATGAAGATAGGTCAAAATCTTGCCTAAACTAGGGCAAAATTTCACTAAGTTAAAAGTTTCATGGACCCTTGTTCCAAAAATCATAACTTGAGATCCAAGATTCTTTTAATAAAACTTTGTGAATCAAAGTTGTATATTTTTTGGAGGACTACAACTTTCATGTTTGAATTTTTGTTTGAATCCAATTGCATCATGGTGAAAAATATAGGCAAAGTTGGGAAAAAATAAGAAAATTTCATAATTTAGAAAAATTCTAAGTTATGAAAATTTTCAATCTTAAACCCTAATTTGCAAAATTAGGTTTCTTGATGAACAAGTTTCATTTTTTGACACATCTTGATGAAAAATGACCCTTGGCACTTGATTTTGACCAAAAATTCAAAGTTTGACTTTTCAGTGTACAATTGATTTTTGATCAGTTGACTGGAAAATTCATTTGTTAATCCAATGCAATTGAGATATTTTGAACCTTGTGAATAGGTCAATATGATGTCATTGAGTCCTTGAATCCATGCTTGAACCTAATTTGCAATTGGCTAGGTGAAAAGTCAGAAATTGCCCTTCTGCAGTTAAAACCCTAAAAATGACCATTTTGCCCTTTTGATGATCTGATCAAATTTCTTGAGGAGTTGTGGTCCAAACTTGATCAAATGGTTCATATGAGCTTATAATGTTGATATGGATCAAAATTTATGAGGTTTGACTGTAAATTGGCCACAATTGACTTTTTCCCCAATATAGCTGATTTTTAGGTCAACTGTCCAATTGACTGGGCAAAAATTTGATTCAAGGCTTGAAACTTGGTATGAGGAATCTTATAAGTCCAACATCAAGCATGAAAGTCACATTGATCATTAGAAGTCCAAAATTCCTTGTGCAAACCAAAACCCTAATTTAGGTCAATAGTGGAAGGAGATGTCTTGAGCAGAGCAAACCCTAGCTTGGTCTTGAGTTCAAAGAGTCTTTATAAGGGGAAATCTTGCTAAAATGAGAGTGAAAATTTTGGGTTACAACAGCTGCCCCTGTTCAATCTTCTTGAACCTGAAGAGTTAGATTGGCGAGTTTGTCTTTCGTGACTCGAAGGTAAAAGAGGATTGGACATTAGAGTGCCCGTAAATTTGCGCTCGTTAGAGTATAGTTGAGGGAATGGGATTATAGATGCCATTTGGAAGATGTGACAGAATCTTGTCGGAGATGGGCTTAAAGATGCCATCCAAGAAAATTGATCGCATAAGAGATTCCTTTGCGAGGGCCCGTACACCTGTTGTTAAGGAGGACTACGCTGGGGAATGCTGGTCTCTGTCGTGGTAGAAATAGAACTTCAGCCGTCTGTTATTCTACTGGGGAGTTATCTCTTGGTTTAAGATGTGACAATGAACTGCTATCTGGTCAACATCCAGGCTTCATAATCTTGTATTTCTATCTGGTCAACATCCAGGCTTCACGATACTTTACTTCATATCTGGTCAACATCCAGGCCTTAAAAGGGAATCAATTGGTTATCCGGTCGCCTCCGGTTTTCCCTTTGATTTTGGGGCCTACTATTATCCAGTTGAATCCGGGCTTCAAAGTAATTGGCTGAGTAAACTGTTATTTGGTCAACGTCCAAGCTTCACAGTATACCTTACTGTTATCTGGTCAACATCCAGGCTTCACAGTCTTGTATTTCTATCTGGTCAACGTCCAGGCTTCATGATACTTTACTTCTTATCTGGTCAACATCCAGTCTTCATAAGGGAATCAAATGGTTATCTGATCGCCTCCGGTTTTCCCTTTGATTTTGGGGCCTACTAATATCCGGTTGAATCCAAGCTTCAAAGTAATTGGCCGAGTAAATTGTTATTTGGTCAATGTCCAAGCTTCACAGTATACCTTACTGTTATCTGGTCAACGTCCAAGTTTTACAATCTTGTATTGCTATCTGGTCAACACTCAGGCTTCACAATACCTTACTTCCTATCTGGTCAACGTCCAGTCTTCAGAAGAATTTGCAGGGGATTCAACTATTTTCCGGTCGATGTTCGGGCTTCAGTATAGTCAAGATAAAATCTGGTCGAATCCAGGTTTCATAATTGGAACAGGAATCTGCTCATTGATTTGAATAAGCAAACAGGAGAGCATCAGCATTTGAAGCATCTCTAAGTCGTTCTCTAAGCTTTGAATATCTGTTTTAAGTAGCTATTAATTTCTTCCTGAAAAGGGTAGAATGTTAGCTGAAACACAAAGTTATATTGCATGAAATATATGATGCAATATATGTGTTTTATCAATGTTCATGATTTATGAATGTGATGAATGCACATGTAAGCTGATTAGCTGTTTTGCTGAGGAAAATAAATCCTGGATAGCTGGAGATAATAAAATCTTTGACTGCTGTCATGGAAAATAAATCCTTGATCACTGATGGAGATTCGAGATCTATGACAACCTCTGTAGGGAGAAGCTAAAATGCTGGGGAGATCGGGAGTTTGGGTTGTATGCCAATCTACTGGGGACTTCAAGAATGAGAATCTCCGTTCTGTTGGGGGTATCAGGGGAAAACTTAATGGTTTTCGCTGGGGATTGGTAGCTCAAAGTTTCCTCTCTACTGAGGATCTTAATGACGTGTTGATTTGATCATGTATGGAAACTTTACTTCGTTGAGGAAGAAGGCTTTAAAATAATTCTCTGGGGAATTATCTGGTTTTAAAGCGACTCTCCAGGGGAAATTGGAGGAAACTGGATGGTCTCCAATGACGTTCAAAGGTTGAAGGTTTGACTCCGTTTGGGGAAGAAAGTTTCATCTTCACTTAGGATTCGTAGTTCAAAGTTTTGCTCCGCTGGGGATTAGGAGTTTGAAAACTCAACTCTGATGGGGATTTTTGAAACTTAACTCCGTCGGGGATATGTATTTCAAGATTTTAGTTTCGCTGAAGATTTGGATGATGTACTGCAGAGGATTTCTTCTGGAATAGCCTAAAGACGTTTTCCTATACTTTCAACCTATCAGTAATTATTCTTTCTTATTTATTTTTACTTGTAAGAAATGATTATATTCAAATGCATATGCTCATTTAATAAATCATTGGACGTTTTCAAATAAAACACAAGTGTAAAAAGGAAGAAAAGGCAAACAATTTTCTGCACTTTGAAGTATCTTTGTATTAACTTTGTGTAAGTATTTTGTACAAAGGAGACAGACATCCTAGTAAGAGAATGTTGTCATAAAATTGAGAAAAATTTATACAAAGAAAGATGGCTATGTGTAACAATTCCATGGGGTTCCCATTCTGCTATAGCCTTCGTAACTCTGAGTATCTTGTCCATTCGTTGCTTCGTCCGCATATGATTGGATTGATCGGAAGCTTGGAGCTTGTCCGTGAAAAGATTGTCCTTAAAGTGATCCGATGAGACATAGACATACGCTTTAATTCCCTAAATTTTTCCTGGATCGCCCTTTCGAGTTTTCGATCCACCGGGAAACCCTTTTTTCCCCAAGTCGCCCTTTCGGGTTTTCAACTTGCCGGGTGTACAGATTTTTTATTTATCCCTAATTTTTTCCTGAACCGCCCTGTCAGGTTTTCGATTCACCAGAATGCCCATTTTTTGCCCAAGTTGCCCTTTCGGGTTTTCAACTTGTCGAGTTGCTTATGCGTAGTATCTTTTGACTATGTCTGCATTCGCAGGGTGCGGCAGGTCGTCGTCGTCCATGGTGGTTAGAATCATAGCCCCACCAGAAAAGATGTTTTTGATCACAAATGGTCCTTCGTAAGTCGGAGTCTATTTTCCCCTGGGATCACTTTGCGGAAAGATGATCTTCTTGATTACAAGATCTCCGACTTGATACACTTGACATCTGACTTTCTTGTTGAAAGCCTTGATCATCCGTTTTTGATACGTCTGACCATGACAAACAGTAGTAAGTCGCTTCTCGTCAAACAAGTTAAGTTGATCAAGCCGGGTATGAATCCAGTCGTCTTCACTCAAACCAGCATCCTTCATGATTCTCAGGGAAGGAATTTGAACTTCCATAGGTAAAACAGCTTTCATGCCATATACCAAAGAAAAGGGGGTTTCCCTAGTTGAAGTACGCGCCGTGGTACGGTATCCGTGCAGAGCAAACGGTAACATCTCATGCCAGTCCTTGTAGGTGACTGTTATCTTTTGAATGATCTTCTAGATGTTTTTATTCGCAGCTTCGACAACACCGTTCATCTTTGGCCGATAGGGAGATGAATTGTGATGTTGAATCTTGAACTACTCGCACAGAGCGGTGATCATAGTGTTGTTCAGGTTTGTACCGTTGTCCATGATGATCCTGTCGGGGATACCATATCGGCATATGAGGTTCTACTTGATGAAGCGGGAAACCACATTCTTTGTAACAGAGGCGAAGGAAGCTGCTTCGATCCACTTGGTAAAATAATCAATGGCCACCAGGATGAAGCGGTGTCCATTGGATGCCGTAGGCTTGATCTCTCCAATCATGTCGATACCCCACATTGCGAATGGCCAAGGAGCTGTTAGGACATTGAGAGGAACTGGAAGAATATGTACCTTGTCTGCATAGATTTGGAATTTGTGACAAGTACGGGAATATTAATGACAATCAGCTTCCATGGTAGACCAGTAGTAGCCTGCCCTTAGAATCTTCTTAGCCATCGTATGTCCGCTCAAGTGGGTGCCAAATGTACCATTATGCAGTTCAGCCATGATCTGCTCAGCTTTAACCTTGTCCACACAACGAAGCAGAACGCAATCATGGTTGAGCTTGTATAGGATACCATTGCTCAGGAAGAACTTGGCAGAAAATCTCCTTAAGAACTTTTTGTCATTGACTGAAGCTCCTTCAGGGCATTCTCGAGTCTCGAGATACCTTTTGACTTCGTGAAACCAGGGTTGGTCCACTACTTCTTTAGTATTAATCTCGTGACAATGTGCAGGTTCATCCATCCGCTCAATGGTGATTTGGGGAGCCTCATTATCCCAGTTAAGTTTAAACATGGATGCCATTGTATCTAGAGCATCCGCTAGCTGATTTTCCTCTCGCGGGAAGTGCTCGAAGGTAATCTGCTCGAAATGAGGTAACAATGTCAGGTAATGTTCTTTGTAAGGGATGAGATTGGGATGTTTAGTGTCCCACTCTCCTTTGATCTGACTGATGACCAAAGCGGAGTCTCCAAACACAACCAAAGATTTGATTCCCAAGTCAATAGCAGCCTTGAGACCAAAGATGCAAGCTTCATACTCGTCCATATTATTGGTGCAGCTGAAGCAGAGTCTATCGATGAAAGGTGTATGGCAACCTTCTGGAGAGATAAGTATTGCGCCGATACCGTTGCCAAGTGCATTTGAAGAACTATCATAGTACAGGGTCCATCGGGATCCTTGTTCAGGTCCGTGATACGGTACGTTACCTTCAATGTTGTCCAATGGCATAATGTCTTTGTCGGGGAAGTCGAACATCATGGATTGGTAATCTTCGACAGCTTGATGAGCTAGATGGTCAGCTAGTACACTGCCCTTTATAGCTTTTTTGGTTGTGTACTGGATATCATACTCAGTCAAGATCATTTGCCATCTAGCGATTCTTCCAGATAAAGCAGGCTTTTTGAAGATGTACTTGATCAGATCCATTTTAGAAATCAGCAAAGTGGTATGTGTCAACATATACTGCCTTAGCCGGTGAGCCGCCCATACCAAAGCGCAACAAGTTTTCTCGAGAAGTGAGTAGCGAGTCTCACAGTCGGTAAACTTTTTGCTAAGGTAATAAATGGCATGCTCTTTTCGGCCAGACTCGTCATGTTGGCCCAGTACGCACCTCATTGAATTATCCAAAACAGTTAAATACATGATTAGCGGCCTTCCTTCGACGGGTAGCATCAAGATAGGAGGTTCTAGAAAATACTCCTTGATTTTATCAAAAGCAACTTGACAGTCATCATTCCATTCAACCACCTGATCTTTCTTCAATAGCTTGAAAATTGGTTCACAGGTAGATGTTAGGTGAGAAATGAACCTTGCAATGTAGTTTAGGCGTCCTAAGAAACCTCTGACCTCCTTTTTAGTGCGAGGGGCAGGCATTTCTTGTATGGCTTTGACTTTGGCAGGATCAACCTCAATGCCTTTGTTGTTGATGATGAATCCCAAGAGTTTACCGGACCTGACTCCGAAAGTGCACTTGCTAGGGTTCAGTCTGAGCTTATATTCCTTTAACCTGACAAACAGCTTTTGCAGATGGTCGAGGTGTTCTTCTTCTGTTTGTGAACGGGCTATCATGTCGTCTGCGTAGACTTCAATCTCATTATGTATCGTTTCATGAAACAAAGCTACCATGGCTCGCTGATAGGTTTCCCCGGCATTCTTCAGTCCGAATGGCATCACTTTATAGCAGAAGGTACCCCAATGCGTAACAAAAGTAGTCTTCTCCATGTCTTCGGGGGCCATTTTGATCTGGTTATACCCTGAAAATCCATCCATGAAAGAAAATACCTTATGCTGAGCTGTGTTGTCAACCAAGATGTCAATGTGCGGTAGTGGAAAATCATCTTTAGGCCTAGCCCTGTTTAAGTCTCTGTAATCCACGCACATTCTCACTTTGCCGTCCTTTTTAGGTACAGGCACAATGTTAACAACCCATTATGGATAGGAAGTAACAGCAAGAAACCCAGCATTGAACTGCTTCATCACTTCGGCTTTGATCTTTTCAGACATATCGGGCCTCATTCGGCGGACTTTCTGTTTAATTGGTGGACAGTCTTCTCTAGTAGGGAGACGGTGAACCACAATATATGTATCTAGTCCTGGCATGTCTTCATAGGACCAGGCGAAGATCTCAACATATTCATTCAACAGCTGAACTAAGCACTATTTGACATTTGGCTTTAGGTTGGCACCCACTTTAACCTCTTTTCTGTCCTCGGTAGCACCCAAGTTGATAGTCTCTAACAGCTCTTCATGGGGCATAATAGCCCTTTCTTCCTGTTGTAGAAGTCTAGCAAACTCTCCAGACACTTCACAGTCTTCATCACCTTCGTACTCAACATGATTGACCAGATCTTCAGAGTCACTGAAGGCCATAGCAGAATTATTACCCATAGAATCCGGAGTGGAAGGGTATCTGCATTTGTGAGTGTGGGTGTGTAAGGGATAGCCACCTTTAAACAAATAAAATTTAAAAAGAAAGAAAATGAACATAAAAGTTTATAGATGAAAATGTCCATGATTCATTAAAAATGGCATATGAAGATGAAAAAATCAAGCCCTTACAAATGGACTTATATGCCCCGGGTAAGCCACAAGGCAAAAAGAGTGTACAAATTGTTTAATAATTATTACAGACCAACATAAATGTTCGAAAGATAAGTTACTGATTTATGAAAGTAATGGGAACGGAGTCTTTCGCATCCCATTTGTTCAGTCCTCCATCAATAGTCGGGAAAATCCAATCTTCAAAATTGCTCTCATCTTCAACATCCTCCAAAGCATGAACTCCATGATGAGTGATCTTTAATCGTTTCCCTCCAACCCGGGAGCAGCGCACAGCCTTCTGACTAGCAGCAATGAAACCCAAGTCGAACTTATCTTCCTTGAAAGAAAAATCTGGTAGCTGACCCCATACTGTGCTTCCTGCTTCCTCGACCACAGCCTTCGCATCTTTAAGGGATGACATCCGGGACATAGGCTTGGTAATGATGGGTACAGACGTCATTGTCTTAGCTTCCGCAACTTCATGAGAAACCTCTTCAAAGTGTTGGAAAGGGGTTTCTATGAATTCACCATCTAACTCCACATAGCGGAAAGAATTAAGATGGCTTATCATATACTCCTCCTCGCCATGAACTGTTATGATTTTCCCCTAGACTGGGTATTTGAGCATTTAGTGTAGAGAAGAAGTGACTGCCCCAGCGTTGTGGATCCATGGTCTTCCCAACAAGCAAGAATATGAAGGACGGATGTTCATCACATAAAATGTAGAGTTGAAAATTTCCGTTCCCACCTTAATTGGGATGTCCACCTCCCCGTGGACCATCCTCTTAGAACCGTCAAAGGCTCTAACAATGATATTGCTGGGCTTTAGGGTCAAACCTTCATAGTCCAATATGTCCAATGCTTTCTTTGGCAGGACATTTAAAGACGACCCGATATCAACCAGAATGTGAGCAAGTGTGGTCCCTCTGCATTCCACCGAGACATACAGCGCGTCATTATGCTTTCTTCCCTTAGATGTTAAGTCAGCATCGGAGAAACCAAGACCGTTGTCGGCTGTAAGGCTAGCTACACACTCTTGAAACTGATCCGCAGAAGTTTCTTGAGGCACGTGGGCCGTCTTCAGGAATTTGATCAAGGCTTTGGCATGAGCCTCAGAACAGAGCAATAGGGCCAACATAGAGATTTTTAAAGGGGTTTTCCCCAATTGTTCTACGACATCATAGTATCTTTTCTTAATTATTTTTAAAATTTCCTCCATTTCCTTTTGAGTGGTCTTGGGGATTACCAAAGGCTGAGCCCTCGTCCTGACGGGCGCTTCTTGGATCCCCTTACCTTTATCAGCAGTAACAGCAGAGGGTACAACTTCAAGAGTTACAAATTATTCAATAACTGGACCTCGCACAGATATCTTGACTGGCACAAGAGTAACCTTAGGAGCATTTGAGGGTCCGAATATTGCTCTTGGAGGAGCAATCTCCGGAGAGAAAATTCTTCTGCTACAAGTGATATTACTCATCCCAGCGATATTTCCTATGTTAGGAGTTTCTTCATCGGAATCTTCTTCAACTGGTTCAACCTACTTAACACCGTGGTAGAAGATCTCTCCTCCATAATTCCACGGTATTGTCTTATTGGACTTGTATGTGATGGGCCCCGGCATAGTTATCTTCATAGGTACAAACTTTAGATCGGGTGTAATCTTAACAGGTCTTTTAGAGACCTTGGAAATACTGGCGGAAATGGTAATTATGGAAACATCATTGATAGGAATTGGAGTAACAGGAGTAACAGGAGTTTTCTCAAAGAGGATTTCTTGATTATCCATTAGGCGTTGGATGCCTAACTTCAATAACGGACAGTCGGATTGTAGGGACGAAAAATGGTAATAACCTTTTTCACAGCCTGGGGAAATCCCAGCTTCTCTGGCTCCCAGGTCGAAAATAATAATGTCTTCCCGATTACTCGGTAAACAAATATTACGTTCAAAAGGGCCTTCCACTGAGTGGGGGATCTCATGCCTCCTTCTTCGGGATTACTCCCTCAAAGTTAACATGACTATACTGCCCGTCCTATTCCTAAGTGTAACTTAGTCCGGGTATAGGACTTGTCCTTTGTAAATATTATCAACACCCTAATAATCATAATATATACATATAATCAAACAATCAAATAATGATAAAACAGATAAAACAAATTAGGCTTAAACCACTTAGGGATGGACCAGCAAGAGGTCAATCTTTCCCCAGCAGAGTCGCCAATTCTGTAGCGGTGAAAATCGGAGATCAAGCTATTAATTAACTTGACTCACAAAAAGCAAGAGTCGCCACCGCGCTTTATTATTTCCAAGGGAAAAGGGAAAAGAGCGAAATAAAACCCTAAAGTATGCAATGTAAAATAATATTTAAAAGTAATGAAAATACAATGCGTTTTTAAAAGAGATCGAGAGTTCGGGGGTTGGTTATACAATGGGAAGGTATTAGCACCCAATGCATCTGCGGTACTCCGCAGGAACCTTTTGAAATATCCGTTTTTTGGTTAAAATTGTTTGTTTGATAAAAATGGTTTGTTTGGCTAAAAAATGGGTATGGACGAGATTTTGAAGATGCGACGACCTAGTGTCGAAGTTTTGACTTAAAAGGTGTGAGTTTAAAAATTGAATCTTTTGGGCAAATTATCTTAGGTTTAACAAAATAGTAAACAAACAAAAGATGAATGAGGGTATTCGCACGATTGGATGAGATTTGTTTGATAACATGAAGTCAACAAAGTTAAAACATTTCCCTTGGATTAAATCGAGCGAGCGAAATGAAATAGACATCAAAATATAAGCAATCAAAATTCACAAGAAAATAAATATAACAAAACAGATTAATGACCTAAAGGCATCGAGAAATTAAAATGACAAAGATATTTAAATAAAATAAAAGAGAATGTAACTAATTATCTAAAGAAGTTATTTAAACTAAATTAAAAATTTAAGATTACTTACTAAAAATTCTAAACTAACTACAAATTTTAAGGTTGCAAAAATCGTTCTAAAATTACTAAATTAGATCTAAGCTAAATTAAAAATTTTAAAATTAGTAAATTAAATCTAAACTAAATAAAAATTCCAAGGTTGCTAATCTAAAACAAAAAAAAAAAATTCCAAAGTTACTAAACTAAATCTAAATCAAATAAAATTCTAAAAGAATATTAAACTAATTCTAAACAACTAAAATTCTAAACTTATTAAACTAATTCTAAATCAAATAAAAATTATAAACTCATTAAACTAATTCTAAATCAAATAAAGTTCTAAAGTCCCTAAACTAAAACTAACAACTAAAATTCTAAAGTTAACTTAAATAAAATCAAATAAAATCCCAAAGTCACTAAAATAAAACTAAAACAAAATAAAATTCTAAAGTTTACTAAGTCAAATCTAAATAAAATAAAATCCTAAAGTTACTAAAATAAAACTAAAATAAAATTCTAAAGTTTACTAAGTCAAATCTAAATAAAATAAAATCCTAAAGTTACTAAAATAAAACTAAAATAAAATTCTAAAGTTTAATAAGTCAAATCTAAATAAAATAAAATCCTAAAGTTACTAAAATAAAACTAAAATAAAATTCTAAAGTTTACTAAGTCAAATCTAAATAAAATAAGATCCTAAAGTTACTAAAATAAAACTAAAATAAAATTCTAAAGTTTACTAAGTCAAATCTAAATAAAATAAGATCCTAAAGTTACTAAAATAAAACTAAAATAAAATTCTAATATTACTAATTTAAATATAGGCTAGTTAATTATAAAAAAGGGTGTGAAACAGAAACATAGGATAGAAATAGTTAACTAGCGGATTGGGCCTAGTTTAGTGGGTCAAGGTCCCAAATAAAATTCTAATGAGAAGAAAAAAACTCTAGAAGTTCTAAAGAACAATGCATCCGTTCCACACTTGTTTCTCTCACCAATTCCAAATAATTAGTATTTAAACCATATCAAATACAGTTAACTAATTAAAAAAAAATTATTCCAAATCCTCTCTGTCTTAAATCACGCTTCATCTTCTACCAACATAGTCTCAATTCCTCTCACCATGCAACAACTCACTTCTCCGTTGCAATTTTGCGTTACAATTCAACAAAACTCTGGATCGTATTCAGTTAACCTCCTTCGTCTCTGCGCGATTTACCTCACTTCGCGGAGATCTCCGTCGCTCACCCCTCTCGAATCCGAGAAAATAATAACATACAATAAAGCTAATGAAAAACGTAAAGCAAGGCTTACCTACCCGAGAACTCCGGTGGCTCTTCGTTATGTTGAAGCTTCGAGAAATCCAGAAAAAAACTCAGGTATACGTTTCACTTTTGATTCTTGATTTGCTGTGATTCGAAAACCTCTTCCTCTTCTTTTCTTCTTCTACTTAATCATCTATTTTCTTTTTTTCTGTATACCCTGGGGGGTTCTTCTTCGATCTATTTCTCTTTATAAGCTCCTTCTTCTTCGTCTTTGTCATGTTGCTTGTGATTCCTTCTAAAAATTTCTTCTTCTTCAACTTCTAGTATGTTCAGTGTTGTTGATGTGAAAATGTTGTTGTGGTATACTTGCATTTGTTGTTGTTATTCATGTGATCCTTTGTCCTGATAAGCTTCCCTCCCAAACCCTTATATATTCGGATTATGCAAAAGCTTTCTGTTGAGTGCAATTGTTATTTTCTATTTTTCACTTGCAGGTAGATGAAGCAAGGTAGTTTGATGAGATATTTATGTGTTACTTGTGAGGCTTTACTGTGCAGGTTATGAGGAGTTAGCAGAAGAATTTGAGAAGTGGTTAGAGTTTTGGAACAAAAACAAAACTGGGCCAAAGGTATTTTTTGTATGAGACTTTGGTTTCATTTTTCTCTTCTACTGTGAATTGGAGTGGAAACATTTTTATGTGTTATATTAACACAAGTTGATGGTAGAAAGGTTTTTTTTTAGAGTACGAAGAGGTTTGAGATGCAGGGTTTTTTTTTAGAGATATTTTTTTTTGTCCTCGTTATTATGTTACAGGAGGTTTCTTATAAGCCGGTTAAAGTGACTTTGAAGCGAAATTTTTTGGTAACTTTAAACAAAAGTAGTATGCTCTATTCTAGCTTTCTATATGGAGCTTTTGTTTTGGCCATTTCGGTGCAATTGGGGTACAATTGGACAGCATAGCAGTGATTGGTTTTTGTTGTTTTGTGGGCTGCATTTTAATTGTTTTTGCAGATTTATAGTAGCTGGTTTTGGAGCTTTATGCTTGGATAGAGACAAGGCTTGGTGATTGTCTTATGGCTGCAAAATTATGGACAAGGAGATGTCACAATTTAATGGTTTGTGGCAGCAGTATAGCAGTAATCTTGTGGACATATTGTAGCATGAAGAGAATGGTCCCAAACTTGATTTCTTATTATGACAAAAACTATTGAAACACAATAATAATAATAATAATAATAATAATAATAATAATAATAATAATAAAAATAATAATAATAATAGTTAGTAATAATAAAAGGAAAAGAATTAAACTAAAATTTGCAAAGAACAATAATAAAAAAAGAGAAATTATAATTAATTTTAATTTTAACAATAACCCAACTTAAAAATTGAATTAAAATTAGAATCAAATCAAAACTAATATTGAAAGAAAGAAGCAAAAATTATAATAACTAAAAGAATAAAAAGGAAAAGATATTAACTATATATTTTATGATTTTTGAATTAAAGTGAAATGCTAAAATAAAATAATGATAACACATATTTTTTTGAGATTTTTTTACTAAATTAAATCTAAAAGATTATAATTTTGGCTTAAATGATACAAGAACAAAAATCTAAATGAAATCTAAAGAGACTATTTTTTGTGAATAAAAATGTAAATAAAATGAAGATGACATGAACTAAATATATTTTTTTAAAGGATTTTTTTCTAGGAAATAAGAATAAAAGAAGAGAAAGTGTAAAATGTATGGTCGGACAAAACATAGTCCAAAATTAAGAATCAAATTCCTGAAACGACTTCTAACGTTAACAATTTTTCGTGGCTTCTCAAAGCATAATTTTCCCTTGACTTGTAAAGAAAAGTTGTAGATGATGTCAAGGAAAATCATGTGCAAAAACAACCGCTCAAAAATATCAAAATTTGAAGAAGTTATGAAATTTTTAAAATCTAATTCGAGAACTGACAAAAATAGGTCGAATCGCCTGTGAACACTTGCTATGTAATGATGTAGATGGGAGGTGGTATCTTAGGTCAAAAATTTGGGTATGACAGCTGCCCCTATTTAAGTTTCTTCTATCTGGAGATATGAAGATTGGAATCTTCATTTCGACGAGATTGAAGGGACTTAAATATAGAATACATAATTTTTGGCCTTAAGATACAGCAATTATGTTTATGATATGATATGAATGTAATATTTTGAATTTAATGAGGAACGATGCTGCATGAGACAAACTACTGTTGGAGAAATCAAGCACATTATACAGTAATCCCACGGGAGAAGAGATTATAACTCCACTAGGGAACAGAGTCATAGACTTCAAATGAGAGACTCTTATTAGAGAATAACTTGAGGGAAGAAAAGAATGATTTACATCAGTACGGAGATTGGAGAAGGGAAATGATTGACATCAACACTGTGACGAGAGAAGGGAAATGATTGACATCAGCACTGAGATTGGAAAATGATTGGCATCGGTATTGAGACTAGAAATAAACATCTGTGCCTTCTGAGTTTTACCAAGAATGGTAACATATTCCTTCTTTAACCAAGATATAGCTTGAAAAGGATAAAATACAAGCTTCCCCACGGAACTTTTCCGAAGAGATGTCGTTTGCTGAGTAAACATTATTGTTGGGGATACACAAGCTGCTCAAATAAAGAGGCCGCCACTTGCTATCTTTCAAAGGTGTTAATAACGTACAAGTTGCTTATGAAGAGACCGCCGCTTGTTGTTTCTTTTCAAAATTACCAATAACACACAAGTTGCTCATGAAGAGACCGCCGCTTGTTGTTTTCTTTTCAAAATTACCAATAACACACAAGTTGCTCATGAAGAGACCGCCGCTTGCTGTTTCTCAAAGATATCAATAACATACAAGTTGCTCATGAAGAGACCGCCGCTTGCTGTTTTTTCAAAGGTAACAATAACACACAAGTTGCTCATGAAGAGACCGCCGCTTGCTGTTTCTCAAAGATATTAATAACATACAAGTTGCTCATGAAGAGACCACCGCTTGCTGTTTTTTCAAAGGTAACAATAACACACAAGTTTCTCATGAAGAGACCGCCGCTTGTTGTTTTCTTTTCAAAATTACCAATAACACACAAGTTGCTCATGAAGAGACCGCCGCTTGCTGTTTCTCAATGATATCAATAACATACAAGTTGCTCATGAAGAGACCGCCGCTTGCTGTTTTTTCAAAGGTAACAATAACACACAAGTTGCTCATGAAGAGACCGCCGCTTGCTGTTTCTCAAAGATATTAATAACATACAAGTTGCTCATGAAGAGACCACCGCTTGTTGTTTTTTCAAAGGTAACAATAACACACAAGTTGCTCATGAAGAGACCGCCACTTGCTGTTTTTTCAAAGGTAACAATAACACACAAGTTGCTCATGAAGAGACCGCCGCTTGCTGTTTTTTCAAAGGTAACAATAACACACAAGTTGCTCATGAAGAGACCGCCGCTTGCTGTTTTGTTGAAGATACTCATAAAATATCGTGAAGATATTGCTGGAGGTGAGAATCAATAATTTCATCGGGGATGGACAAACTGCTCATGAAGAGACCGCCATTTGTCATAACATAAAGAAATTCAGAAATAATCAAACTGCTCAAATAAGGAGTCAGTCGCTTGTTGTCACGTCGATATTCCAGAAGAAGGTTATGATAACACTACTAGGGAACAAAGTTCCTCTTCAATGGGGAACCATGAATAAATCCTTCCTGAGGAGACCACGTATTTAAATTGCAAAGTAAATGCACTCTTCATCTAGGTTTCACAGCCTAGAGATATCCACAGGGTACCATTCACAAGAGACAAAGCTCAATCCAGGAATAAACTAGAGAGAAAACAGTCAAACAAGACTCCACCCAATGAGGAAACAACTCAAATGGGGATTTATCCTATCCAGAGATGGAAAAGGAAAGCTAAAGCAAGATTCTTCCACGAGAGTTAACTCTGTGGGGAATTAGAAAGGAGGCGCACTTTCTGCTTAAGTTGACACTCTATTTGGAAAGATCAAATATGCTATTTGAATAGACATAACCAAGGTATACGAACTCAAAGATATCAACAAATACAAATGTGCGTGCATGATGCAAGTATGAACGAGTGAATGAATGTCATGTATATGCTGACAAAACAAATAGAGAAGATAGACAGAAGATGATAAGACATCCCAGCACAACCCGACACTCAGCTAATCTCAACAAGATGGTAACATTACTGGAGATAAAAACAAAAGCCATCATTGGAGCAAAGTCCTTTTACAAGGCTTAAGTATCTCTGGAAAGGAAGATATTTTCAGGTAGAAAACCCAAAGTCCAGTCTTCTATTGCAAACAATCCATTGAAAGGATAACAACACAAACAAAGTTTCAGCTGGAAAGAAGTCTTGCTTAGCCGGAGATACTGGGAACACCACCCTCTGATAATGTATGAAAAACATATCTTGACAAATCTGGATTACCCCTGGGATTAATTTTGGATGCCCCAAGTTTACTGCTGATAAGCTGCGTGATGCACGACGATTCTTGTGAATAGCTTCACCTCTAAAATGCCTCGAGCTATATGGTTGATGAGGAGAAATCGTCTCAAGAGGATTTTACAAAAGACCTGGCATTCACCATGCTCTGGTGTCTTCAAACTCTTAGAGAGATTCATCAAATCTCTACGTGATTGCCCCGGATTGACTGTAGTTGGCACAACAAAGTCTTCAAATTTTTCCCCAAAAGAGTAAACAAGTTGGGAAAGCATTAATTAGGAGAAGCAACATGTCCGTGCTTAAGGTCCTCAGGTGACATGCCCCTGCATATGATTTTTCTTGAAATGATCCGCCAATTACTCAACAGAGCTTCAGGCCTTAAGAATAGACTCATCACTGGTGCTTATATGTGAGTTTCCTTGATATCAAACAAATGTTTTGCAGTTAGAAAATTTTATTATGAGAATGAAAATTATAATGCAACAGTTATGTAAGTCTTGAAGATTTTGAAAAGATATCGCACAAATTTTGCGAGTTAGAGCATCATTTATTTTTGTATAGGAAAAACATATGATACCAACATAACTATTTAGAACATTCATGGGAGTCAGGAACACTATCTCATTGAAGTATGCTTTCAAAATAACCTTGCTTCAATTAGGACTTTTGAAGGTTGTAATGTGGCTTAGTTCACGGTTTTTAGAAAAAAGATTTTAAGGCTCAAAATATTTGGTGCCCACCCCCTTCATGATGTTCTCCAATCCTATGTTCAGTTAATTCAACATGAGTGTTCATCTCTCAAAAGGATTTTGTGACGGTTAAGGAAACGACGAGGCTTTCGGAGTAGAACCCACCCTTATGTCTTCGTGTTTGTAGTCACCAATTTGTTCTTTGCTGAGGACTTTTCTTTGTAGTCCTTTCTTTGCAATTTTTATTTTTCCTAATTTTTGCCTAAACTAATTTTTTTTGAATTGATAGTCCAGTGGGATGCCTTAATTTTTCCTAAGTCACACGTTTTCATGTTTTTTTTTTTGACTTAGCAGGCTTTTCTTTTTCTTGATTTTTGACTTTTTGAACAAAATGTGTGACATTAGCTTGTCTTTGCTTGTTGAGAGGATTGTGATTGCCTCGTTTCTTGATGAGTGAGGGATAACATTGTGGTTCCACATCCTCTAGATTCATTATACATGAAGGACAGCTCTCGTAGTTTCTCTTCAAAAAACATCTTCCTTATGAATTTTGAACACTCAGTCAGATTAACTAAAAATTACCCTGCCCCAGGTTAAAATTCAAGGTTTTTTCGTATAGAAAAGAAACTTCTGCTTCAAAGGCTCAAAAGGGGTTAGCAAGGGATTATCTTCCTTATATCTCCAGTGTTTAGGGATTTGAAACAATGCCTGTACATCATCAGCAAGATTTTATCCAAAAGCATGCAACCAGATATTTTGTGTTCTTTAGATCATCATCCTCCCTTCAATCTCTGCATAGGCAAGAGAATGGGCAACAAGCTGGTATCATAATGCCAAAAGAAATTTAAAATTTGAAAACAAATATGAGTGAAACGAATGAATTTCTTCAAGACAAACATACTCATTGTATTAAGATAATCATACAGATGCAAACAAGTTCTTACATGCAAATAATGTTTTGATAAACAAGAAAAATTGCAAAAAGCAGAAATAAGTTAATGATCGGGGAAGGCTTTCCATCTGGACTTGAATCACCGAAAACATCCTTCAAAACTCAAAGTGACCATCAATCGTGTTTACTCTTCGGCACGTGCTTGATTTGAACTTCAGAACCAACATCCTTGAATGACAATCAGTGAATACTTTTATCATCGCTTCCTCCTTCTTAGAAGGATTGACTTGGGCAACAACCAAAATTTCAACCAAAACAGTTGAGTGATCCATACCAGCTTTCAAATTAGTCACCTCTCTGCGGAGTTCAGAAATCTCTTGCTTGATATTCTCCATTATTCTCTTAGCGCGAGTGTTGTACTGGTGAGACCAAAGGAAAAATAAGACTCGGAAAAAGACCTTTGAAAGTGAAACAAAAAATGTAGAATGATGTATGATATGCAAAAGAGAGTTTTTATTTGATTTTCAAGGAACTCAAGATATTAAGTTGTAAACATCAAAGTATGAAGACAAAAGATGAATTTTAAATTGGCTCCAAACATTGATCAAGTTATCATCAAGATCAATCATCCATTTTGGTGGATTAGGGTTTTCGCCCTATCAACACCCAAGATCCATTGAGTTTGACGAAACTTGTGATGTTTACAAAGAAAGACCTCCAAATTCCTTCAAAGTCAAGTGAAAAGGGTTTTATGGATGCATGAATGCATGGCTATGCAACAACCACAAGCAAGGTCACAAATAAAGTCGAAAGGTTCAACGTCACGAGCATGGAGTCAAGGTAAGGAACACCCCTAAGGTATGTACTAACGGTTTAATCACACCTGTAGAACAAGGTTCTAAGAGTTCCCGGAGTCTACATTCCTCCTTCGGATATTACCAACGTCTTGATTACTCAATAATCAGCAATATTCTCAAGAGAAACTCATCCGAGCGTAGCATCGCGTAACAATTACTTCCGGATTACTCCGTTATAATCTCTGCGCTACACCTAAAAGGCCAAGATGGGTTAGGGTTCTATGGTTCCCAGCTTCTCTGGCTCCCAGGTCGAAAATAATAATGTCTTCCCGATTACTCGGTAAACAAATATTACGTTCAAAAGGGCCTTCCACTGAGTGGGGGATCTCATGCCTCCTTCTTCGGGATTACTCCCTCAAAGTTAACATGACTATACCGCCCGTCCTATTCCTAAGTGTAACTTAGTCCGGGTATAGGACTTGTCCTTTGTAAATATTATCAACACCCAAATAATTATAATATATACATATAATCAAACAATCAAATAATGATAAAACAGATAAAACAAATTAGGCTTAACCCACTTAGGGATGGACCAGCAAGAGGTCAATCTTTCTCCAGCAGAGTCGCCAATTCTGTAGCGGTGAAAATCGGAGATCAAGCTATTAATTAACTTGACTCACAAAAAGCAAGAGTCGCCACCGCGCTTTATTATTTCCAAGGGAAAAGGGAAAAGAGCGAAATAAAACCCTAAAATATGCAATGTAAAATAATATTTAAAAGTAATGAAAATACAATGCGTTTTTAAAAGAGATCGAGAGTTCAGGGGTTGGTTATACAATGGGAAGGTATTAGCACCTAATGCATCTGTGGTACTCCGCAGGAACCTTTTGAAATATCCGTTTTTTGGTTAAAATTGTTTGTTTGATAAAAATGGTTCGTTTGCCTAAAAAATGGGTATGGACGAGATTTTGAAGATGCGACGACCCAGTGTCGAAGTTTTGACTTAAAAGGTGTGAGTTTAAAAATTGAATCTTTTGGGCAAATTATCTTAGGTTTAACAAAATAGTAAACAAAAAAAAGATGAATGAGGGTATTCGCACGATTGGATGAGATGTGTTTGATAACATGAAGTTAACAAAGTTAAAACATTTCCCTTGGATAAAATCGAGCGAGCGAAATGAAATAGACATCAAAATATAAGCAATCAAAATTCACAAGAAAATAAATATAACAAAACAGATTAATGACCTAAAGGCATCGAGAAATTAAAATGACAAAGATATTTAAATAAAATAAAAGAGAATGTAACTAGTTATCTAAAGAAGTTATTTAAACTAAATTAAAAATTTAAGATTACTTACTAAAAATTCTAAACTAACTACAAATTCTAAGGTTGCAAAAATCGTTCTAAAATTACTAAATTAGATCTAAGCTAAATTAAAAATTTTAAAATTAGTAAATTAAATCTAAACTAAATAAAAATTCCAAGGTTGCTAATCTAAAACAAAAAAAAAATTCCAAAGTTACTAAACTAAATCTAAATCAAATAAAATTCTAAAAGAATATTAAACTAATTCTAAACAACTAAAATTCTAAACTTATTAAACTAATTCTAAATCAAATAAAAATTATAAACTCATTAAACTAATTCTAAATCAAATAAAGTTCTAAAGTCCCTAAACTAAAACTAACAACTAAAATTCTAAAGTTAACTTAAATAAAATCAAATAAAATTCTAAAGTTTACTAAATTAAAACTAAAACAAATAAAATTCTAAAATTTACTAAGTCAAATCTAAATGAAATAAAATCCTAAAGTCACTAAAATAAAACTAAAACAAAATAAAATTCTAAAGTTTACTAAGTCAAATCTAAATAAAATAAAATCCTAAAGTTACTAAAATAAAACTAAAATAAAATTCTAAAGTTTACTAAGTCAAATCTAAATAAAATAAAATCCTAAAGTTACTAAAATAAAACTAAAATAAAATTCTAAAGTTTACTAAGTCAAATCAAAATAAAATAAAATCCTAAAGTTACTAAAATAAAACTAAAATAAAATTCTTAAGTTTACTAAGTCAAATCTAAATAAAATAAGATCCTAAAGTTACTAAAATAAAACTAAAATAAAATTCTAAAGTTTACTAAGTCAAATCTAAATAAAATAAGATCCTAAAGTTACTAAAATAAAACTAAAATAAAATTCTAATATTACTAATTTAAATCTAGGCTAGTTAATTATAAAAAAGGGTGTGAAACAGAAACATAGGATATAAATAGTTAACTAGCGGATTGGGCCTAGTTTAGTGGGTCAAGGTCCCAAATAAAATTCTAATGTGAAGAAAAAAACTCTAGAAGTTCTAAAGAACAATGCAGCCGTTCCACACTTGTTTCTCTCACCAATTCCAAATAATTAGTATTTAAACCGTATCAAATACAGTTAACTAATTAAAAAAAAAATTATTCCAAATCCTCTCTGTCTTAAATCACGCTTCATCTTCTACCAACATAGTCTCAATTCCTCTCACCGTGCAACAACTCACTTCTCCGTTGCAATTTTGCGTTACAATTCAACAAAACTCTGGATCGTATTCAGTTAACCTCCTTCGTCTCTGCGTGATTTACCTCACTTCGCGGAGATCTCCGTCGCTCACCCCTCTCGGATCCGAGAAAATAATAACATACAATAAAGCTAATGAAAAACGTAAAGCAAGGCTTACCTACCCGAGAACTCCGGTGGCTCTTCGTTATGTTGAAGCTTCGAGAAATCCATAAAAAAACTCAGGTATACGTTTCACTTTTGATTCTTGATTTGCTGTGATTCGAAAACCTCTTCCTCTTCTTTTCTTCTTCTACTTAATCATCTATTTGCTTTTTTTTCTGTATACCCTGGGGGGTTCTTCTTCGATCTATTTCTCTTTATAAGCTCCTTCTGCTTCGTCTTTGTCATGTTGCTTGCGATTCCTTCTAAAAATTTCTTCTTCTTCAACTTCTAGTATGCTCAGTGTTGTTGATGTGAATATGTTGTTGTGGTATACTTGCATTTGTTTTTGTTATTCATGTGATCCTTTATCCTGATAAGCTTCCCTCCCAAACCCTTATATATTCGGATTATGCAGAAGCTTTCTGTTGAGTGCAATTGTTATTTTCTATTTTTCACTTGTAGGTAGATGAAGCAAGGTAGTTTGATGAGAGATTTATGTGTTACTTGTGAGGCTTTACTGTGCAGGTTATGAGGAGTTAGCAGAAGAATTTGAGAAGTGGTTAGAGTTTTGGAACAAAAACAAAACTTGGCCAAAGGTATTTTTTGTATGAGACTTTGGTTTCATTTTTCTCTTCTACTGTGAATTGGAGTGGAATCATTTTTATGTGTTATATTAACACAAGTTGATGGTAGAAAGCTTTTTTTTTTTTAGAGTACGAAGAGGTTTGAGATGCAGGGTTTTTTTTTAGAGATATTTTTTTTGTCCTCGTTATTATGTTACAGGAGGTTTCTTATAAGCCGGTTAAAGTTACTTTGAAGGGAAATTTTTTGGTAACTTTAAACAAAAGTAGTATGCTCTATTCTAGCTTTCTATATGGAGCTTTTGTTTTGGCCATTTCGGTGCAATTGGGGTACAATAGGACAACATAGCAGTGATTGGTTTTTGTTGTTTTGTGGGCTGCATTTTAATTGTTTTTGCAGATTTATAGTAGCTGGTTTTGGAGCTTTATGCTTGGATAGAGACAAGGCTGGGTGATTGTCTTATGGCTGCAAAATTATGGACAAGGAGATGTCACAATTTGACTGTTTATTTGGCATTATGCAGGAGCTGGGATTTGGTTTGTGGCAGCAGTATAGGTGTAATCTTGTGGACATATTGTAGCATGAAGAGAATGGTCCCAAACTTGATTTCTTATTATGACAAAAACTATTGAAACACAATAATAATAATAATAATAATAATAATAATAATAATAATAATAATAATAATAGTTAGTAATAATAAAAGGAAAAGAATTAAACTAAAATTTTCAAAGAACAATAATAAAAAAAGAGAAATTATAATTAATTTTAATTTTAACAATAACCCAACTTAAAAATTGAATTAAAATTAGAATCAAATCAAAACTAATATTGAAAGAAAGAAGCAAAAATTATAATAACTAAAAGAATAAAAAGGAAAAGATATTAACTATATATTTTATGATTTTTGAATTAAAGTGAAATGCTAAAATAAAATAATGATAACACATATTTTTTTGAGATTTTTTTACTAAATTAAATCTAAAAGATTATAATTTTGGCTTAAATGATACAAGAACAAAAATCTAAATGAAATCTAAATAGACTATTTTTTGTGAATAAAAATGTAAATAAAATGAAGATGACATGAACTAAATATATTTTTTTAAAGGATTTTTTTCCAGGAAATAAGAATAAAAGAAGAGAAAGTGTAAAATGTATGGTCGGATAAAACATAGTCCAAAATTAAGAATCAAATTCCTGAAACGACTTCTAACGTTAACAATTTTTCGTGGCTTCTCAAAGCATAATTTGCCCTTGACTTGTAAAGAAAAGTTGTAGATGATGTCAAGGAAAATCATGTGCAAAAACAGCCGCTCAAAAATATCAAAATTTGAAGAAGTTATGAAATTTTTAAAATCTAATTCGAGAACTAACAAAAATAGGTCGAATCGCCTGTGAACACTTGCTATGTAATGATGTAGATGGGAGGTGGTATCTTAGGTCAAAAATTTGGGTATGACAGGCAGCACCCAAGTTGATAGTCTCTAACATCTCTTCATGGGGCATAATAGCCCTTTCTTCCTGTTGTAGAAGTCTAGCCAACTCTCCAGGCACTTCACAGTCTTCATCACCTTCGTACTCAACATGATTGACCAGATCTTCAGAGTCACTGAAGGCCATAGCTGAATTATTACCCATAGAATCCAGAGTGGAAGGGTATCTGCATTTGTGAGTGTGGGTGTGTGTAAGGGATAGCCACCTTTAAACAAATAAAATTTAAAAAGAAAGAAAATGAACATAAAAGTTTATAGATGAAAACGTCCATGATTCATTAAAAATGGCATATGAAGATGAAAAAATCAAGCCCTTACAAATGGACCTATATGCCCCGGGCAAGCCACAAGGCAAAAAGAGTGTACAAATTGTTTAATAATTATTACAGACCAACATAAATGTTCGAAAGATAAGTTACTGACTTATGAAAGTAATGGGAACGGAGTCTTTCTCATCCCAGTTGTTCAGTCCTCCATCAATAGTCGGGAAAATACAATCTTCAAAATTGCTCTCATCTTCAACATCCTCCAAAGAATGAACTCCATGATGAGTGATCTTTAATCGTTTCCCTCCAACCCGGGAGCAGCGCACAGCCTTCTGACTAGCAGCAGTGAAACCCAAGTCGAACTTATCTTCCTTGAAAGGAAAATCTGGTAGTTGACCCCATACTGTGCTTCCTGCTTCCTCGACCACAACCTTCGCATCTTTAAGGGATGACATCCGGGACACAGGCTTGGTAATGATGGGTACAGACGTCATTGTCTTAGCTTCCGCAACTTCATGAGAAACCTCTTCAAAGTGTTGGAAAGGGGTTTCTATGAATTCACCATCTAACTCCACATAGCGGAAAGAATTAAGATGGCTTATCATATACTCCTCCTCGCCATGAACTGTTATGATTTTCCCCTAGACTGGGTATTTGAGCATTTGGTGTAGAGAAGAAGTGACTGCCCCAGCGTTGTGGATCCATGGTCTTCCCAACAAGCAAGAATATGAAGGACGGATGTTCATCACATAAAATGTAGAGTTGAAAATTTCCGTTCCCACCTTAATTGGGATGTCCACCTCCCCGTGGACCATCCTCTTAGAACCGTCAAAGGCTCTAACAATGATATTGCTGGGCTTTAGGGTCAAACCTTCATAGTCCAATATGTCCAATGCTTTCTTTGGCAGGACATTTAAAGACGACCCGATATCAACCAGAATGTGAGCAAGTGTGGTCCCTCTGCATTCCACCGAGACATACGGCGCGTCATTATGCTTTCTTCCCTTAGATGTTAAGTCAGCATCAGAGAAACCAAGACCGTTGTCGGCTGTAAGGCTAGCTACACACTCTTGAAACTGATCCGCAGAAGTTTCTTGAGGCACGTGGGCCGTCTTCAGGAATTTGATCAAGGCTTTGGCATGAGACTCGGAATAGAGCAATAGGGCCAACATAGAGATTTTTTAAGGGGTTTGCCCCAATTGTTCTACGACATCATAGTCTCTTTTCTTAATTATTTTTAAAATTTCCTCCATTTCCTTTTGAGTGGTCTTGGGGATTACCAAAGGCTGAGCCCTCGTCCTGACGGGCGCTTCTTGGATCCCCTTACCTTTATCAGCAGTAACAACAGAGGGTACAACTTCAGGAGTCACAAATTATTCAATAACTGGACCTCGCACAGATATCTTGACTGGCACAGGAGTAACCTTAGGAGCATTTGAGGGTCCGAATATTGCTCTTGGAGGAGCAATCTCCGGAGAGAAAATTCTTCTGCTACAAGTGATATTACTCATCCCAGCGATATTTCCTATGTTAGGAGTTTCTTCATCGGAATCTTCTTCAACTGGTTCAACCTACTTAACACCGTGGTAGAAGATCTCTGCTCCATAATTCCACGGTATTGTCTTATTGGACTTGTATGGGATAGGCCCCGGTATAGTTATCTTCAGAGGTACAAACTTTAGATCGGGTGTAATCTTAACAGGTCTTTTAGAGACCTTGGAAATACTGGCGAAAATGGTAATTATGGAAACATCATTGATAGGAATTGGAGTAACAGGAGTAACAGGAGTTTTCTCAAAGAGGATTTCTTGATTATCCATTAGGCGTTGGATGCCTAACTTCAATAACGGACAGTCGGATTGTAGGGACGAAAAATGGTAATAACCTTTTTCACAGCCTGGGGAAATCGCGGCTTTCAACAGATTCATCTTGATTATTGGTAAAGGGGTCATTAAGTCTTCAACAACGGCAACATACAGATCCTCTTCGATAGCATGGGTATTGTGACCATGCTTTGGCATTGGGGCAGAGATCATATTCGGCTTTTCGGGCGCATCGAATTCCACCTCTTTGGCATCTATTAAATCTTGGATCTTGTTTTTGAGGGACCAACAAATGTTGGTGTCGTGCCCTATACCGTATGAATGATAAGCACATTTAGCATTGGCATGGTAAAAAGGAGAAGTTGTATTCGGATTTTGTGGCGGATCTCTCAAGGTTGTAAGGTTTAACTTCAAGAGATGAGGGAGAACCTGGGCAGGCATCATGTTTATTTTGGTGAATTGCCTAGTAGACCTTCCCCCTCTTTGTTGGTTGGTTCTAGGTTGATCATTTCTAGGCTGATCAGTTGCAGTCTTTTGGATCATTACAGCCCCCACCGCTGGTCAGCGCTCCACTCTTCCTCGACCTTTTTGAGAGTAAATAGTTGACACCTCTTTCTTTGCTGGAAAAGGTTTTTTAACGGTAGCAGAAGCATATGTATCTTTTTGAATTTTACTGCTCTTGATGCCAGCTTCAACTCGTTCACCAGTCAGAATTAATTCGGTGAACCCTTCCGACGAACTCCCTATTAGGTGATTAAAGAATGGACCGGACAGTGTCCCTAAAAACATATCAACAAGCTCTCTTTCAGACAATGGTGGCTGCACCCTTCCATCCAAGTCCCTCCACTTCTGGGCATACTCCTTAAAGCCTTCGTTAGAGACCATACCCATACTTTGTAATTGAGTACGAGTAGGTGCTAAGTCGGAATTATATTGATATTGTCTGTAGAAGGCAGCAACCAGATCCTCCCAATTATGTACGTCATCCCTCTCAAGCTAGTAGAACCAGTCCAATTGCGTACCCGAAAGACTATCTTGAAAAAAGTGGACCCATAGATCCTTATCAGAAGAATGAGGTTGGATCTTTCTGACGTAATACCGTAGGTGCATCTTCAGACAAGACAAACCATCGTATTTAGCAAATGTAGGCACCTTAAATTTAGGGCGAATCACAATCCCAACAACCAACCCTAGCTCCTCGAAATCCATCCCAGCCACCCTTTGTACCTCCATAGCTGCTAGACGCTCTTCTAGATTCTTGTACTTGTCGTCTGCAGGAGGGTACTGCTGCTCAGAATAATCTTCATCCTCTTATTCTTATTCCTCTTCTTCAGACTCGGAGGGCACTACAACTCCCTTTCCTTTACCTACCCCTTCATCAGATGTTGAGGGGAAATCCAGGACCCTTCTAGCTTGGTTCTTAAATCTTCTACCCAGAGTAGCCACACCGACTCTTTTCTTTTCCTTTTTCTCTTTTTCCTTTTCCTTCTCTAACAGTGCTTTAAGATCCTCCTGACCCTTTGCCAAGGTCATAAGGAGTTGTTAGAACTGTTAATTATGTGCTTGTAGATCTTTGACCGTCTGCTCTATATCCATCTTGCTGAAATAAACAGCAGAGAGATAAGGAAACCTGGTGTGAAGACTTGTTTATGCATATGATGAATGATATGTATTCATGTAATGCATTCAAGGATTCAGAAATTCAAAGTTGTTGCAAACAAAAAGAACACACGTCATATTAATAATAAGAGTTTGTTAGTACATAAGTGCCCCATGGGCAAAATAAATACAAAACTCTAATGTAAAAAGACGTTGCGCATCCTCTTTGGCGCAATGTAGGTGTTGAGAATCTGCTCTTCATGGAGTCGACGAGTAATTTCCAAAACCTTCTTCTCACTGGCGTAGAAGTTGGCTTCAAAAGTATTTCGTTCTTCCTTGAGCTGTATCCAACTCTTTTGAAAATCTTCCAATGATGTTGGCATGTCAGGATGTAGGAGGGTGTATGGAACCTCTCCTTCCATAAAAGGCTCTTTGATCATAGGAAGAATGTAGGGGTAAGGCATCATAAGACTCTGGGCGCGGGTTTGTACCCACTTGAGGTAAGGCTCAAGGGGGATGGAATTCTTATGTCCCAGTGTCTTACTGTCCACTTTGTTGGGCATCCTCCAAGCTCAGATAAACCTTTGTCAAAGTCCTTGAGCGTCGTTGTCGAAGTCAAAAACCAAGTCTGGAATCAGCATGTCATGAGGGCCATCCCTTCGGGCATACCCAAACTGTCTCAGAGCTAAACAGGGGTTGTAGGTAATGCCTCCCCTAATGCCAAGTAATGGGACATTAGGGAAATCCTCATAATGATCAATGATGATGACATTTTCTCTGGACTGAGAACAGCAATGAACATCAGAATGTGTAAGAGTCATCAACCGTTGTGACCACCTCAAGCCTTGTTCATTCTTCAAGACTGACTGGGGGAGGTGAGAAATAAACCACCTTGCTAGAAGATGAGTACAACACATGAGAACACCTCGTTTCCTCATTGTTCGTGTATAAAATGAGTGTAGGATGTCCCCAAGCAATGTAGGCACAGGATTCCGAGATATGAAAATCTTGATAGCATTCACATCTATAAGCTGATCAGGGTTTGGGAATAAGACCAACCCATAGATAAGAAGTGCTACAATCTCCTCAAAAGCTTGCAGATCTAGAGAATTCCAGCATTCTTATGCCTTCTCAAACAGAAACTTTGCCAAGAAACCCTTGACACCACTTCTGGTTTCCCAATGACCTTTGATATCAGATGGTTGCAAGTGTAAGGCTTGAGCAACATCTTCAGGCTTTGGTTCTCTTTCCGTACCATTGTAGGGTAGTTGATGGAGAATAGGAATCCTCAGGAGTTGAGAAAATTCCTCCAAAGTAGGTACTAGTTGGTAATCAGGAAATGTGAAGCAATGGTGTAGGGGGTCAAAGAACTGGAAGAGGACTTTCACCATGTCTTCTTCAATGTTAGAGTTGACCAAGTTAAGCAGTCTACAATGTCTTTCACTGAAGGGAGAATTCTCTGGAATCTTGGAAGTAAGCTCCTTGAGTTGAGGAGGGACTTTTACAAGGTTGACCTGGATTGTTTTTCTGCGGAGTGATTCCATAACCTACAAAACAGGAACAAAGATGAAGATCCAAACCCTTGAAATGGTTAGTGGATGCATATGATGCTTCATGATGTTCATGATGTATGCACAAGTATATGTACAAGAAAATCACACAAGATCCTAGTTTCAGGCTTGCATGGGGTTCCCTAGGTAAGTACCCTCTTGAAGTTAGTTGGCTCAACCTGTCCTATAAATAGTAACCGGGTTCTAAGGAGCTCAATATCACTGGATTATTTTCTGTGTTCATTGTTTCAGTTTAGCCACTTTACTGGCGACCGGAATATTCCAAGAAAACAACCCTCAATGAGTGTAGTATCGAGTATCTACCAACTTCGTACTGCACCAAAGTCGGTCATCTCACTACCCCTAAAAAGGCCAAGATGGTCAAGTAAAGGTTTTAAAAGTCCATTAGTGCTTCGTGACATTACTCAACGGCCCCATATTATCTTTGATTGACTCAAAGGCTACCGATACCCACAAATATGTCGCACTAACATAGCTATTGCTTCAACCATGTCGGTATACCCCGCACAGTTTCCACAACGTATTGCTATTTACCTATTAATGTTTCCCAAATCTGGGTAGAGGATTTCAAACCCAAACAATAGAACCAAATGTAAAGAAATAAAAGCAATGAAAGTAAGCATGTAAAGGTGATCTAAACCCTAAGGTAACCCCACTTTTGGAATTCTCCCCAGCAGAGTCACCAGTTTTGTGATACGGTGAGAGAACTGACTTGAGGTTTTGCGTTTGTGTTCGCAAATGTTTCGGTTTAGCAAGAGTCGCCACCAACTTTTTATTTTATCCAAAGGAAAGGTCAAAAAGCACGAAAAATACCTTTGAGATGTTTTAGAGCACAATTTTGGGTTCTAGAGCACATTGCAAGCTTTCCAAAATGTCCAAGAACTCTCCAAGATCATTTTTGAGTAGGGAGAATCGAAGAAGGGAAGTTGGCATTTTCTCACTTTTTGTTCAAGCCATTTTCACATAGCATCAAGTTGCAAATCAAATCTATGCTGGTTATATCTTGCTTTACAGGTCCTAAGCTTGCTATACACTCTATAATTAAATGCATACTCATAAGCTAAAGCCTTTATCCTTGCTTTTGAAACTTTACACAAGATACATTTCCATTTTGGGCAAAAAGGCTTCATTTCCATTTTCATAAAGATGCACTTTTGCAACTTTGTCAACATGGAGCATTGGACCTGTCCGCTTGATACAAGCAAACTCTACAGCTCTCAAGCAATGTGTACCAACTCATTTCATCCCTCAAGCAAACTAGTACAAGCATGTGGGTTTGATCATGTCCACTTTGCTTCAAGTATAACAAAAGTTGCAAAAAGGGCTAGAGCTTGCACAACTAGTAAGAGCTGACTTTGGATCACTTCTATACATATTTGCAAACTTTGCACAAGGCATGGGATGCTTGGCTTGAACCTAAAACACTCTGAAACTGAAAAACACCACAAAACTGCCCAAGCTCACAGTTTTTTACAAAAGCACAACCAACTCACATTTGGCTCGTGCGTTTTGTGTTCCATTGATTCAAACATCTTATACACTTGCTACCTAATCAATCCAAGACATCACCCTGGTTTTGTAACCCCTGTTTCACCATCTTCCATTTTCAATTTGGAAGCTTGCAGTTGGACTTGGTCAGAGAGTTCCATCCATCCTCAGAGCAAGATAAGCATTGGAATAGGTTCAGGGAAGTTCAAGGAAGCTTAAACAATCACCAGGCCTCCATTAAAGTCCCTATATTGTCCTACACGATTCCAGCTGAAGAAGGTATTTTCTTAAACTCTATCTCTGTATATAGGCAACTTCAAGCCACGATTTGTGAAGAAAAAATGTAGCTCTCATCATAACGAAGCTGTACATATCATTACTTTTCATTTACATTACTTGTGCTAAGAGAATTTGAAGATTGAAAACTCTGAAAAAATTAGGTCACGAATTAGGGATTCCAAAATTCTCCTTGATCTTTAAGAGTTAGGTTACATAATTTATATGGTTGGAATCGTGAGCTCAAATGCCACATTGTTCATGTTCTGAGTTTTTGTTTTTATGCAAGCATAAGCAAGTTACAGGTTTGAACTGGAAACATGTGAAGAAGATGGACGAAGGACAGGGATGAAGTGGTTCTGGGCTTTTTGTTGCCTTTGCCTTTTTGTTTTGTTATTTGCCCCCCCTGACTTGCTATTGCACCTCCCTAGTTGACTTTTTATATTTTTATATTTTTTTCATATTTAAATACTTTTGTTTATTTTTCTGAATGATAAAAAATCATACAAATTAATTTCTTTATTTTTACACTTTTATTTTATTTTTTATTATTTATTCACATAAAAAATTAATTTATTTGAGTAAGTTAGAATTTATTTTTCTTAATAAACTTGTAAATAATCAAATATACTTAATATTTTTATTATACATTTTTATACTCATAAATACTTATTTTTTGTACATACATAATTTTTAGTATTTAGGCATAATATTATTTATTATTTTTCATACAAAAAAATACACAAAATAATAATACAGAACATTATTTTCTTTGAATAAAAACTAGGGTTTAAGCCCCTTCTAAAAATAAATATTATTTTTTCCTTTTTCTAGGTTTAAATTAAATATTTTTCTTACACAAAAACAAGACCTAAAACATTTTTTCTTACATACACATTGCATTGCATTTTAAATATTTGTACTATATTTATTTAATTCGTGCAATATTCGATTTGGTTGTAATAATATATTTAGCTTTATATTTGTGCAAATCCCCATTCAAACTTGTATTCCCCCCTCCCATAAAAATTGTTGTAATAGCTTAGTATATTTACATTACGTAATTTATCACTTTATATACCATGATTAGTAATTAGGGTTTGCATGACAAGAACAAAACAAATAGAAAAACCCTAAATGCAAGACAAAAGCATGAAAATGATACACTTTGCACACAAGCACCCCTAGGGTTTCTCCCACTTGGTTGCCTAAAACAAAATGGACATGTTACGCATGCGAAGTATCTTGGCAATACAAAACAAGTATAAGATCATAGTCCCTCGATGACGTTGTTCAAAGGTTGCCTAAACAAAATGATCTTGGTCCCTCAGAAATACTAAGATACTTGGCAACATTGCTATCATGGCTATACGATGACCCACGCCCGTCCCGTTTACATCCAAAGATAGGGTTGATTACCAAATCAATGGTAAGTCAACAATGTCAAAGGAATAAAAAATGCACAAGAAAGACATTTGAGTAGGTAGATAGCTTCTAAGTTACTTGCTCATTTTCAAACAATCCTTGCTATTTTCAAAAACAAACACACACACATTTCAAAACATCTTACAAACATTGAAAACATTTTTCAAAAGACCAAGATCTTTGTATACATTCTTACGAACGAGAATCATTACCAAGATTGCCTAAACGAATGTCCTGTTTTCAAAATACTTTTCAAAACCACACCAAACACCATTTCAAGCAAAACAAAGCAAGTGATCTAAGAAAGTAACTAGGAGCCCATGGAAAACCATGGATGAAAAGGGTGCTAGCACCTTCCCTTTTCATAATCTACCCCCCGAACTCAAGAAAACATCTCAAAGGTGTTTCCTGTGATTTTTCACCTTTCCTTTTGGATAAAAGAAAAGACGGTGGAGAATCTTGCTAACCGTGACATTTGCGATAAAATGCAAAACCTCAAGTCAGTTCTCCCACCGCATCACAGAACTGATGACTCTGCTGGGGAAAATTATAAAAGTGGGGTTACCTTAGGGTTTAGATCACATTTATTTGCTTACGCTGTTCGACTTGTTTGCTTTACATTTTTGTTCTATTGTTTGGGTTTGAATCCTCCACCCGGATTTGGGAAACATTATAGGTAAATAGCAATACATTATGGAAACTGTGCGGGGTATACCGACACGGTCTAAGAAATAGCTATGTTAGTGTGACATATTTGTGGGTATCGGTAGCCTTTGAGTCAATCAAAGAGAATACAGGGCCGCTGAGTGATGTCATGAAGCACTAATGAACTTCTAGAACCCTTTACTTGACCAACTTGGCCTTTTAGGATGTAGTGAGATGACCGGCTTTGGTGCAGTCCGAAGTTGGTAGATACTCGATACTACACTCATTGAGGGTTGGTTTCTTGGAATATTTAAGTCGCTAGTAAAGAGGCTTGAACTGAAACAATGAACAAGGAAACAATCCAGTGATATTGAGCTCCTTAGAACCCGGTTACTATTACTAGTACAGGTTGAGCCAACTAAACTTTAAGAGGGTACTTACCTATGAAACCCCATGCAAGCCTAAACTAGGAACTTGTTTGATTTTCTTGTACATATATACTTGTGCATAACATCATGGACATTATGAGCATCAT